>CM023617.1:3079548-3464548 GCA_013358685.1 Antennarius maculatus | reverse complement strand
TTGGGAAGGATAGACTTATTCAAAGTGTAAGATTTTTTTAGCCCACTTAATATTATTATTAGTTTATTTAAAATAATTTCTAAATGAGTTAAAAAATTGTATTTACCTAAATACCATATGTGCATATAAAAAAGTATCAATGCGTATGATTTCAAACTGATTGATGTTTACTCCTTGACATTGAGAACTAAATAAACAAACAACTCTCCGGGAGTCATTCTCCTGTCAAATGTTGTCACATGCTTTTATTTCTTGTTTTTTTTTTCTCTTTATCCAAGAATGGAAATGACTAACTTTTAAAGCGACATTAATACCTAGTTAATTAACAGGTACTAACACTTCATAGTCATTAATGGATATTGAATTAAGTTTGTTTTCTGACCTTCAGCAGAGCAGCAGCAGCAGCTGAGGGTGATCGACAGCAGCACTAAATACACCTTCATCTCTCTTACTCTCTCTCTGGTGATGGTTGAAGTTGAACTGAAGGAGTCAGGCGTCCTCTGTGACAACCAAAAACTACACCCCACCCACACCACCCAGCAACTAGACTCCACCCACGCCCCCCAGCAACTAGACTCCACCCAGCAACTAGACTCCACCCACACACCCCAGCAACTAGACTCCACCCAGCAACTATGCTCCACCCACACTACCCAGCCTCCATCCCAACAACTGCACTGCACCCACAAAAATGTGGAAAACATACATCAAGTCCTTGGAGTCTCTTATTTCCTGTCTGACGTGTAGTCATTAGAAAGAGGGAAGCCACTCATAAACACCAGAGAGCTGAGCAGGATGTCATCACTTTATTCTTTTATAAAGAATTCAAACAGAAATACAACACGATGATTTATTTTATATTGAACAGGAAGTAGCATCATTAACACTCGTGCCCCTCTTCTTGTTGTTTGTTGTTGCCTCTGTGTGCATCTCAGAGCGTCAGGCTTCATACCCCCTTGGATAGATTACTGTTTATTATGAATGGTAACGTAAAGGCTAGTGAAGATAGTGGTCGTGGTGACCATCTCTCTGATGACAACTCTGACTCTGACCGACAATAACTCCTCCCTCCTCCTCCTTCACTCTAAAGGTAAGCTACATGCTACATGCTAAAGTACTGTAGAGTGGCTGTAAAGAGGTAAACAGTGGGGAGCCATATATCTATATACAGAAAAACATTACTGATAAAAATAAGTACACTGGATATTTATCCCTGCTCTATGTGAGAACCCAACTTCAATGCATAACTGTTGTGATTCAGGGCTTTAAATAAAGTTGACTGTTGTTGGATGTGCTTAAATACTGTTTGAGAGTTTCTTGAAGAGCTTTATTCTTCTTCTCAAGGATTAAATTATAAGGACAAAAATCTTATCGTAAACTAATCTGAATTCAAAGCCGTCGTGTTATTTACAAGTGACCCTCAGCGGTAGATAATGGAACTATACTAATGCATTTTGATATGATTATATGTTTTTATCCCTATTAACACAGTGACGTTATATATTGTGCTTTTAATGGTTTTCTAATATTTGCAGTGGATAGAAATTAAGTTGGCTGCAATTATTATTTTTCTGTATATTTTTTAAATCGTTATATAATCAAGAGCAACTTAACTCAAAATGACCTGTACCTGTTTGTTTGTTTTTTTGTTTGTTTAATGTTTACCTGTTTTGATGTTGTCAGGTTGTCTCCCTATAGGAGGTAAATGATAGGTAGGAACCATTGTTTTCGGTTACGTTTCTGCCAGTAAGCATTAACTGACGCTAACCCTGAACTCTGAATGTTTCGCTAGTTGATGTTAATTATTGGTCGAGTTAACTGAGAAACTTAATGGAAATCAAACAGAGTAATCAAACATAAAGGGGCGTGTTGGACTTTTGATGACCAGGAAGTGCATCAACGCATCATTCATGTAAGTGTTTTGGAATAACTCAGTAGATTAACACTTTTATTGGCATATACACCCCCAGATTCATTAAGCAGAGGTAGAGATGTTAAAGTCACATTACGGTACTGCAGTATTTTATTTATTATGTGTTGTTTTCATGTCCTGTAATTGTTCTGGTAAGTCTTATGGAATACTACTTTCATATTTAGAGTAGAGTTGTATTTAAATGATCTCAAATGGCAATTGTAGATTAGAATTTGATAAATAACAACTTACGAACAACATCTCTGAACCAATTATGTTCATAAATTGAGGACTACCCTTATTCCATTTGCCCTGAGCTGATCTTGAGTTTCAATCCCCGTTGCCCTTCCTGAAACATTCACACTTCCCCATTAATCCACCCTCCGGATCACCACCAGGCTTGTGCCGCCCCTGCGGTCGATTTAAGGAGCTTTATGTCACAATGTAGTTACAAAAACCTGCATTCATGGGTCATTATTTCAGTAGAATAGGGTGCATTTGTTCAGTGCCTCTTTGATGTGTGCTAATTAGCTCATAAAAAATAAATCGTTGTCAGCAGGTTCGTTGAAAATTCTGACTTTCACCATATTTTATAATAAAGAAAAAGACATTGCAAACTCTTATAGAAAGAAGTCTGTTGATGTTTCTGCAAATGAAGTCTGTCCCTGTGCTTAACAGGTCTGGAGTCGCAGAATTAAAACACTGGTTCTGTGGTTGAGGAAATGTATTTAGTTACATTCCAGTGCTAATGCTGAATATCTATAAGTCTATGAATACCAACAGAGGAACATTTTCAGCTGATGGTCAGTTTAACCCCAAATGTGATGTTTTCAGCTTTTCGCAAATAAAGAGGAAGAAGACAATTTCACGACTTACTTTAAGTTTCTGTCTGAGGAAATACTTTTTAAAGATTCAGCACTTTCCTCAACTTCTCTTTGTTCAATAAAGCAGGGGAGACAAAAACATGGACGGAGGGGGTGGAGTCAAACTGGGGAGGGACAGCGGTGCCACCTGAGACACCTCTTGATGGGTCGACGTGTCCACTTCAGTCACCCGGAGTGGTAATAGTTTGACAGTAAAATGGTTTGATGTGAGACTTTGTAACGATGGCTTGTCATAAAATAACTCAAGAAAATATTTACTGATGAAAATATTTATAGCACAAAAAGCTACAATTTGATAACAAAACATACATGAAAACATTCACAAACCTCTGGATTGTATCCTGATTTATTTGGATAACGACTTCCAGTTCTGATATGATTCAGAGCATTTCAATAAACTCAAAGATAATAATTCAGATATAATACAGACACCTCAGAATAATAAGAGTGCATTAAGAAAATAAAGCAGACTATTGTATTATTGAAAATTAACCTTTCATGTCCACAAGAATAATGAAATAAACATGAATTTATAATTATTCATACCTACATCCATCTGCATATCTATTCTCTCTCTGTAACCTCTTGTCCTTTGTCAATTATGGGGGCGGAGCCTATCCCATCTGACGTTGGGCAAGAGGCCGGTTACATCCTGGAAAAGTCGCTATTTCATCAAAGCACCAAGATATAAAAACACAATCGTTTTTTTTCTAAACTATATAAAGCAAAGCACTTTTCCTTTAGCAGCCTTCCAGTTAACACTGTGGGTACAATATCGTTGCCCTGCTCAGCAGAGCCTTGGCACTTGTTTTTTGATGATGTCATCACAGAGTAGTCACATGTTTCCAGTCCTCTGCTCTGCCTGGCAGGAGGATGTCTGGCCACGTATGGTAAATATAAACCCTCCACCCTGTCTGGAAGGCAGCTGATGCCTTCATAGACGGCTCTCCCCCTCTTCCTCACATCTGGATGATGAAGTAGTACCCTCCATGACTTCCTGTTTTTCCTCTGTTGATGTAACTTCCTGGGCTTTGGCTACATCCTGAGAATCTAGCAGTTGAGGGCTGCAGAGGAGAGATTTCCACCACCACCATCATCATCATCATCATCTTCATCATCATCATCATCATCATCATCATCATCGTCATTATTGACTTTCATTAAAGGAGTGTGGTAATTGCAGGTGTGGTAGTTTGGTGTGAACCACCCATTGAGGGTTATTTTCTTGTTCTCACCTGACTGCGTCCAGCGCAGCACCGCTGTTGGGTTCAATGGTAATGTCATTGACGGGGATGATGTAAGTACCATGGGAGGGACCTGCCTCCTCCGGGTCTGCCTCAAACAAGCTGATATCCACCTGAGGGGCAGGACTTCCTGTAGACGAGGCAAAGGGTGTTAGATGTCCCCACTGAGTTCTTCTTAAATGTATAAGTGTTGATCATTTGTAAATATGATGAGCGTGATCTGTATTGTTTGATTGTGAGTCTGACCTTCTGACTGTTTGTCAGTTGGATCACCAGCAGCTTTCGACTGACTCTGTCTGGATCGAACAACAGCCGGATTTTCACCTTTCAGGAAATTCTCAGTGAGCTGGACGTAACACTAAAGCAAAACAACAACAGTCATTGAGTGCATGACCTGAAACAGGAAGAGTGTGTGGTTCTAAAGAGAACGACACAAAACAGACCATTGGACACAAGCAGAATTCTGTCTCCTCCATCAGAACCATCAAACCAAACATACCTGTATTCACAACTGCTTTGTGGATACAATGAAGACAGGAATAAAGATCTTGAAATAATTTGTACCTTTTTGTAGTCATCAGTCAACATGTTTCCAAAGGATAGGACCAATGACGAGAAAGAAGGTCTGGACTGAGGCTCCTCCTCCCAACACTTTTTCATCAGATTGACGCTGTAAGAGGAATCAAATGTGTTCAAAACATCCAAACTGTTGTGTCTCTTGCTTTTCCAGAGACAAATACCTTCAAGATATTTCACAGAAAAAGGCCTTGTGGGTAAATGTCACTGATAGACGCTCTAGAGGAGAACTTCTATTGCCTGAGATGCAGACCCAAATGTGGAACGAGCTGATTGACCAATTTAACCCTCGTCAGGAGACGAGTTTCAAATGTGTCTGATGTGTTAAGCATGTGATAGTGACTCCTCAAACATGTCTACAACATGTGATGTTGAGGTTTCTCATACACGTCATGAGGAGCGTAGTCGGGTCGACTCATTCTGTAGCCTCTCTTCAGAGCAGAGTAGAACTCCTGAGTCATGGGGAGGTCAGGGTACGGGCTCCCACCTGGGACAAAAAAAACAAAATAGTGCACATGTAGACAAGACAGGCTGGTGTGTCTAGATTTAAACTGGACACACTACTGCCTTTAGACTAGTGTGTTCACTTGTATGCTGGTTTAGACTGACTTACCCAGAGAGAAGATCTCCCACAGTAAGACTCCATAGGACCAAACGTCGCTCTGAGAGCTGTAAATGTTTTGGAAAATGCTCTCAGGAGACATCCACTTCACCGGAAGGAAACTCTGAAATGTTCAGGAGATTTGAAATGTTCACATTACCCCAAACTCTCACATGATAAACACTAAACTCAACCTGATGAGGAAGATTTTCTAACTTACGGTTCCTCTGGCGATGTAGTCCTGATCCTTCATCATATCTCTGGCCAAACCGAAGTCACAGACCTTCACCAGCTTCCCCTCACAGACCAGGACGTTTCTTGCTGCCAGGTCTCTGTGGACACACTGCAGGACACACAACTGCATCTTAGACCAGGTGTCCAGAAACCGACACCAACACGAACACACTGAAGGATCAGGGTTAGAGTGATTTATGGGTTTATGGATCAGTGATCGTACGTTTCTGCTGGAGAGGAAGTCCATGGCCTGAGAGACCTGATAGGAAAAGCTGATGAGGTCATGAGCTGTCAGAAGAGAAGAATCACTGAGGAGGAGTGGCGCCTCCTGTTGGTCTAAAAGGGAACAACAGAAGTCAATAAAGAAGTTTTCAATAACGCAGCCGAGACATTTCAAAGAATAAAATTGAATTGAATGATTCTGTTTGATAGAATTTATTCTTGCTTTTTGATTTCTCAGAAAAACATACAAAATATATACATTTACCCACGGCACATACATCACACATACATTACTCACTATGTATGTAGTACTTATAAAGGCTGTGCTGCATGCGTCACCTGTTGGTGTGTACGCTGTCTCGTATACTGCAGGTTCGATATCCGCATAGCTGAGCTCCTTCATGGCGACGTACTGAGCGCTCTCCTCCTTATTCATGTCCATGTAACCTCCGTCACTCTCACTGCAGAGCGAGAGACAATCAAAACAGAAGGAGAGGAAGAGACGGAGAGAGAGTTTCATTTAATTTAGAGAGATTGTGTATTTGTGTTCTATGTATGTGTGAATGTTCAGACCTTTTCTTGTGTACATCACTTTGTAAAAAAGTGTGTTTATTCCTCTGCAGGTAGTTCACGAGGTCTCCATGACGACAGAACTCTGTGATCAGATAGACAGGACCTGTACAGACAGACAGACAATTTGTTGCCATTGTTTTCATTATCATTACTATTATTATTATTATTAATAGTAGTAGTACTGTTGCTGTAACATCAAGTGGGCTTTTATTTTGAACAGAAATATAAGAAAGAGAAAGGAATTAAGAAAATAAGAGCTGCAGAAGTGAAGTGGTTAAATTTTATTTAGCAATGAGTCACAATATTTTAAGAATCAATAAAAAATAAATGGGATTATTAGAATGTGTTTTGGAGTCAGAATAGGATTTATTTTAGGATCAGTGTAGAAATAGATTAGAATTGGGTGCAATTAAAACGACGATTAAGTTGGGATTCATTGAACTGGTTCAAAATTAAACTGTTATAAAAAACATTGTAATGTAGTTTATGTAGGATTAGTTTCTAAATTAGAAATTATACTTGAATGCCTTTAACATTAATCCACTTTTTAAGATTATTTCAAATCAAAATAGATGTCGATCTGCATGAATCTGGATTCAATCAGTATTTAAACACCCACCTCCTCTCGTGCACGCCCCCAGCAAGTTGACCACATTCAGGTGAGGACCGAGATGAACCAACACCTTCAGCTCTGATATCAGAGACTGAACTGCACTGCTCCTGGCTGAACACACACACACACACACACACACGCACACACACACACACACACACACACACACACACACACGTTTATGGGTTTTCAATAATCAGATCGTCCTCTGGGTGTAACACTGGAGATTTAAACAGAAAGACGCTCCCGTGGAAAAGGACATACGTTTGACCATCTTGATGGCGACTTTAGTCGTTGAGTGAGATTGAAGCAGACCAGAGACAGTCGCTACAACGACTCGACCGAATGCACCTGAACCCAACACCTGACCTGGAGACAGACACAGACAGAGAGACAGACAGACATGTTGTGATGTCACATTTAAAGGTTGATGATTTAGTTTCCCTTCATTGACCTCATGGCAACAAACATCACAGACATGTTGTTTTTAAAGATTAGACTAGATTATTGTTAATTAAATTAGGAAAAATAAGGATTCATTTAAAACCTACTAGAACTCCATTACGTCAGAGTGTTACTTATTCCCTCTGTATGAACATAACCAAATGCTGCATTAAGTATTAAGTATTAGGTGTTTATTTACCTAGGACTATGTTCTCTCGTGGTACTTCCCAGGTGGAGCTGTAAGGCAGGTGGGTGGGGTCCACGTAGGTGTACTGCTGCCCATCAGGGCTCACCGACTCGATCACCTTCCAGCGAACTTCATAACGAGGTTTCTAACAAACGAGAAAAGACAAAAACGCCAAGAAGCACTGCCCCGTCACATCAAATGAGGAAAATACAGGCAGCTCTGCACAGCTGGAGTTACGAATAAGAATCAGACACAGAATACTCACTTTTCTCCAGAGGACAATGAGGATAATGAGGAAGACAACGGCGATGACGACCAGAACCAGAACTGCTGCTAAAACAGCAACCTGAGACAGGAGAGCTGGAGACAGATGTTACAGGCGTTACATCAGGGTGTCTGTACAGCTGGACAGATTTATAGTGTGGTCCTGCAGTAGGATTACAGTGTTACTACATACAGTTGGAGACTATTCGCAGGTCTCTGGCTCGTCTTCCTGCAGAGTTCTTTGCTTCACAGCGAACAGCTGACAGCGAGGGAAGACTCTGTACAGTCAACACGCTGCGTACCTGACACACATAGAGCTGTTAAACACCTCCCTAACACTCATCCAATGATGTCACACAAATGATGTCACCGGTTACCTGGGTAACCCCTCTCTCCTCCATCATAGTGATGTTCTCCTGCAGAGCCACGCCCTCCAGTGTTGCTGATAGGTTCCTCCAACCACCTGTCAAGTTACTGCACCTGTGGAGACAAAGGTAGACAAGGTGTGTGTGTGTGTGTGTGTGTGTGTGTGTGTGTGTGTGTGTGTGTGTGTGTGTGTGTATGTGTATGTGTGTGGGTGTTTTACCTGTGAGAGGTTTGGCAGGTGTACCACGTGACAGAAGGGGGCGGGGTTCCCTCGCTGACACAGACTATTGATTTACTGCCCATCTCTGACAGAGTAGTGATTCTGGGGGGTGCTGCACACACACACAGACACACACACACACACACACACAGGCACACAGGTACGTTTGCAGAGATAACAATACACACTATGGTCAGCATATCAACAAAGCATTCTGTGTCTCTGACCTTTGACCTCCAGGTTGAAGGCAACCTCCTCGACATCGTCCTCGTTGGATGCGATTGCTGTGTAAGTACCCATTTGTTCCATTTGGACTCGAATCAGTGTCAGAATGCTCACATACCTAAACATCAATCAATCACTCAATCAATCAATGGGACACACAATCAGACAGACTGTAGGTGTTTTAAAGATTAAAAATTAATACACGTAGTTGTTGATATTTATACCATGAACTCTGAGCTACCTGCTTCCTATCAGGTGTGTGGTAGTGATGGAGGTGGTTTCCTTGGCGACAGTCTGGTTGTTTTTCATCCAGAGGACGGTGGGGGCTGGGTGGGCGTCGACCTCAACCCTGAACTCAACCGTTTGATGAGTGAGGGAGGAAACATTCATCTCACTTGAAGGCCACAGGTAAACGTAACCTCGATCTGCAGAGAGAGAGAGAGTTTGTGAGTAAGTGCGATCACTACTGTTAATTTAAATAACAAAAACTGTGATGAAAAAAATTTTGTTTCTCATGTTGACCTCATCAGAACAGAGACTTTCTGCAAAGCTGCTCATTCAATCAACAAGAATGAATGAAACACGAATAAAATGACCAAACAAGAATGAATGAAACACGAATAAAATGACCAAACAAGAATGAATGAATGATGATGTTATTCGCTAAATGACAACAACTGAAATCTGAATTGTTTGAGAACATTTTCCATTAACTAAATGTAGATTAAAGCAATTTCTGTTTGACCAGAATAGAAATGAATTGCTGATATAATGACTGAAAACAGAAAGGAAGATGTCTGATTGGATAATGACTATATTTGAGTAAATTACATTGACAAAACGAGTGCCAGTACTCACCTAGAACCGTCACCGTGATGTTTTTCATAACCGTTTGTTCCCGCATTGTTTCCTGAACGTTACACACGTACACACCTGAGTGAAACACACTCAGAACATCAGTATGGTTACAAAAAACAACAACAACAACAATCAGAACAGTTGATTAAAGTGCTGTCTGTCAGAAAGCAGCAGACTTTTATTCTATTTCGCCTACCGGAATCTGCCATCGTTGCACTTGAGATGTTCACAAAGGAGCGTATTTTATTGGGTAAAAAGTCTGTCAGAGGCTCGATTTCCTGCAACAACAGCAATGACATCACGTCATGACGACATCACAGGTTAAACGGTGAAGAATTTTTGAGAGAAAGACGGGGACCTGTCTCCGGGGGAAGTCCCAGAAGAAGTAGACCATCTCAGTGTCTTTGACAGTGCAGTTTACAGTTAGAACCTCTCCCTGCTTCAACACAGCGCTGGACACTGTCAGATCCACCTCCATCACCTTAGGAACTGAGAGACACCCGGTAAAATCCTCAAATACGAGCTCAGCCTCACAAGTCAAGATTTAATTTGATTTAATGTAAGATAATGTAATCTATCTGTATCTTAAAGGACCACATGGTAACAGAAGCATCCAGCAGTAGAGACAGATTCTAATAGTTGGATGGATCTTCTCAATCTTCTCACCTACAATGCTGAAGACATAGTACACCTGTGACTCTATCTCCTCTTGTCCTCGGGCAGCCAAGCACACGTATGATGTATCATTCAGGCGACCTGTGAAGCCAAGACCTGGGTTGTATGTCGTTCCCATCACCAGCCTCTTGCTGGGTCGTTCATACAATGAGACATTGAGCTGTGGGTCGGACACCACACATGGGATGCTATCTGTCTCAGACTCCTTCATCACCACGCCTGGACCCAGTGGGACAAACCACTCCTCGGGACCTGAGAAGATTGGGTTGGGGGAGTTATGATGGCTACATCATGAAATGCAGGTCTAACAGGGAATCTTGTATTTACAAATCTGTTAAACATATCGTGGTCACCTTGACCAGGTATGAAGATGTCAATATCTCTGGTCTGAGAGGACGAAGCCTCCTCACAGGTGTATCTCCCAGAGTTCCTCCAGGTGGCATTAGAAAGCTGCAAGATACTGGTGGATCCCTGATTCTCCATGGTAACACCGTCCACCAAAACATCCTGAGGCAACCGCCATGTCACCTGACTCCAGCCGGAGCACACCTACAAAGATAGAGGAGGACTTCAACCAATACCAAAGATACCTGAGAAGGTTCAGCGGAGACAGACGGGTGTTTACTGACCACACTGAAGTTGGAATTTGAGTTGAGCAGAATTTCAGAGGACGAAGGCAGCAACTCAAGACAGAAGATACCTTCAGGACAGAACAGGAATACACCTGGAGAGAGACTAACAATGAGGAATGCAAAGAACTAACCTGTTCGATGAATATTTGAATGTCAGCGCTCACCCAGTAGGAGGTGCAGCAGACTCAGATGTCTGAGTTGTCCTCTGATGGACGCCATCATTGGCCAACAGTCCTGACAGTAACAACACAGATTGGGATGGATTTTCTATTAAAAGTCGAACTACCAGTGGATGATTGGTCTTTTTTGATCCATTGTGGATGCTGTTTGTTACTTGATAGTGTGAGCTTCAAGGTTAAATAACTAACAAAAAGCTAGTTAAGTAATTCTGTAAAATTTAGAAGATCAGAAGGTGAGAAGCTAAGAAAGACTGTTGAATGTCTAGTTGTTCTTTGGTTGTCTTCAGTCCAGCTGATGTCAGCGAGATTTATCTCCATGGTTTAAATTTTGTTGTGCTTATATTGCCATCGCGTTGTGTCATTGAAGACGTATGCTAATGCTATAAAGGTTTGTTTAAAACAAAAGAAATACATGTGAGCCTACATATGCTGCCCAGCTCCAGCTGCGTTACCGAAAACATCCAAACATGTCACGTCAAAGGTTAAAGGTCGTCAGATGTCTTGTTAACCGGTTTGTTACCCTGAACTGACGACTCCTTGTTCGTGACAGAAGATGAGAAACTGTGGGATCACCCTTGAATCAGAAACAGACGTCTGTTAAATCATTTGAGCTGCGATGGTTCAAACAGACCTGAACACACATTCCTCTGAGTGTGTTACTCTGGAGTGTGTGTGTTTTCACAGGGGTATTTTGTGTTTTTTTGTTTTTTTTTAAATCTTCCAGTCCAGTCCACTTGTCCAATCAAAATACGTCCTTCGGGATCTCGGCCAATCAGAGGTTTCATTGATCGTGTGTGAGGGAGGAATGTGAGTCGACCACCGAAGAAGAAAATAAACTGGAAAGTATTTCCTGTGGGCAGCCAAGGGGAGATTTTCCAGCCTGACTTAGAATTCATCACACTTTTTAGCCAATCACAGCTCTGCACCTATGCCAGTTTATGTTGAATCTGCTCTGAGTTCAGTCCGGTATGATCCCGATGATGTCACCAATGAAGATGTATTTGGGATTGGACTGTAGATAAAGGTCGGAGTCAGGTCCAGATTCCTGGTTCCGGGAATCAGGAAACGATTTCCACCATTCAGCGTTTACTTAAGTAAAGAAATTTCTTCTTCCAGTTCTGGTGAATGAGGTCAAACATTTTGACGTAGTGATGTCACAAACTGAAGTGCTGCCAGTGTGTGTCGGCCTACTGATTGGCTCCGAGAACCCAATCAGAGCTCAGCAAACAGTTGAAATCTCTTACTTCTGAATACAAGAGATGAACTGTACTGAGTGTGTGTATGAGCCAGCCTGGAACTTTCTTTCTGGCCGTTCTCCTGGTCCAGGTCACCGATCAGTTTTACCCTCTGTGGGAGTCGACATAGAGACAACTCCGTTGAGAAGACCACACCATCGTCTTTGGCCGGATTAGGTGGGGATTGAAAGTGGGAGGAAATCATTAATCCCTCAGAGTGCTATACGAAGAACAACCTACAACTTACTGTCAACAATACCTCAGAGATGATTGTTGGCTTTAGAAAAAAGGAAGCATAGATGCTCTCCCAGTGTTTGAAGTTTTAGGTTCCTGGCAATCAGTATCACTTAGAATTTGTGAATGAAGTCACACATCTCCACCCTGGGAAAGACAGCTCAGATTCATCCATCCAGTGGGTGAATTCCCAGACCAAGAAGAAGAACTACAGAGCCCATCCTGATTGGAAACATCACGACCTTCCAGCACCTGATTGAATGTATCTGCAGAAGATAAATCCACTCCCCCAGAAGACCTTTGATGTGAACATCAGTGGTGTTGGTGAGGTTAGACGTTCCTATGTTAACACAACCAATCACATCATCACTGGAAACTGGTCCTGATGGGAGGCAGCAGGGACCCGTGATCCAACCACCAACCTTCTGACAGACTCTACCTCCTGAGCCACAGTCAACCCAGTCTTAGGCTCTGTAGATGCTCAACTCATATTAAACACCATAAAAGCACTGTAAGTCACGCAGCTGTCAGAGGGAGAGTTGCATTGTGGGTAAGAATATGTGACATAAATAAGTCTAGTCTGAAACTGTCTCGTCTGAGTTGAACGATTCACACGAGTTATTCTTTCACTGTCAGCAACTCGGACAATACACCTGGATGACCTACCAGTGTCTCACCTGTTCATCACTATCGCATGCTCATGGATGTTTCTATCGGTCTCCTGATTGGCTAAAAGGAGATGCTTGGCAGTCACAGTCTGAGGTGCCGATGATGGCCTTGAGAAAGAGAGGACAAACCGTCAAAACTTTCTCAAGGAAGAACAACTTCAGCAAAGGGAACAATCCCTACCTTTTCACATTCATACATATGTCAACACGGTTTCACTGAAAAACTGAAAAATTGTGAAAAAAAAAAAAAATTCAAATGAATACCGGAACTGGGATTTTGAAGGATCTATTTTGGAATAGATCCACAGTGTCTTCATCCATGTTATGATTAAGTAAGAAGCTTTAAAAATAGTGACTTCTCCCCCGAGCATTACAACGTGAAGTCATGAACTCATCTTTGGAACGTACGAGTGATTCCACAATGAAAAACCAGAAAAACATTCAGTAGAGTAGAAACTCGTCATCATTAACCACCAACAAACCATCATTGTACATTCAGCACCTTTCATCAAACGTATGTAATAACTGGTTAGTCTTGTGTACTTATACTGATATCATATCTAGATACAGTAATATATGCATCTTTGTACTGCAGTACTTTATGAGATCATGAATTCTCAAAAAAGTCACATCAGCAGAATCAGAGGAGGCTGAGTTAAAGACAGAACAACAAGAGAGAGACATTAATTTTGTTCAAACCTATTAATGCTGCTGCTCTTTGCTCTTCTCCTCCGTCCTCCACCTCTTCCTCTTCTCCTTCTCCCTCTCCTTATCCAGTGGTTTATGTCTTCTTTTCTTCAGTCCTCTCCTTCTCCTTCTCAGTCTGAATTCATTCCAGACAGGCGGCGAATGGAAACCAGCAGACTGACTCACAGTGGGACAGAAAGAGAGAGAGACATAGGCTTCAAGTGGGAGAGGAGGAGAGCGAGTCGTAGACAGCCATAGAGAGAGAGAGAGAGAAAACGTCTGTTTTCAATCTGTCTCTCTGTCGCCCTCCCTCCTCTTTCTCTCAGGAAGTGAACCGAGTCCAACATACACACACACACACACACACACACACACACATACACACACACACACTCTTGATAGTAGAAACAAAAGCTTTGTGTCTGTGTGTGCTCGTGTGTGTGTGTGTGTGTGTTTCACAGTAAATCTGATTAATAATGATATAGTTTTTACAGGCTCCTTCAGCAACACCACGTACACACACACATGCAGACACTGCACAATGAATTAATGAATTAAACATGTAAACTGTATGAACAGATAAAGTAGAAGTGTGTGTGTGTGTGTGTGTGTGTGTGTGTGTGTGTGTGTGTGTGTGTGTGTGTGTGTGTGTGTGTGTGTGTGTGTGTGGGTGGGTGTGCATGCGTGTGTGCGTGTGTGCGTGCGTGCGTGCGTGCGTGTGTGTGGGTGTGACAGACTGATAGATTGAGTCATAGATTGGTGATAAATCACTTAAGGATCAATAACCCTCTCAATACGGTTTAGTCTCTTTAAAGGCTGGTATTTTCTCTCTCCTCTGGTCATCAGTTCATTCTTCTGGTTTGGACAGAGATGTTTGGGTTCACAGACGGCGGCTGGACGAGACGTCAGAGATGAGATGCTGCAGCTGACTCAGAGGCCAAAGACATCCAGGACAACCAGCCAACAGCAGGTGGGAAGAGAGGATGAGTTGACCCAAATGTGTGAAGAAACCAGACGAAGTTAATAAATACGGGTCTGGTTCTATATTTAAATTCATTTTAATTTGAACATATTTAAATGAATATGTTGATAAAAATAAGGATTTTTTTAATCAAGATCAACCTCTTTTTAAAAGTGTTTCTCTTTGAAATAAATGGTAATAAATTCTCTCTGCAGAACGGTATCTTCATGTGTTAAGACAACTGATTTTTATGGCCCTGGTTTAGTTTGTTATTTTCTGTTTTACATCTATTAAGTTTTGTTTTGGATTTAACGTTGTGGAAAACATTATGAGGTACTCACTTAAATGTAATACTAATAGGTGACCAGCAGATGGCGCCATAACTGACAAAATCAGACGCTCCGCTTCAGAAAGAAATAAGCTACAGATGATTAAATCATTTGTGTGAATTTTTTCCCCGAAACGACACATTTGAGTGCGATTTCTTTTTCCAAGTCCAGCAGACTTTATTCATAGAATAAAATCTGGCAGTAATTTCCCAGTAATTGTTTTTTTTTTTAATTATTATTATTGTCTGATTGAGATTCAGAAACCTGGAGATAAATAAAAAAACACAGTTTGCTGCCGAGGAGACGCGGGTTGAAGGAAAACCTGACCGAAGTCGTATTGAATCACTGTTTTCACTTCCCCTTTCTTGTGTTGACGTTAACACGATCTCCTTACACGGAGTTTATGGCGTGAAAAGTCGCTCATATAAAAAGAATCAAAGTTCACACGCGCGCGTGCGCGCTCGCGCTCACGCACACACACAATCACAAACGCATACACACTCATACACACCCACATTCCGACAGCAGATTGAATGGTGACATTTCACTACAACGAACTATAAAAACTTTTGAAGCTGTAACAGCTGATCTTTGTTCTGGCAGCTGATTGGCTGAGATGGAAACCAGTCCGGAACAGTTTAACGCAGATCTGTGAATCTGGTTTTAGATAGAAACACACACCTGAGGAGTGAAACGGTTAATTTTTTTTTTTTTAGTGTTCTCAGATGTGGAATGAGAATAGAGTCAAACAGGAAGAGGCTGACAGGAAACCCATTTGGTAAACGACAGGTAAACAGTCAGACAGGTAACCCTCACTCTCAGGTGTTCGTCAGCGCTGAGGAGACACGGTAAGACACATTAGTATGGCATGAATTTACTTAATTATTATTATTATTCCTGTTTCATGTATTTAAGGTGGATTTACTGATCATTTTGAAGCACTGTTTAGATTTTAGAATGGAATCTATTCATTAATGTTGTGTAACTTAACATTCCTAAGCGTAAGGGAGAGCAGAAAGAAAGCAGGTTCTGCTTTCAAGTTAACACTGAGGATTTTATACTTTTATTGTGTACTTACTTTGTGTACTTTGAGTCCATACAGACACATTTCCTACTATTCATGTCTATAAAGTTCTATAAAGATTTAGTGAACTTTGTTAATCCTCAGTGGAGAAATTCTTCTTATACTTGACGTATAAACACACATACTGGCTGGAACACAGACACACACACACACATACACACACCCACTTAAGCGCACCATAGGAGTAGCTTGTGGGGTTTGGTGCCTTGCTCAAGGGGGTCTTGGTAGTGCTCAAAAGGTGAACTGGACATAACCCTAACCCTAACCCAGAGCTACTTTAATTAATTGTACTAAAGAAACAGTTAAGAAAATTATGAAAGATAACATCTAGCAGCATTAATAACTTTTCAGATTCAGAATATTAACAATAATGTTATTAAAATGAATTATAATTGATGAACTTATGATATACTGACAATTATTTAAGTATATTTTTCTGATTCATTTCATTCATCTTTCATTACATTAATTTTCTTGATTATTTTTCTGATTGAATTTTATTTATTTTTTCCGGCTGTGATGATATGTGAGATAAACACTTCCAGGGTGGAACAGCACTGCTGATGACAGCACCGCTATAGGATCAACAACAGAAAAATTGTTTCCAAGCGATGTCAAAATAATCCTCTGGCAATCTTCACAGTGACACTGAAGACTTTCCGTAAAGATATCATCTATTGTTCCACATTGATGTCACCGTGACGACATCATCACCGATTTTTAGACATTTTCATGAAAGATGTTTTTTCTCAAACATTTGTTGAACATAAGCTATAACATGTCAAACCTTTTAATAAAAATAGAAACATTAATTTTGGAAATTCAAGAGGAAGTTGAAGCAGTGAGTCAGACTTTAAGGACAAGTTTAACAACTCATTTTCCTATTATAGTATTTTAAGTCCTAAGTGTCAGTGTCACTTCTTCTGCTGCTGCTATAAATGGTTTAACAAGCTGATTGGTCGTTGCAGTCGACATCAGTTATTGCAGAGATTATGGATCGATAGATGAACCCATCAATCAATTTTTCCTTTTTCCTCTCCTCCATTCCAGATGGATTCTCCTCCTCCTCCCGTCCCGAAGCCCAGAAATCGCTACAAACGTGACAGCGTGGCCTCCGTCTCCTCTCTCGAAAAGTGAGTTAACTTTTAAACATGCAGAACAAACAATAAAATCTACAACTAATCCGTATATCTGTGAAAATAACACCTAAATCTACATTATTAGTTTTCATATCTAACTCAAATTTTTTGTCTTTCAGTGAGCTGAGCGATGACAAAGCACAACCAGTTTACCCAAACGGATCTCACCTGAGCTCAGGTAGGCACTCAGAGTTTATTGTCTGTAAAGGAATTTTACTGACAGGACAGATGATTATGATCAGATGCTCATGTTGATAGACATGGGACGGTTTTACCATGACATCAGTGGGATATATATACTTTACAGTGCTCACGGCAAAATGACAAACACATTCTGGTAAATACGCAGCTCCTCAAATGACATTCAGTGCTGCACATACCTCTGGAAAGTTCCACATAGTGTTCTGTTTGGATGCCTGACGTACTGCTCACTTCTCCACTAAGTTTCATTGGAAAGTAGGTCAAGCACCAAAGAATTTACCGCACCTGATAAATGAGAGATCCATATTCTATCACATGTTCCATGACACTGTGACGTCCCTGAGAGCAGCCGTTTTTACCAACAATCTCTAGTTTCAATTGTTTTTCTCTGTCGTTCTTCACACCTGAGATTAAATGAAGTCTGACTTTCTAAAGTTAAGTTTTCATCTTCATCAATTCTAAATTAGTCTCTTATTAAATCCGATGGTACTCATGAAGTCCGACATCGGATTATAGTAGCAGTCTGAAACCTGACTGCTGGCGTTGGTTTATTTTTAGTGGGACTCCACTGACGCGTTGCAGCCTGTTTGAACTGTCAAACCAGTTTGGTGAGTGGGTTACCGTAGGTGATTTTAGTCGGAAGCGCAGACGGTCGACTGTAACAAAAATATCTGAAATGTTTTGTTTGTTGCGGAAGGAATCCCAGGTGACGAAAAGGTGAATGACTGCCGCCGTCATGTCGCACGCAGCTTGGTTTACCACCAATGCTCTGGGCAGAAAATTATCTTGTTGGTGTTAAAGACTGTATGAGGTTGATTCTGACAACACACCTTTGTGGGTTTAAACAGTTTTTCAGAGAAGTCAGGAATGCAAAGAAGCGTCTTATCAAGTTGTTTGGTTGGTAATTGCAATTCAAAATCAGACAACAGGATTGGACCCATAGACAGGAAGTGAGGAAGCAGACTGACAGATATCTGCGCAGATTCTCGATTATCTAGGTCAAGGTTATCCAAATCTGTTTAAATTAATCCACTGGATTAATTTAAAGATTCTTGAAGACGTTTCACCACTCATCCACGAATGAACTGAAGAAGCCTTTTTGATGAGAGGTGAAACTTCTTCAAGAAAAGTCCAGTAGATTGACTTCAACAGCTTTTGTTGACAGATAGTTTTTAGAGATACGTCAGTGGTGAGAAATGTAAGACAAGGTCATGCTTTAAGTAGACTCTTCTTCTAAAAACTGTCCTGCCTGAAGCATGGCTGATTGTGTGTATCGGGTGAAGTCTGAAGATGATGTAATTGTGTCGTCATCCTCAGGTCAAAATGCTCTTCCTCCTCCTCCCAGCGAGTCGGACCACGGGATCGTTCTCCCAACTCTGGCCGGTATCACTGACATGATTGCCACCAGCATCCCATCGTTGGCTGGATTTGCCAACACCATTGGTGGAAAAGGCCGCACTGCGCCTAACCCCCCAGCCCCAACTGCCGCAACTGCCCTGCCTGCCCCAACTGCCCCACCAGCCCCAACTGCCCCACCAGCCCCAACTGCCCCACCAGCCCCAACTGCCCCGCCAGCCCCAGCCACCCTGCCAGCCCCAACTGCCCCACCAGCTCCAACTGCCCCTGCAGCCCCAACTGTCCCCCCATACATGAACAGTATGGCTAACAGCCCATCAGCTCCTGTGCTGGACTCCACCCCCACCACCACACCAGCAACTGACACTAACACGGGTGTGGTTAGCTTAGATGCTATGGCAGGCTCATTCACTAACATACCAGGTCTAGCCGGCATCGTGACTGGTGTGGTTCACCCTGCAGCGCCCCCGACAGCCCGGCCCCCCTCAATGCAGCTGATTGGAGACACTCCAACAGGTAAGGTAATCAATGGAGTACCTCATTCAGGTTTACAGCAGGGTTGTCACCCAGCTGGGACAAAAACAGATTGCACCTTGCCAGATTTTGGTACCAAATCTTCCTCCAGGAAGTTCTTTGAAGTCTGTTCAACAACTTTGTGAAACAAAGGAATGTATAGAGAAGTTTCCTCTGCTATTAACCTACAGTGGAAGGGGTATTTACCTGCCCTGACCTGAGGGAACATTGAACAGGAAGTGGGAATACCGGAGTATCTCTGTCTCCAGTCTGGTTGTCTATCTAATCAGTACCATACTGTAAATTACTCCTAAAGAAATGGATGAGTGGATAAGTTGAATATGTTTAATTCAGAGGTTTATGTTATAAAGTATGACACATTTATTACATATTTTGTAGCCTGGGCCCTTTTCTGCTATTAACATTTAATGCATGCAAAGCTCAAATTTGTAAAGACATTGAGGGAGAACACTTACTTTGTGTCTCCCTATCATGGGTCAACTGACAAGTTATCCTATTTATTTTTCCACAGTGAAATTAGCTACCGTGTGTTGAAAAGGTTTTAAAATTTGCCATGTAGACACTATGCATCCTGATTGGCTGAACGAACTGTGTTTTTGTGTCCAGATATTGGGGCGTTGTCGCAGTTTGTGATGTCAACTGTAGACCAGAACACAGGAATCAAAGTGCCTCTACCAGAGGGAGCTACTGAGCAAAAAGAGGAAGGTAGTAAAGGAGATAAAACTTAACCTTGTCTCATCTGTTTCATTCTGTTGATTTGATTTGATTTGATTTGAACAGTTGATGTGTTTTGGTTCCAGTTTCCTGCCCTTCTCCCACCACCATCAAAGAAGACGCCCCTTTTATTGCCACTTTGGCTAGCTGGGGGAGCCAAGAGGAAGTGGATACTGACTCATCCAATGAGGATGAGGTTGCAGGAGGCAAACTAGCCTCCTCCGGTGATAATGGACCAAAAGAAAGTGGTCCTGCTTCTACCCCACCTTCGAATACTAACAAGTGTGTACACAGAACTACAATAACAGCTAGTACTATTCAAAATAACACACTATTGCTAATGCTGCTGTGTGCTTTTGCAGTCAAAACTTGAATAATTCAGGTCGTCTAATCCCGACTCGGCCAGCTCCACCACCTCCTCCTCCTACTGGCAGAACTGGAAAATCCGTGAAGCAGAAGATGCCGAGGTACAAACACTGATTCAGCTGCTTTATGTGTCTTCAGAAGACATTTAGGTTTCCTCAGAATGACATTCAGTTAGCTAAAAAAATTTTGTCATGCAGAGGGGCCACGATTCGAGTGTCTAGGAAGAAGGGGGGCAGTGGGAATAAAACTCCACAGAGTGCCGTGGTCCGTTCGAGCTGGCTGGATGTCTGGAAAGGCTTCCGGTAACACCATCAGCATCACATTAACAACTGTTGATTAGTTATGGATGGATGGATGGATGGATGGAAACACAAATGAACGAACATATTTCTCCAACAGATACAATGTTTTGTGGGCGACGTTGGATGGACAGCTGATGGCTCTATATAAAAAACGAACAGTGAGTCTGTCTGCCTGCTTGTCTGTCCGTCTGTCTGTCTACCCACTGAAGTGTTTTTCCGATTGGTTGTTTAGGACCGGTTCAGCGAGGTGCTTTTTCACGTCTCCAGTATCACCAACGTGAAGAAACAAGACAAAGGAAGATTCTCCGTCTACTTCAAGAAGAAACATTATGACTTCATGGCTCATAATGATGGTAAGAATACTGTTGTCATCCTTCGCTACTGTCTCCTAGACTTCTGTATTGTAAAGGCGCATTTAGTCAGAAATTGAAATAACTACTGGGCAGTTATTTTCTACAATTTACCGATTTGCCAGCTGTACAAATGTTGTTTCGGTTGGGTTAGGGTTATCAAACAAGCTCTATCTTTTTGTTTACTTTGTATTTGTGACAAAAAATAAGTGTTTTAAAATTAGTACTAAAAAATGTTGAGTACTATAAACGTTGATGTTCTGCCCTACTCCTCCATGCCTTTCAATACTCTATGAAATCCTGTAAATCTCTACTGAATGTGAATCAGGTCAATTCTGCTTTGCCACTGACAAAATTTTAATTAGAAACAGAAAGACTGTCAAGATTAGTAAAATATGGATTTATTCTTAGTTCCAGTTTAAACCATTGTGGCTGAGTTTTGAATGAATCGAGACAGATTTACGATCTGAAAGAAGGCCAGAGATCAGTGAATCTTGTCGTTAGGTGACGAGGTTCTATCTGATGAGTCTTTTCCATGCATGTCTTCTCTCAGAAGTCCATAACGCTTGGGTGGAGTCTCTTCTGGCATCTCGAGGACAGCCTGCTCCCAGTTCTCCTGACCTCCATGGACAAATCACCATCAAGGACACTCGAAGCCGTGCCTATGGAGCTGTCTGGGGTCACAACCTCTGGATTTATACAAACAAGGAAGGCTTTCAGCTGGGCATTGCCTCTTTCTCCGTCCCCCTGAATGTGGCTATGGTCAAAGCCACAGGAAAACACTCGTTCACCCTCATCACTCCTTACAAGACCTTCAAGTAAACCTCTGTCTATCTTTCTTTATGGCTCATTGTCATTTGCTCAAATGATGTGAAGTTCTAAAGGTATTTCTCTACTTTCTTTGCATGTCCCTGTTCTTCTGTTCCTTCCACATATGCCTTCTGATCTTTCCTTGGCCTCACCCCTTATATGCAGCCTGTCTGTCGATTCAGCAAAAGATCAGGCCCTCTGGTTGGAGATTCTGACCAAATCTATTGAAAGTGCACTGTCCTGCGGTCAGGTGGCGCAGCGTCTCTGGGAAAACCCCTGCAACAAAGTGTGTGGTGATTGTGGCTCAGCCAATCCTGAGTGGGCATCAGTCAACCTGCTGCTGGTCATCTGTCACGCCTGCGCAGGTACGAGCTAATGGAGGCTAATTCTGTGTTATGCATTATGTTTCCCTCTGAAACTACTAACAGTTTCAAGCTGATTAGTTTGGTTTAGTTGTGTATCCTGTACACTTAAGAAATCCTGGATAGGATGAGGCGTCCATGACGGACTGGTTTTTCCTGTACTAACTGGGGAATAGAGGTTCTCACTTTTAATTATGACTAAATGTTAGCTTTAGCAAGATTTACATACAGTATAACAGATCTGTAAAATACAATTTGATATGAACTCAATTTTTCATTGTGTTCCTGCACCTGTTGTGTGGCTGTGATATTTTGAAACATTAACATATATCAAATATGACTTATAAGAAATATTTTGGCTTTTACTGACATATGCAACAATTATAATTGATGTGCATTATTACAGGTACTAAAAAGTAGCGTACAATCACTATCGGCCCCTGACAAAAGATCATCATGCATTGAGCTGAGAAATGATTTGTTTCTGTTCTTTTTTTTTTCCCTAAAGGAATCACGATTCTTTCCATCTTAGCTATTTTTTCAGTTATCACAGTATTGAAAACACCAATATGCAAATGACATGCGTCGTTATTTCTGTATGTATTTATCCAGCTCTTTAAATGTTTTTACACATTTCAGTAATTTGAAAAAGTGTTATATAGTGGTTATTGGGAAATGAGGATTTCCAGTGATGCTAGCAGAAGTGTTGGTTGTTGCAATATGCTAACGGTGAAACTTTTTCAGGTCAGCATCGAGCTCTGGGCAGCAATTTGTCTAAGGTACGCAGTATGAAGATGGACAACAAAGTCTGGACTGAACCACTCCTGCAGGTAAGAGGAGGGAACAAACTACTTGTGTAAGCCGTCAGTGAACTCTACCACTCATGACTTTTGATCCCTTCCTTGTCCAGCTGTTTTTTAAATATGGCAACTGGCTAGCGAATCAAGTGTGGGCTCCAGCTGTGCCTGCAGTGGAGCAGCTGCATCCGACATCCTCTGAAGAAGAGAGGTCAAATTTTATTGTCAATAAATACAGCAGGGGGCGCTACAGACGTGTCCACCCTTTGGCCTCCTCACCGTCTCACATGTATCAGGTCAGTTACACCTTGAAATCTAATTTACACATGATTATTTTCCTAGATGCATTAATGTGAATTATATATAAGACACTCAAAAGCAACCAAAAACACATAAATCACATGTATGTGTATAGAAATTAAATTTTTCATTTAACCAACGTATCAGTATTGGCAGTGTATGAAGTATCAACACTTAGATCCAATGTGTCATGTGTGTTTTGCCGTGTGTGTGTGTGTGTGGCGTGTGGTGTGTGTGTTGTCGGTTGCGTAACGTGTGTGTCTTTCAGAGGCTGCATCAGGTGGTTTGTGGAGACGACATAGAAGAAACAATGTCCCTGATCTGCTCTGGAGCAAAGGTCTGATGATGTCACTCTTTACCTCATTTACGTCAGACATACACACACATCTTTCTTGTTGATTCACATCTCATTTTGCCAATCAGGATACGAGTTCGTATCTCAGAAATTGTGTGGTCATGGTGACTATGACAATAAAAACCTTGAGTTGATTAGCCTTGTTAGCATCACCATATCTAATACCATCTAATACCTGCTTTGATCTAACTGAAAGGGGTGTGGCCAAACTTATAGAATTAGCCTAAGAGACATGTTTACATGTGAAAGCAGGTAAATCACAGGTGTGGTTAATGGAGGTCGTGATGTGTGTGTTATTGCTGCGTTTCCTGTATCTGAACGACGTTACCTGTGTGCAGGTGACACAGACAGATCCTCAGAGCCTCTCGCCCATCCTGCTGGCAGAGAAGGCGGGTCAGGCCCTGCAGATCGAGCTGCTCAGACTCAACGAATACACAGGTAATGCATAAGTAACACGCACACATGCAGGCAACACACAAGTAGTGCTGTTGATCTGTTCAATAAATTACTGTATAAAGTGCTAACCAGGATGATGTACCTGTTCTTTAATGTTTTTTATTCAGAGGTCCCGCCTTACCAGCCACAGTCAGCCAATGGGAGATCTAACGCCCTCCCCTCAGGTAGGTGATGAATTTGTAACGAACTAACAAATATTGAAAAATGCTGCAATTTTAAAAAATGTTTAAAAATAAATTATGGTTTGAGTGAAACAGAACAAAATGCAAATATGTTTGAAAAATTTTGTTGAATTTTTTTACTCACATTTTTATTGTCTTTTTGCATGTATGTGTATGTTTGTATGTATATGTGTGTGTGTGTGCGTGCGTGCGTGTGTGTGTGCAGATGACGAAGAAGAAGAGCTTCATGGTAAACTAGAAGAGGATCGTTTTCTCTTCTCTTTGGAAGACAACTCTGCAGCCTGTGACGTCCTTGATTTGCGAGAAATTTTGTCTGTGTTCCTCAAAGAAGGGTGAATACTACTGATAATGCTGATACTAATACTTGTAATACTTCAAAATCCATTTAGTTTTACAATTACATCACCCTCTTCCTGGTGTGATTCACTGTTTTCAGACCAGATCATGAGTTTGAAATGGTGACCCTGAATGATCAGCTGAGCTGTTCTGCTGACAACCAGGAGGCCCTGATGAGTCACATGGTTCATATACTGAAGGTGTGTATTTGGTGAATGAGTGTGGGAGGACCAGTTTAGGTTTAGGCATGTGGTTATCACTATAACCTCAGCTCTAGTGATGAAAGTTACCAGAGTCATAGTTTAACCTCAGTTGTAAAAATCAGTATAACCTGAGGTCTAACCATCAGAATAATGAGAGTTCATGTCATAAATGTAAACTGATATGATATATTTCCAGGTTATTCTCCCAGGGGGGGTGTCTTATGCTGAGGTGGGAGGGGCCTCTGCTGTCAGTAAAGTGTGTGTTGTAGACGTGGGCGGAACCTCGAGTCAGTCTGACGCCTGGTTGCTCCTGTGGGAGGACGGGGTCAGTGTCCATCCCGTGAACAAATCCACTGAACAACCTCTGAAGATGGAACTGAGCACGCTCAGTCGCAATGGTGACACCACCTTTTACTTTACTCCTCACTGTCACATTATTTGAACATTTTATTATTCACTCTAACATACACACATCCAATAATTAATGTCCTTCTGAGACAAGAAGGATTTCCTTCCACTCTGAGCTATTGAACATGTTTTTCTAGGAAACAAAAAGAATTACTGACTTTTAAATAATGAGAGAAGATTCGTAAACGTCCTGTTTAGATCTTTATATAATCTAAAATATTGGCCATATTCTTCTCGTGGCCTTCCGCCCTATAGTTTTCCATTCTGATTCTCCTTTGGTTCAAACTCAGCATGTCACCAATGCAGATTAGATTTGTTTCTACGCAGATGATATCCATGTCTCTACACCCGTTAAGGCCGATTATCTCTGCCTTTTTAATTGGAGATGAAATCTAAATGAAAACGTACAGGACAGAATGTTGTGTTAAGTTAAAACAGGTATCGTTTATTAGCGTTGCCTCTTGTCTGAGATTATATCTTAAACTGTGTGCATACAACTTCAGAATTCAGGTAGTTCTAAAATGAACAAATTGGTATGATAAATAGACACCTGACGGTTAAACGTGTGAGTGAATCGATTTGCTTTTAAATTAAGCCTGATTGAATCTGGTTTTATTTTCTTTGTTTAGAAATGGATCCATCTAAAAACATCATCACCATTGTGACCGCCAACAGGTGTGCAACACACACATACACACATTTGCACGGATGAGGGAAAAAGTCTCATTTCACAGAAAAAAGAAGAAAACATTTTCAAAAATGGCATACAAAGAAATTGATGCAGAGAGCGTTTTTGGTTGAGGTACATTTGATATCACAGGTATGTTGTTTTTTTTTCATCAGGACTGTCTCATTCCGTTTCGAGGAGCAACATAGCTGTCAGTCATGGTTCAACCACCTCCAAACCGCTCTGTCCAATCGGAGCACAGCTCCACAGCGTCCCCCTGCACCCAATCAGAACCCAGCCCGTCGGTCTCTGTACCCGGTGATGGACATGGGGTTGAAGGGTTCTGTTCCTCCAGCCATCGAACGCTGCATCTCGCACATCACAACATATGGTTAGTTTACATCCACGCAGTTACAGATAGGAACATATAGAAGATCAACCAGGGAGGAATCACGTCCGTCTGTCTGTCAGGTCTGAAGGTGGATGGCGTGTACCGGCGCTGTGGCATCACTGGCAAAGTCAATCGATTGGTGGAGACTCTGATGACATCACCCAGATCCGCCCCTCTAGAGGAGGATGAGCAGGGCGTGTTGAACGCCGCCTCTGCTCTCAAACAGTACGTCCGCCAGCAGGACAGTTTGATCCCTGACCGGGAGCGACAGCAATGGCTTCACGCCGCCGGTTAGTACAGATACATGTTCAACAGTACATATGATACTACTGTGTGAAGTTCAAGTACTTGCAGTTGAATTAAAAGCAGTAACAGCAGTATTTGGTGTAGTAATGGACGTAGCATTGTGGTTGCAGTCATTCTAATGTTAAGTTTTCTTTCTCAGGGATTTCAGAGGAACGATTTAGGTTTGCAGCTTATGGACGGTTACTACGGCAACTTCCCGCTGACAACCGAGCAACGCTGAACGCTCTGTTTGGACACTTTTACATGTAATGCACACACATACACACATACGCATCATGAGCTGACATTGAGCTTATACTAAATGCTTATTTCTGATAGTTTAGATAAGTTTCCTCAAGCAGAATGTGTATCACATAATCACAGATATATGAAGGAAATGCGTCTGCATCATCAACAACATGTTGGATCTGTGTCCTCTCCTCAGGATCCAGGTTTTCTCTCAGGTGAACAGGATGTCGGCTCACAATCTGGCTGTGGTTCTGGTGCCAACTCTGTTCCAGACTATGAATCAGGATCTGCTGAGACTCACAAAGGAGTTCATCATCCATCACACACTGCTGTTTTTGGTAAATGCACCACACAGCATTAACACACCCAAACCGAACCTGTTACATTGTTAAACTTTGGCCTCTCATCATCTTCATGTGTTATGATTTGATGATTCATTGATTGGTTTCATTAAATCAAAGTGAATCTGTTTGGGTTCTCTGCAGACACCTGGAGGAGTGGAGGCAGAGGAGGAGGAAGAAGAGATCACTGCTCTCTGAAGAAGAAGACAAGGAAGACATTTGGACTGTGTTCATATTTCCAGCAGCTCAATTAAGTTTTATTAAGAAACCTTAGGGGGTGGTAAGATCAGTGTTATACTCACTATCGCACTGTTGATCCTCGTTGTTCTTAATCATGAAATATTTACCATTTTAACTGAGACGGAGATCATTTACATTCAATTCAGAATTAATTGTTTCAATAGTAAAATTTTCTATTATCTAAATGTCAAAATAAACAATAGAAACGGGAATCTATTGTCATTTCTTATCAGTTTGATATCAGATATACATCTATTCATAGAAATAATGGGGTTTTTCTATTCCAAATATAACATAAGCTAGAAAACATCCGTACAAAAGCATGGGTCCACTAGACGAGGCTTAGTGATTTTTTTTTTCTGATCTGTTCCCAGTTGACACATTAATCAATTAGAATTATTATTTCAGTATTTTAACAATAATGTTGGAAAAAGATCAGAATTAAACTGATGCTTAAAGTTACATATAACGCTACAGATAAATGTGTTCACCAAAGCAAGATGTATCTGGTAGAGGGGTGTCTGTACGTTAGTGTGTTTACAACTAGTCCCCCTACTCTGTAACTAGTCCCCCTACTCTGTAACTAGTCCCCCTACTCTGTAACTAGTCCGTCTACCCTGTAACTAGTCCGTCTACTCTGTAACTAGTCCCCCTACTCTGTAACTAGTCCCCCTACACTGTAACTAGTCCGTCTACTCTGTAACTAGTCCCTCTATATTCATTCATTCATTCATTTTAGGAGAAACAAGAACTGATAAAAACAAAAACGGTGAAATTCAAATAAATTGAATGAAGGTAAGATTTTATCCAAATGTGACACATTGCAGCTAAAACCATGATTGGTTGGCTTCTACTCCTGCAGACATACGTGTTGTTGTTCTTGTTGCCATAGAAACAGCTGGATGACAGGGAACTGCGGACAGTAAGAAGTTCGGTTTTTGTCAGCAACTGGAGGCATCTGTGTGTGTGTTTGTGCACGTGTGTGTGCGTGTGTTACCATAATGAGACTCCTCTTCTCTTTCCACCTTCTCCTCCTTCCTCTTGTTGCCATGGAGATTGTGCATCACCTCATACATGTTCTCTTGCACCTGACCTGAAGCAGGATGGCAAATTGAGGATCTTTTGACAAACAGTTTTAGAAGCACCAGGCGCGTGTGTCTGATCACCTGTTGTACCTGTCCTCTTCCTTTGATTCCTCTTCATCACAACGAATAAGATCACAAAGAGGAGCAACAGGTGGACAAAAACCATCGACACAGGCACCACTGCAGCGTGTATTCTCGTGTTGCTGCTGTTGCTGTTGTTTACATCTGATGACAAACACAAACAAGTCTGTTGACGGTAGAATCGTTCAGTCGGTTCGGTCGGTCCTCGACTCACCATCCACCTCCAGCTGATATTGTTTCACCTTCACTCGCATCCCACTGGCATCAAACACCTGCAGCTTGTAGTTTCCTGAGTCTGTGGTCTGAACTCGACTGAATCTCAGCGAGCCGTTTCTCAGCAGCTCGCATCGTCCGTGGTGACACTTCCTGTCGTCGCTCAGCAGTGAGATCAGCAGGCGGGGGTGCGTCCACCTGATGTCCGTTATGCGCTTCAGCTCCACCTCCTGCAGGTCTGAGCTCAGCAGGACGGCGTCGCCGATGTGTGCGGTGACAGTTTCCACTGATGCACCTGGGGTCAAAGGTCACACATGAAACAGATCAACTTGTTCAACTGAAGTCAAATCGAGCCTGAACTCGTTTGCATTTCAAGCTACAGACACACAGAAACCTCAAAAGTACATTTTGGGAACTTTAGAGCCGTTATTGATTGCAACTGCAATGCCAGTGCGCCGCAGTTGTAATCAATATGATTTCTGTATTAATGATCTCTAATTTCTACGTCTACACCACCTGTTTCTGAGCCGACTAAACACTTAAATCAAAATTTTATCAAAAACAATCAGACCTTGACCATCGCTCTTCATCATCATCATCAGAATCGATAAGCAGACTGGAACCAGCATGGCTCTGTCCTCTTCAGCTGTCAATCACTTTACAGAGGAAGCATTCATTTTCAGTAGTCTGAGTGTATGTGAGCCTGCGTGTGTGTGCGTGTGTGTGTGTGTGTGTGCGTGTTTTAGACTACAGAGCTATCTTTTATGGTCTGTCAACAATCAACATTATTAAAACATTTATTAGCATTATTACATGTTTATAACCTGATTACAGCCCACAAATACGTGAAGTTTAAGTTCTACTACAATTTATAACATAAATCATTTATTATGTGTGATCCTGAACACTTTGGAGGTTCAGTGCTGTGCTAAAGAGCACTTGGCAGAGCCCAGAAGATGACCTGGCGCTTCTCCATCGTTATAAAACGAGTAAACAGATGTGTAATAATGTGTGTTCATGGTGTGAAGTTGCAGAGAGAACTTGATCCTACCTGTCTGAGTTGTTAGCATCGGACTGAAGCAGGAAACAAGAGCAGAAACTTATTGAAGACCACGTTTCCCTCTGTTCCTGTGAAGTTTAAGTTCCTCTCCAATAGCTTTAGAAAACCCACAAAGAAAATCCTTTCAGTCTGCATGAAATGATGCTACAGAGGAAATAAAAATAAGTTAGGAAAGAAAAAGAACATTTTTTTGTTCAGGTGATTATTTTTAAACCCAGATTAACTTTGCTTTAAACCCTCTGTTGATCCCAGTATTCTGACTGGAGATCAGCGTTTCCTCCAGTAGGTGGAGTTATGCTGGTATACAATTCATTTTCCCTTAACATCTGTGTCAACGCAAGGATGGATGGATGTTTTTAGCTCTTTTATGATTCCACTGGAAACATTATATTTTTTACAGAGACCAGAACAAAGTGGAGAGTTGGCTGAAGCTCCTTCAAATAACTGGCGGAAAGGGAAGTCCAGGTAAAACCTACAGTAAAAATACAGGCTGATTCATAAATATAAGACTTTATTACAATATAAACATTTTAATACCTACATGCCTCCAGCTGTGCTCTGCTATAATACAGCATTTGAATGTAAACACAGCCGTCCTGGAGGAAAACTCCCACACAGTCTGCAGACCCATCAGAGGCTGAGAGCAGAGAGACCGACTCAACTCCTGACATGACGAATGAATTCAACTTGAACCCTCCTAAACTGACTAATCGACATTTCAGTTGGTTAACTGGAGAATTAAACACACGTTTCCTCCAGCTGTTTTTTTTTTAATTTATTTTAAACTTGGTTCTATGTGTCTGCTGACTTCAGCAGAAACAAGGCTTTCACCTGCAGACGGCACATTCCAGTGTCACTGAAGTTTTTAAACGACATGAGCAGAAGCAGCTCTGACACGTCTAATTATAGAAACGCTCAGTGTTCAGTCTGGACCTGCAAAAAAAGCATGAGTGAGATAAATGATGTGGTGCTTGAACTGTCAAATGTGTGTTATCTGTTTACTGCTGAGGCACTACTGTAGCACTATTACCACAGAACTGAGAGAGGAAGGGAGAGAGAGAGAGAGAGAGAGAGACAGGCAGTCAGGGGGAGGAGAGACAGACAGAGGGAGGGGATCCTGTGGAGGAGTATCAGTTAGTGTTCAGTCTACATCCAGCAGCTCTCAGTCTCTCTCTCTCTCTTTCTCTCTTCTTCTATCTCTCTATTTATCAGTCTGTCTCTCTACTCGTCTCTTTCCCTCTATCAGGATGGACCACTTTCATTATGGATTATTGATTACTGTGTTTCTGCTGCTGATCAACTGTTTTAACTCAGTTTACATCACTGACAACACAGGTGAGACACTGCTGCTGAAAGTACACCACTTATGACACCAGCACTAGCAACTGTTAGCATTACATCACAGGTGACTTTTACTACAGTACTTCTACTAATCAGTCAGTGTAGCTGTGAAACCTGTCAGTTTCTTCACATTAGAAGAGGTTGAGTGACAGCAAACCTACCTAAAATATCTAAAAGCTGTTCAGAAATTCTTCTCCAAAAAAAAATCTTCTTAATTTTCCACGACATAAATTGATCAAAATAAATAGAATGCCCAACCTTTTACGGGGAAAATGTAGGAAAAGTCAGCTTTAGTTGTGCCTGCTGCTCTAAAGCGTTTTGCAGTGGAACCCGTCTGTGTTGTCTCGTCTTGAATGCAGCCGTGATGATTCGTGTCTGACGTTCAGACGTTTAGTCAGTGATGACACTGAGCAAATACTGTTTCAGCACATGCACTGAAGTTCAAGTGGAAATGTTGCCCGATGAAGGCATGGTCCGGGAATGCCTTCACCGCAGACAGGATGAAAGATAAGGAACTTTAATTACAGCAAAGAAGCAGCGGTTTTAACAAATATAAACTTTACAAAACTCTGTAATTATTCCAAACTAGCACAAAAGTAATTTGTAACTACTGCTACTGATGGTTCTACTACTGTAACTACATGTCCTCACACCTATAACATTCTTATCAGCACATCTATCCACAATACTACGTCAGCCTCCTCTCCTTCTCTAGCGCTCCATGCTGTGACCTCTGACCTCTGCAGTGAAAGTGAAACAGTCCCTAACAGGCAGGGGCAGACGGGGCAGACTGTTCTCCTGGTTCAGATGGAAACTGTTCTGAATGAAGGAACGTTCCTCCGTTCTGTCTCTGAGCCGCAGAACTTTCCTCTCCACGTTTTTTCCATAAATCTTTGTGTTTATGCATTTCTGTCGTTTGGGGAATGTGAGCGATTCAGATCATATTTCAACTTTTTGTAAGTGTGTGTGTGTGTGTGCGTGCATGTGTGTGTGTGTGTGTGTGTGTGTGTGTGTGTGTGTGTGTGTGTGTGTGTGCAGCTTGTTAAATCACCAGATAAGACTCTCAGAGGAGTACTGTATACATGTACACACACTGTATGAACTAATTCATCCATACACACTATCTATCTACACGCACACACACACACACACTGTGGCTCATGATGTCACTCTGCAGCAGGTGGCTCTGAGTTCTTTCCCCCTGTGGTGACTTTATTCATCACTAACTGTTTAATTTCAACAGATGAGGTAAAGACCAGATGGGGGAGTTGAACCTCCAGCGTTTAGAGAACTGGAGACACAACAGGACATAAATGTCGACACGACCAAACTAAACACTCCTGTTTGTGAACCAAACAGATCTTGTGGATACTGAGACGCTTTAACTGGTTAGGACCGGCGTGTTTTTTCCCTAAATCAAATTATTGTGATCATGAAATTAAATGATCCTGCTGCTCCGACTTGGGGGGGGGATTGGATGCTGATGTCTGTCTGTCTTTTCATCTTCATCACTGCTTCCTCGCCTTGCATTTTTGAAATAAACAAACAGCACACAGTGTTTTAAATTGACACAATTTATTAAGGACACATAACATATGATGTTCTAATGAGTGAAGGTGTTGTTAATGCTAACCCATACCAGGTTAGTTCTATCATGACTAGACACACGATGAAAGTGCATCAGTCAGGAAGTGAAAACACGTTTCATTTAGATCATTATTCTGCCAACATGTTTGCACGACGTCATTTCAAACTTTGAATTCTAAATTTGACTCATTTAATGCAAATTTTGATGAAAGTTTTGATTTTCCAGCCAATGATGTGGTTACGTTCCTGAAATAATGTAGATTCAAACTCATTCGTTTTTATGTATTTGTGAAAAGCAAGAAGTTATATGTGAAGTTACATCCCATCATGCCGACCACAAACGGATCATTTCTTTTCTTCTTCTTTCTCAGATTCTCTCCATCTGGTCTTGTCAGACTTCAACATCGTCCATCCCATCAGAACCGACTCTGACGGGAGTTTCCTGTCAGCCTCGGTCTCCAACCGCCGTCTGCACCGAACTAAACGACATGAACATCACACAAAGGACACGCCCTCGGGCAGACGTAAACGACAGGCCCGAACAGACACGCCCACATCACGACAAACTCCACCCATGGATGCGACAGGCCCCGCCCCGTCAGGTCAAAGTGGAAGGTGGCGGGGAAACACAGCTGAGGAAGTGGAGCTTTTCTACAACCTGACGGCGTTCGGACGGGAGCTCCATTTGCGGCTGTACCCCAACGCCCACCTCATCGCCCCCGCCGCCACCATCGAGTGGTGGGAGGAGTCAGGGCAGAAGCGTTCCCAGCCAATCGTGGACACCGGCTGCTTTTACACGGGACACGTGTCCGACATGGAGGACTCAGCCGTTGCCATCAGTAACTGTGATGGACTGGTAGGAGTCCAAAGAGTTCCAAACCTGCCTCACTCCTCATCACTCCTTCCCATCACTCCCTCATTCTCCACCATTCCTCCTCACATTTTTCCATCTTGATTTCTCATTCCTGCTGTTTCTCCTTCTTCTTCACTACTTCTTGTCACTCCATCTTTTTGCCACATCATCATCCCCTCCTGTCACTCCCTCCTAATCACCTCTCTCATCACTCCTTCTCTTCACCTCCACTACTCCTCAGATGACATCCTCTTATTCTCTCCTGTCACTCCCCGCTAAAACCTGCCAATTCTCCCCTCCTCTTACTTCCTCCTCATTGCTCCTGCCTGTCTCTGCCTCCTCATCACCTCCTCTGGTCAGTCCTTCCTTTCAGCACCTCATCAATTCGGATTTTTACATCAGCGTCATAGGTCCTTCCTGTCTCTCTCTCTTCATTACTCTTTCCTCTTATGCCTCCTTCTATTCTTTCCTTCCCCCAATCATCACTCCCTTGTCTGCCTCCTCCTTCATCAATCGCTCCTCCTTCCATCCCATCAAACTGTGTTTAGTCTTACCTCAAGCTGCATGACTGATTTATAAAAGTGTATATTTAACTGCTATTTTAAAATTCACATCTCTATGGATGCAATTTTATCTCAGATTGTAAGAAATGCAGAGACAACTTCAAATATCTGTTTCTGTTTGTTCCACCTGCATCTCACCTGTCAACAAGAGGAACAAAGAACAAAGAAGAGGAAATGTTTCATGAGTTGCTTCAGTTTTTTTTTTTTTTTAAGAACCACAATCTGTTGAGTGAATGGACAACAAGTTCACACAGGAAGAGTCTTCAAATATTAAAGCAGATATGTCTCTGTTGTAGGATTCATTCACTTTCATGTAAAATATCACATCATACAACAATCTTAAAGAGATAAACACTAATAATAATATCAATGGAACGAACCAAGATGGAGAAAAACATTTAAACACAGATTTTTGTGAAAAAAAAAAATCATTTAATGTCAGCAGAGAGCAAGATAGAAACAGAGCAGAAACAAGTTGATTCATGTGAGACAGAGAAAAAAATCAAGCTGCAGAGTAACAAACCGAACGCTGTAAAACACGACGACCTGAACCCGCTTTGACTCGCTGCGTTCAGTCTATCTGTGAGTCGGTTCATCGTCTCTTCTTACAGTGTGAGCAGAGTCACCTGATTGAATCCAGATGTGAAGGAAAGATGAGAGGTGTTCAAAGACCAACAGAAAAAAGGAGAGAAAATAGATGACTGGGAAAGAAAAGAGAGGAGAGAGAAAGTAAAGATATCAGAAGAAAAGAGAGAAGCATTGTCTGGCAGTAACAACTGAATTAGTAATTTACATGTTTACAAGATGTACAGATAATTACAGATAATTTACAGATAATTAATTACAGGAGATAGCATTATATTTATCCGATATTAAACTGGAGATGTTTAGTATTAAAACAGTAGATTAAAAATATATTTGCAGAGCATCACAATGTAGATTTACTGATTATTACACGAAATATTAAACAGATATAACACGGAGAAACTATACGTTTATATTAGATTAATTGGAGATTTACAGAACCTTACAGTGTAGATTTACAGTAAATTAGAAAGTAGATTTACAGACTAATAATTTGCAGATTTAATGTATATTAAACAGTAGTATCACCTCTTCTTGTTTCCAGGCCGGGATAATTCAGATGGGTCAGGAAGAGTTCTTCATCGAGCCTTTGGATCGGCGGACTAGAGAAGAAGAAGAGAAGGAAGAGGAGGAGGGAGGAAGGAAACATATAGTTTACCGCCCCTCAGACATCATCAAGAAGCAACCGGCTGTCAATCAGTCTGGAAACGCCAATCAACCTGTTGATGACTTCCTTCGAGGTGAGAAAATACAAACAGGGTTCTTTAATAAATGTTTCTAATCATGTGACCTGTTCATTATTATCATGATCAGCCTCACATCAGCAAACACAAGAAAAATATTAAAACAACAAAAACTATTTCCTCTCATGAGAGAAATCTTTATGCAGATGGTTTTCCGTTGTAGGAAGAAACACTGGTTACAAACTTCTCTGACTGGATGACGGCCAGAGCGCCTGGTAAAAGATCACATGACGAAATCCCCAAAAGAGCAACCACAGATCTGGTCTGATCTGGATCCAAGTAATATTTTGGATCTGGTGATCAAGAATGTTTAAAATTATAGGTCTGGTGGAAAACCCACCGCTGTGAAAAACAAATCACGCTACAGATTTGTGTGGATGCAGCTCTGCTGATTCAGGCAAATTTTATCATTCAACCTTTGACAAAAGACTTTTCATGCTATTCATTTGGTAACTTTTAAGAATTTTTTTTTTTTTCAAACATTAGTAAATCCAGGCTTACTTTGACAAAAACATGCTTTCTCATGGAGATGTTTAATAGATTTAAACATTGCAATCTTAAGAATCCGTAGTCACAAACACGACTGGAATGTGATTTTGGAGTTCAGGCCTTCACTTCACATTACAGTGAGATGAAATCATGACATAAACAAAGAAGCAATCTGTTTTTAGTTCCTCCAAAAAGTCTGCTGCGTTGTTTCAGCGTGAGGAATGAATCAAACTGAAAACAGAGGAACTGCTCCATACAACTTGGCAGAGAAGGGAGCTTTTTAACACACACACACACACGCACATGCACACACAACCACAAGGACACAGACACACACAGCCAGCTGCAACGTGGCAGACCAAGGTTCAGAGTTGTGGAAGTTAGGAGTTTATAGATAGTTCACCTTCTGAATTGTTTGCCCTCTCAGTCACTGACTCCTGAAATGTATTTGTCTTCAGAACAACTTCAGCCAAATGCTGAGTTTTCTTTGACTCCGTTCAGACTCATACTGAGCCTCCATCGGTGCAGCGTGACCTCCAAGTGCTTCTGTCATTTCCTTCACTGCAGATTCAGCTGATGTTTTTGCAAACACTGGCGTACTCGGGAACTGTGTGTGAAACATAAAACAATGAGGATGTGAATTGTTTAAAAAATGAGGCACATTTATTTAGTTTAATACAGACAATATGAAGTGTCATTCTGTCATAACTAACATTAAACAAAAAATTACTCTCCAGAACCCATTTTCAAGTGTTTTCATGCAGATTTACTGTCAATGTTTAAAGAAAGAATCCGTCTTTACAGTGAGTTATGAGCGTATCTAGATGGCTTAGAGAAACAAAAACATTTCTTTTGGAGGTACGTTTGTATTCGGGAGGTTTACTGAATATGAGTACATCCACCTCCATGTTTAAACTCTGTGAAAACATCTTCCAGCCATCTGCTCTGGTCCGTGCTGTCATGGGACACGAGGTTCACAGGCTACAGTGGAGAAACATCTAGTGTATATAGATGGCTTTTATTCTAGAACAATGCTTGGCATGCAACAGTATAGTGTTGCAACACAGCGTGCAGTTTGAAGTGAAACTATATGCTTATGGATACCCCTCGGTCTAATAGGAAAGCTTGCATTCTTTGTTAATATGCATAAGCGAGGCCTTTTCCTGTAAGTGCTCATTGCTTTTTCCCTTCCAACACTTTTATATTGAAGTAGAAATGAAAACTACAAACTTAAAGGAACCGTTTTCTTTTTTTTTTTTTCTTCTCTCTCCAATGAAAACACAGCTTTGCTCCAGCTTCTGACACCACAGCATGACCTCAAACCTGTTAGTACTTAAAAATAAGAAGACATCAACCTGGCGATGCGTACTGCTCACTGACACACCTACAGAAGCAAACATCTGGCTTTCATCTATCCTTAGATCATCAGTGACTCAGCTGATATTAAACTCTGCACCAGCAAATTATCACCCGTTTAGCTGACAGGCTGTATAATGAGGCAACAAAACACAAGCACAGTAGTTACTGAAGGATAGAATTATTTTTTTCCAAAACATTGTAGAGTGGAACATTAGTCACATGGGCGTTGTTAGAATCGAGAAGTTCAATTTAGGTCGCCCAACATCCAGGAAAATAAAGAGAATTATATAATAACATTGGTAAAGGGGTTCATTGGATTTTCCTGTGTCCAATTGGTGGTGCTAGCGAACAAAAACATTTACATATTTTTTAGCAGTAAAACTAAAATAAAAGTCATTATTGTCAGTAAGGGCTGGCTTCCTGCTACCACCAGGTGGCGCAATGGCTATAAATTCTTAATCTGATTTGGGTGTCGTCAAGCTACTACTCTCTAACCGTGTTGGACAATGTTAGATTTACAACTTCCTGTTTGATGAATTTGCCATGCAAACAATACAATTTCATGATTGCAAGTGACATCATTATAAAATTTCCAACCAAATGGAGTACAGTCCATCTTCTTACCAGTGTACCCACACAACAACATGTGAGCCTCCTGAACAAATGATGAAGATGACATGATGACTGTGATTTCTTTTAATTTGTCTCTAGGTCCTCTTTTAGGATCTATGAATTTGAACAAGAGTGTGCTGAAGTCCCGATCCGGCTCGGCTCGGCATCGGCGCTACATAGAAGAGGCTGAACTATTTCATATTGAGGTCAATGAACTGTTTCAATCACCTGTTGCTCTTGTAGAGAAGACTGTCCCACATTTCTTAACCTTTCCTAAAGTTCCTTTTCCTTTTACAGGTTTTGTTAGCTGTGGATTATTCCGTTCTTCTTTTCCACGGTCGAGACCACATTCAAAAGTATCTCCTGACATTCATGAATATAGTAAGTAGAAAGCTAATCACAGATTTTTGAATAAGTAGTCATCATGATAATTTAGACTAAGCTTTGTTTTGTTTTCTGATATTCAATTACTCCTGAATACAAGACTAATACAGACCAGATTGTAAACCCCTCTGACTCCCCTACAGTCTTTATACGAGAGTAAAAACTCTTCAACCAACTGCTCACAGTCTGTTTTGAAAGTCTCTGATTCAGACCTCTTGTTTATGGTTTCAACTTTCTATCTGCAGTAATCATGTTAAACTTAGCTAACTGGAATGTACCCCCTAGCCCACCAGCGAGCCAGGGCACTACCTCTTATCCCCCCCCCCCCCCCCCCCAGTACATGAGGGCTGCCCAGTCATAGCCTTTAGCATGTCCCAGAACAGCAGGATTTGTTCTTCTGACTCCAGAAGCTGCACTCATTTAATTTATCAGACTCAGGGGACTCCTGGTCTGCTAAGACGGACCAGTATTGATCTTGTGACTTCTTCAGATTCCTTTTACCCTCTACTGGGATGTGTGTTTCCGGCACAACAGCAGAGTCACCAGCTTCCAAAGTTATTTCAGAAACCAAAGTAGAAGCCTCTGTTGTAGACTGTCCTGGTTAAGACGTAAGACCGAAATCTGGAACCCTGAAAGCAAAACAAATTACAACACCTGTCTATGTGTTCCAGGTTAATGAGATCTATCAGGATCATTCTCTGGGTGCAAACATCAATGTTGTTCTGGTCAGAATCATCATGTTGTCTCCATCGAAGGTATGGCATTACAATTGTTTCTGTTATTCAGTTTTTTAAACTACTGAAAATAACAAGGCTCCTTCAATCAGTCTCTGGAAATGATCTCTGTGGGGAACGCCCAGAAGAGTTTGGAGAACGTTTGTGGGTGGTCTTATCTCCAGCAGAGGGACCAGAGCCACACCGAGCAGCATGATCACACCATCTACCTGACCAGGCAGGAGTTTGGCCCCTCCGGCATGCAGGGTACCACTGCTAATACCCCCACTAATGCTGCAAGTATTAGTAGTAGCATCATCTACCTCATCAGGTAGTACAGCCCCTAAGGCACACAGGTGCAATTGTTGATGCTTTTGCCATGACTACAAATACCAGTACTACTGTAAGTTTGTACCCACTGGTGTGCAGAGCAAAAGGACCAATGCTAACATCTTGCACATGACCAAATAGAGTAAGCCTTTCCTAAATGCAAGGTTCTACCATTCCTATTACAATTGCTACTTGTGATACAGCCTCTCTGACAGGGCCCTGACATCTTGCACCTGACCTTAGAGCTGTCTCTCTCTGCAGGTTATGCTCCAGTTACTGGAATGTGTCACTTGCACAGAAGCTGTGTCCTTGTAATTGAAGATGGTTTTTCTTCGGCCTTCGTAGCTGCCCATGAAACAGGACATGTGTGAGACATGCACACAAAGACATTATAAATTCACATTTCTTCTAAGAATCACAAGTCTCTACACAGGGACAGTAATGGACTTCCAGGTGTCCATGTCCAGGTAAAAACAACTTCCTGGTGTCCAAGAAAAGTCAATGATTGACAGTCAGGTATTCAAGTAGACTTCCTGGTGTCCATATCGACTACTACAGATACACAACATGATATCTATAAAGACTCAAAGCTTTCTTGTTCTGCGTGTAATAATTTATCGTCATTTTTTCCCCGTCTGTCTGTCTGTCTGTCTGTCTGTCTGTCTGTCTGTCTGTCTGTCTGTCTGTCTCAGGTTAGGGATGGAACATGATGGTGAGGCGAATGAGTGTGATGATGATGTGATGTTGGGCAGCATCATGTCTCCACGGGTTCAGGCCAACTTTCAACGGTACCACTGGTCCCGATGCAGCTGGATGGAGCTGCACAAGTACCTGCAGTGTGTACCACTAATACAATACCTCTATTAGCACTATAATGCATAAAGAAGGTATTTGTAATTATCTGAGTGTAATGTCAAAGTTTTTGCTGTCTGCCTGTCTCTCTGGTTCCTCCACAGCACCTATGACTGTCTTCGTGATGACCCATTCAACCATGATTGGCCGCCTCTGCCTCAGCTGCCTGGGTTTCAATACACAATGGACCAACAGTGTCGCTTCGATTTCGGACCAGGATACAGTCTCTGCACTACAGTATGTTTGTCTGTCTTTGATTTTGTGTACTTTTACTTCTCCTTTGCTTTTGTGTTTGAATCCTGACCTAGGATCTGTCTCTGACCTACAGCCTACAGCTTTCTCACACTGTCCTAAAACCTGCCGTATAGGTAAAATGGTGACTCTGGATTGGTGACTGGTTTTTAGGAAAGGATCTGTGGGTGTTCAAATTTGAAGGAATGATTGAATTTTAAGGTGTGTTTTTGAAAACAGGGATGCTGGCAGCTGCAGGTCAGGCGTTAGGGTGCTCATCCATCTAAAAAAATGTTGGTGGTTTGATCGTCAACCATTGAATTCTGCAAATGTTCTAGCGTGAGTTACCGAGCCTAGATTTGAAGATTATAACTATCATCCTTTCACCATTAAGTGAACTCGTGTGGGCAGATATAACATCCTGATGTTTTTTTCCGGTTAGAGATCAACATCACATCTGTTCAGGATATTAGCTGAAAAACTTTTAATGACATCACTGAGCAAACTTCCCCTGGAGAACAATTTACATGAGAACATTACAACAGAGAATCAGCAGACTTTGATGAAGTCCTTCTTCTGAGCCTTTCCAACATTACAGCATGCCTTAATAAACTTGATCCTTGAGGTCCTGAGGGTTGTCAGGGTCATGTTTGTGTTGAATTTGATGCTTTTTACAGTTTTCCTTTTGGCTTGGATTTAACAAGTCAGAATTTCATGTTTGAGGAAGTTATACTCTCCCTGTTTTGTGTTAATGTCCAATGTAAGCGCTTGCATTTTGACCTATTTTATGTCTGTTTGTGTCCAGTACACAATCCTTGACCCTTGTAAACAGCTATGGTGCAGTGAGTACAACAACCCGTTCTACTGTAAGACCAAGAAAGGTCCACCACTGGATGGGACAAAATGTGGACCAGGGAAGGTGAGGATTCAGGACATTCCTGCATGAGAGAAAGTTGATTTAGTCAATGACAGGTTTTTGGACTCAAATGGCATCTGTCCCAATTTTGTCTAGAAAGAATTTCTTGTAATTCCAGCTGTTGAAAGATGAAGAAACACTCACTGGTTAAACAAAAAAGCTACATCATGGTAATCAGTGACTGTTAAAGACGTCAGTCAATGATTTTTTTTGACATGGTAGCTCATCTCTGGAATGAATATCAGCCTCTGGCTTTTCAACTAATGTCAGCATCAGGCCAACATCTTAACATGTCCAATACTTTGGCTCGTGAACACACTGGGCATCTGCCAAACATCTGCATGTTCACATTGTCATAGCAAACATGTGATGTTACCTTTCTGCTACACTGCCAATGAAACTATTGACAAGTGTATGATGTGTGTTCATTGGTGTGTGTGGATCGGGATAGGATGTCAGGTGTGTTAGATCCTGGCCTTTGGGAAGTTGTGCAGTCTCCTCGAGATAGGTGAGCATAATTTGGCTGTCTCTCGTTGCAGCACTGTTTTAAGGGTTTCTGCTTGAAGCTGACTCCTGACATGCTAAGGCAAGATGGCAGCTGGGGAACATGGAGTTCTTATGGCAGCTGCTCCAGGACTTGCGGTGGCGGCGTCAGGTTTCGGTCCAGACGCTGTGACAATCCAGTGTGAGTAGCCTGTCCATCATGTGTCACAGCATCCTCACCCATCGAAGATTAACCTGTCGTTGTTCTCAGTCCAGCCAACGGGGGGCGCACCTGCTTTGGGAACAACTATGAGTTTCAGCTGTGCAGCCAAGAGGAGTGTCCACCACTGACTGACTTCAGGTCAGTTTTTTCACCTTTCATGCAGTTATCCATGTGGACTGACTGACTATGGGTCAGTTGTGATTTATTTTACTCTACTCCACCCAAACTCCACCAAATCCTCTGTTCCACTGGACTCAGCCAGACTCGCCTTGACTGAACTTTTCACGAAACGATTCTGATTCACTTGGCTGCGTTTTTTATTTGAATTTGGGTCTTCAATCCCAACATGACACAACATTAGCGACTGTCATGTCACTTCGTGTATTTATTACTTCCACCAGTTGATTCATTTTTTATCTTTCAGGGAGGATCAATGCCAAGCCTGGGATCCATTTTACGAACATGAGGGAAAAAAACATCACTGGTTGCCATACCAACACCCTGACCGTAAACACAAACATTATTAATACACACTTCACATACACACACACACACACACACACACACACACACAGAGATTTTCTAAAACACACTCATAGACACTTTTTCCAAATTTAAAGATTAAAGTTTCCTCTCTGCTCTGCGTATGTGTCGTATATGCATGTTTGTGTGTGTGTGTGTGTGTGTGTGTGTGTGTGTGTGTGTGTGTGTGTGTGTGTGTGTGTGTGTGTGTGTGTGTGTGCGTGCGTGTGTGTGTGTGTGTTCGCATGTTAAACTCATCAGACAGGAATCCATTATTGGAAGGAAACTTGCGGCCTCTCCTCCCTTTAACTCTTTAAAGTCTGACAATATTTTGATTTCCATCTCTTAAAACTTTCCACCTAAAGTAGCTCCGACTAGCTGTGGTGAAATTTAAAGAATTAGCGCTGCCGTGCATCACTATATTCCTGTGTTGTATTCCAGCTGATGAGCGCTGTCGTCTATACTGTCAGTCAAAGGAAACAGCTGCGGTGGTTTCCATGAAAAGAATGGTGCATGATGGGACGCCGTGTTCCTACAGCGATGCCAACAGTGTCTGCGTCCGAGGAGAGTGTGAGGTCTTTATTTGGATTTAATTTCTTTAGTCTGTATTATAATATAATATGCTCTGTATTGTAAAAATAGTATGCTGTTGTATTGATGTCATTTTGCAGTTCATTATATATTGTATTACATATGTCCATAAAATAGCAAAATACACACAAAAAATCACAAGTGGAAACTGCTGTTATTGATTGAGCAGGAAATCTGAATTATCTACAGCATGTCAATGCCAGAAAAGCTGATTCCTGGCCACTCGTCAATGTACATGGATCATTGTGCCATTTTTAATTTAAAAGGACCACTCTTAAGTCTAGCTTCTGTAAATGTACGCAGACAAATGTTTATTTTACTCTAAATTCAGCCATATTGCCGGATGTTTTGCCATTTAGTCTTGGGAGGGAGTCTTCGGATGGAATGTGATGTCAGTGCATGCCCTCTTCTTTCAATAATCACTCCCAGTGTTCTTGGCAGAGTGAAGAAAGGAAATGTGATTCTGAGGTCAGATTCTCAATCAACTTAATTGGAAGACAAACAGGAACTTGACCAGAGTTTTCCGTATTTCTTGGAGTACACTCCGTCTTGGAGTACACTCCAAGTAATGCTTGAGATTAATGGTTATTGTTGAGACTAAAGAATAACTTCCCTCTAAATTTGAAACTCATTTAAAGCTCATTTCTGTTTTTCAGAAAAATTAAAAGTGCATCCTCTAGAGCTGAAAAACATCTGAAAAACCTGCGATCCAGCCTGAGACACTCTAAAACCAAAATTATGAGGTTATATCATTCTTGTAGCTGGAGTTTGATTAATTCTAGATAAATGGATGACAGTTCATGACAACATTAAAACTTTTGAAAAGGTTTAATGTGCTATTTGAATATGTGAAAGTGGGTATTCAAGCTAAATCTGAACAAGCTTCTGTCATAAAACTGAAAATCGAGTCTTCAACCTTCAAAAACCCAGAAATAAATTAATCCTCTCTTTGTTTCCATGATAACTATGAGGTTGAAAGTCTGTCAGATGTATTGGTCTGACTGTGGTTGTCAAACTTTTGCAGATTTAGGAATTTCAACGTTGTCCATAAAAGGGCCAGTTATATTCCAACTGAGATCTTTTGCTTTTGTATCCCTTGTTTCAACAAACAGCATGTGGGTTGTGATGGGCAGATTGCTTCAGATCAGCAGGAGGATCGATGTGGTGTCTGTGGAGGTGACAACTCCAGCTGTAAGATCATCAAAGGAAACTTCACCCGAAGTGCCAAGAAACAAGGTCACTGGAAAACATCTGATCAGAAGACATTTTTAAGTTTCCTTAAGTTTTGTATCCGACTGAACAATTTTCCAGCCAAACATTGACTTTTTATTCAATGTAAATTAGTACCGAACCTAGAAGCAAAGTGGTATAGTCTGGGAAACTAAATCCTACAATCATGGAAACAAGTACTATTCATTCCTGATTATTTCTTCCCAAAACTCTTCCAATTACTTAGGATACCTGAAGATTCTGGAGATACCCAAAGGAGCCCGACACCTGCTGATCCAAGAGTTCAAAAAAACTCCACACATCTTGGGTAAGAGAATGCAAGAGGCACGTGTTTGTTCAACATGAAGAACAATGTCTTAGTGATTGTTCTGGGACCCATTCTGTCCTCCTCCAGCAATGAAGAACCAAGAGACAGGTCACTTCTTTCTCAATGATGAAGAGGAGGAGCCAAAATCTAGAGTACTAATTGAGAAGGGTGTGATTTGGGAGTACAGTAACACAGAGGAGCAGGAGTCCATCCAGGCAACAGGACCTCTAAAATATGGAGTCCTGCTTATGGTCAGTCCACCAATGCAAGAAATAAGTCCAATGTGCTCACATTGCATATGAATGGGGTCTAAACAGCTGCTGTTTCTCTCTGTCAGGTTGTTTCCCATGGTGAGACCAAGGTGACAGTGTCCTATAAGTACATAATCCAGGATCGTCTTCGCTCCCCGCTGGAGTCCAACCTGGTACAAGAAGATACCATCTTCTACGAGTGGGCCCTGAAGAAGTGGTCACACTGCTCCAAACCTTGTGGAGGAGGTTTGCATTCTACTGCTGGCTATCAATGTAACAATTGGGATTAGTAGGACAACAGGTACAAGGTTGATAACAGTGTTGTCTGGTTGCCAGGGAAACAGTACACAAGGTTTGGCTGCAGAAGGAAGGCTGATGGAAAAATGGTTCACAGGATGTTCTGCTCAAACATCAACAAACCAAGAGCCATCGGTCGAAAATGCAACACTAACGCCTGTAGCTCACTGCGGTAACAGGAAGACTCAAACTGATGGACTTTTGTAGATCCTACTGATTAGAAACTACTGGTATGTGAGTGCATGGACACCAATCTAACTGTGTTCTGCAGGTTCAGCTGGGTGACCGGGGAATGGGAAGAATGCAGCGCCTCCTGTGGTCTGTCAGGTTGGCAGCGTCGAACAGTTGGTTGCCAGCAGACATCCGGCACGGGACAAAGGCGGCGCCCAGTGCACAGCAAACTCTGTGGCGAGGACCGCCCTGAAGGGAGACGAGTCTGTAACCGCTTGCCCTGCCCAGCCTCTTGGCGATATGGGCCCTGGACCCCGGTATGAATAGTGAGACTGAAAGGTTCTTCACAAACGAACTAAATCCAGTTTAGTTCATTTGTGAAGAACCTTAGTCCTATATTTTGTGAATTAGTGCTTATAGAGTTTCTATATTGTCTCTGTTCTTTTTCATTTTGGACAACCTTTTCTTTCCTTCTAGGTCATTACCTTTGTCTTTCTAAGTTTCTTTTGTCTGCAGCATGAATAAAGTTGTTTCTTTTGCACTACCCTTTACTTCTCTTTCTGGACCTACTCTCCCATCTCTTTTCAGGACAACTTCTACCTTTTTTTAAATATTGACTACAGTATTCTCTTTCTTACTGGACTACCCCTTCAATCCTTCCGCATCACTTAAGATGTCTTTTTTTCTGTAGTACTTCTAAATATATATGATGCTGGACCTTCCTTCTCTCTGGACTAATTTAACTTCGTCTTTCTGGACTACTGTGTTTTTCTTGCTTACCTCTACCTATTCTCTGGACTATCAGTTACTTCTGTCTTTCTTGAACTCCTGTTCCGTCTGGACAACCTTGAATTTGTCTACTTAGACTGCTTGTCCATTTTCTGGTTTACATGTCATTTACCCTCTGTCTAAACTACTTCTAGCTTATAGTTCTAGTTATGTAGTTGGTAACTTCATACATTTGGGTCTACATATAACTTCTGTCTTCTTGGACTACTTTTTTCTTCTTTTTGACTCCTTCTGTCTTCCTCCTGTCTGGATCACCTCTAACCATCTCTCACTGGAAAAATTGTTCTGTCCTGCCTCTGAATTACTTTCATCTCTTGCCCTCAGCATCTGGGCAATCCTTAAATTAATATTTCCAAATTAAAAATCACTTTTTTTGTGGACCACAGCAGTTCTCTATTTTTTAACTTTGTCTTTCTTCTGTCCGGATAAGAAGCTAATCTACCTTTGGAAGTTATCTGACCTGTGTAGAATAGACATATCAATCTAATTGGTGTGTTCATGTTTGCAGTGTTCAGTATCTTGTGGAAACGGGACTCAGGAGCGCCAGGTTGTGTGTTCAAGTCCTGAGGGTTTGCCCAGGAATTGTACTGGACCCCAACCAGTCACAGTTCGCAAATGCCAGGGTACTCTTTGCAATGGTAGGTCGATCAGTTAAATGATTAAATGTTGAAATCTATAGTCTAAGTCTACCTGAAAGTTTGTGTGTCCCCCTGCAGGTGACCAGAAGAACTCCATTGTTAGGTGGCTATCCAGATCCAACACAGATTCCCCATCTCCAAAGATATCCTCTAGTGAGACACACCAGAGTCTTGCTCTTGGTTTCCTTTATACGTCTTTCTTTTCTTTTTCTACTGTTTCTGATCAATCTCCCAAAGAGTTCCTCTTTCTGGTCTTTTTGTACATATTCCTGTTTTCATCATTCTCTCTTCCTCCCATCTTCAAAGGTAAAGATATTGCTTTGGAGTCGGCGGGGTTTATGTGATCTTTTATTACAAAGTAAAAGCAGGTGGAAATGGTGCAGTTAAATGTCTTTAGACAGTTCACCGCATGTTGGACTCAATAATCGACTGGTCCCCGGTGCTCCGACTTCACCTACTGAATCATTTCTCCCAACAGGACAACGTTGCCGTGCTGACCGATCAGTTTTTTGTCGGATGGAGGCGTTGATTCAATACTGCTCCATTCCTGGATACCGACAAATGTGCTGCAAGTCCTGCAGCACATTTGTGGGAAACATAAGCAACTCGAACATCTCCAGCAACTCCAGAAACTTCAACTCCAGCAGCACAAATCCACTGACCTCCAACAGCAGGTCTGAGCAGATAATGTTCCATTAACATCCACTTTAGCACTTCAGTCTAATTGATCGCTGACCTGTTAAAGATCATTAAACTTGTTTTTCAGACTTCACTAACAGTGTTTCTGTGTCTTAGTTCATGGGGTTCGACCACAGAGATGATGACTTTAACTGCCACTTCCTCCTGGTCTGGCATCACACACATCATCAGTGACACGATCGCCACTCCATCTCTAAGTATCACTGAAGCTCCACAGCCCACCAGCAGAAGCACCACCGATTTTGTGTACGTGGAGTACAACGATTATGAAGATTACTCTTCTTCTGAGGGTTCTTCTGTCATCGCTGACACTCCTGGTATCAGTTCAACTACTTCTCCAACCTTCACTGAATCTTCTTCTATTGCTACAAGACGTCCAAGAAAAATAGTTCCACCTTCTTTACTCAAAAGGAAATCCACCACTCCTGCTACACCCTCTGTGTCACCTTCCAGACTAGTTGCTGAGGGTCCCACAACAGTGCCATTCAGGACAACCGAGACCCCCATCACAGCTTCACCTGATCCTTATGACAATATCACTACTATATCATCGCCAAACAGAACATCAGGAGGGAGGAGACCTGATGCGACAGAAACTGATCCAACACCAATATCATCCTCATCAACACCATTCATGTTCCAGCTCTCTAAGAAGGAGAACAACTCGGTGGATGAGGTGTCATACCGGATTGTGGGATTGGATGGTGACATCAGTAGGGGACAGCAGAACTATTTTGTCCAGCGAATGCCGCCGAGCCGCGAGCGAACGCAAAACAAACGCATTCAGCAGCTTTTGAATGAGAGACGTCGTCAGGATCTTCTGAAGAGATCCACCAGAAGCAGAGAGACCAGAACTGAGAGGAAAGATGATGGATCATAAAAGTGTTTCTGCAATGTTAGTGTTTTATTGTTGATGATGATGATGCTGCACGCACAGCACGGTGCAACATTAGCTTACTTCTCATGAACACTAATGAACTCTTAATGAGAAACAGAAACAGGCTGCAGAGTAACAAGATGAGACAAACAACTAATGAGGATTTTCTCAATGTTCACTATAATTTCTCCTCAGGTTTACAGTCAGGTTTGCGACAAAGCAACGTTAATTATTCTTGAACCTAGAATATCCTGAAGTATCTAGACTTGGTACATAATGATTGGTTACACAAGACCAGAATGAGGAAGCATTTGCCTGATTCTTCTTCCTTTAACTTTTCATCTGTTGGATTTTCTCTGGTTTTCAGTTGTTGCTTTTCACTTCTTGTAACTGTGTTTTTGAATAAAACCTCATTCAGCTGCTGATGTCATTGCAATTTGCGAATACCTGTTAACCCCGTACATGTACTGTTACAACAGCTAATGGATACTACTCTTTATCTCTGAGCTAAATTAGTTTTGTTGTGTTGACGTCCTCTCCAGAGGCTGCTCTAAATGCGGTTTCTTCTACAGTGTGTAATCCCCTCTGGTCAGTTCTTTTCAAAATGTACGTATTTTAATACAAAGCCTCATTTTGAAGAACATCTAGTTCCTCTATTGAAGTTTACACGTGGCTCTGTTAATACAAACTCCACATATGTATATGGGTTTTCATTGTGGAAATATGCATCCATAGTTCAACAGGTTTAAATGGCAGCAAACCAAAGTGGTCAGAAAGAATAAAACAATAGCTACCATTATTCAAATGTGTGCATTTATTTGTAGTAGTCTGACACAACAGAAGCCAAACTGAACTGCAATCAGTCCTGATATAAACACCAGTAATCAGTCAATTATCTAATAATGATCAGACTCAGCTGCAGGTGGAAAAGGAAAGAGACGTTTTTCTTATTAACAATATTTCTTTTTAAGACGCATCCTTTCACCCACCGAACAACTTTGCAATAGCGCTGCTCCTTAAATATTACAGTTTTTCTTCCTGATTTCCTGCAACATTCCATCTAAATATTTTTTACCACCTGCTGCAGGGCATCTGCCAGCGGGGGTGAATTTTCTGATGATGGTGTTGCTATTCCAGGATACTTAGTTTTCAAGAATATTTTTGACCATGATTCAGTTGTGCTTGGATCTTGCTCTTGGTGAATTCTACGTTCCTCTCAACCTTGAGCTTCTGGTTCTAGGCTAACGAACAGTCTCCTCAAGCATTAATGGTTTCAGAATTGATACAGCATAAACATATTACCCATCACCACTTACCAGAACCATATATTTATTATTATTATTATTATTATTATTATTATTATTATTATATTTTAAAATGATTGAAATTACATCTTTTTATCCCATTTTGAGTCAATCCAACCTTAATCCTTGACTTTTTTTTGTCCATGATTCAGATATTGTTAACAGTCTGGCTTTTAAGCCATTTTGCATTAATACTTGAAACAAAATCTGCCCTGGAAATAAGTCCAAAGGAAAAAAATAAAGAGAAAATCCACTCTAAAGCTAACTGTTTAACATGTTTTATGTTTTGTTTAATTTGCGAAATGAAGGGTAAAATCCTCTTTTCAAAAACCAATAGACAAAAGACAAACAGCGCCCTTCCAACACAACGAAACATTAACATTTCAGAACACAAACCACCTGTCTCTAGAGTTTGGACCTTGTTGCATCCTGTCTGTTAGTCTTTTGTTCAATGTGTTCTCGTGTCAAAGTGTTGATATTTTCAGCCACTATTCAAAGCAGTTGGATCAGTGTGATCTCTGTGGTATTTTATTGTTCACATTAATTCAGAGTTGTGTCTGTTTTTTGTTAAAAGTTCTCTTCTTGCGTTATAAAATCCAGCTGCTCATCTGCATCAAACTGAATTTAGATTATATGATTCACAGCAGCTTTGTTTATTCATGTCTGCATTTCAGGTGGAAACAGCTGACTAATTTCAAAGAATTTGTATCTATTCCTTTGACTTACGCAGATGAGAAAAATACAATTACTGCATCAAAAAAGTTTTCTTAAAATGAGTGTATACACCTTTATTTACAAGGCGCAAATTATCAACATCTATGTCCTTAATTTGATGTTAAATTCTGTTTGGTTGTGACACTTGAATGCCTTTAATTATTATTTCATCAAGAAATATAATTTTTCAATGGCTAGCTTAGTTTAAAATGCCATAAAATGCATCTCAACAAATTATTTGCTGAGATGGATATGGATGTCAAAATTAAATGTTGTTTTGGTGGAAATCTTCTTCTTTTCCTTTTGGCTTTTCCCTTCAGGGGTCGCCACAGCGAATCAACCGCCTCCATCTAACCCTGTCCTTTGCATTCTCTTCTCTCACACCAACTACCTTCATGTCCTCTTTCACTACATCCATAAACCTCCTCTTTGGTCTTCCTCTAGGCCTCCTGCCTGGCAGTTCAAAACTCAGCATCCTTCTACCAATATATTCACTATCTCTCCTCTGGACATGTCCAAACCATCTCAGTCTGGCCTCTCTGACTTTATCTCCAAAACCTCTAACATGTGCTGTCCCTCTGATGTACTCATTCCTGATCCTATCCTTCCTGGTCACTCCCAGAGAGAACCTCAGCATCTTCATCTCTGCTACCTCCAGCTCTGCCTCCTGTCTTTTCCTCAGTGACACTGTCTCTAGACCGAAACAACATCGCTGGTCTCACCACAGTTTTGTACACCTTTCCTTTCATTTTAGCTGAAACTCTTCTATCACACATCACACCTGACACTTTTCTCCACCCATTCCATCCTGCCTGGACACGCTTCTTCACCTCTTTTCCCCACTCTCCATTGCTCTGGACTGTTGACCCCAAGTACTTAAAATCCTCCACCTTCTTGATCTCTTCTCCCTGTAACCTCACTCTTCCACTTGGGTCCCTCTCATTCACACACATGTACTCTGTCTTACTGCGGCTAACCTTCATCCCTCTCCTTTCCAGGACAAACCTCCACCTCTCTAGCTTCTCCTCCACCTCGTCCCTACTCTCACTGCAGATCACAATGTCATCTGCAAACATCATAGTCCATGGAGATTCCTGTCTAACCTCGTCTGTCAGCCTGTCCATCACCATAGCGAACAAGAAGGGGCTCAGAGCTGATCCCTGATGCAGTCCCACCTCCACCTTGAACTCCTCTGTCACACCTACAGCACACCTCACCACTGTCTTACAGTCCTCATACATGTCCTGCACCGCTCTAACATACTTCTCTGACACTCCAGACTTCCTCATACAATACCACAGTTCCTCTCTGGGCACCCTGTCATAAGCTTTCTCCAGATCCACAAAAACACAATGCAGCTCCCTCTGGCCTTCTCTGTACTTCTCTATCAACATCCTCAAAGCAAATACTGCATCTGTAGTACTCTTTTTTGGCATGAAACCATACTGCTGCTCACAAATGTTCACTTCTGCCCTTAGTCTAGCTTCCACTACTCTTTCCCATAACTTCATTGTATGGCTCATCAGCTTTATTCCTCTGTAGTTGCCACAACTCTGCACATCTCCCTTGTTCTTAAAAATGGGCACCAGCACACTTCTCCTCCACTCCTCAGGTATCTTCTCACTATCTAAGATCCTGTTGAACAACCCAGTCAGAAACTCTACTGCCACCTCTCCTAGACACTTCCAAACCTCTACAGGTATATCATCAGGACCGACTGCCTTTCCACTCTTCATCCTCTTCAGTGCTCTCCTCACTTCATCCTGGCTAATCTTTGCTACATCCTGGTCCACAACAGTCACCTCTTCTAGTCTTTGTTCTCTCTCATTTTCCACGTTCATCAACTCCTCAAAGTACTCTTTCCATCTTCCCATCACACTGCTGGCACCTGTCAATAGACTTCCATCCCTATCCTTAATCACCCTAACCTGCTGCACGTCCTTCCCATCTCTATCTCTCTGTCTTGCCAGCCTGTATAGATCAGTCTCTCCCTCCTTACTGTCCAACCTAGCATACAAGTCATCATAAGCTTCTTGTTTGGCCTTTGCTACCTCTACCTTCACCTTACGCTGTATCTCCCTGTACTCCTGTCTACTCTCCTCAGTCCTCTCAGTGTCCCACTTCTTCTTAGCTAACCTCTTTCTTTGTATACACTCCTGTACCTCCTCATTCCACCACCAAGTCTCCTTATCTACTTTCTTTCCAGATGACACACCAAATACTCTCCTACCTGTCTCCCTGATCACATTAGCTGTAGTTGTCCAGTCATCTGGAAGCACCTCCTGACCACCCAGAGCCTGTCTTAACTCCTTCCTAAAGGTCATGCAACACTCTTCCTTTTTTAGCTTCCACCATTTCGTCTTCTGCTCTGTCTTTGTCCTCTTCATCTTCCTCACCACCAGAGTCATCCTACACACCACCATCCTATGCTGTTTGGCTACACTCTCGCCTACCACTACTTTGCAGTCACTGATCTCCTTCAGGTTACATCGTCTACACAAGATGTAGTCTACCTGTGTGCTCCTACCACCACTCTTATAGGTCACCCTATGTTCCTGCCTCTTCTGGAAGAAAGTATTCACTACAGCCATTTCCATCCTTTTTGCAAAGTCAACTACCATCTGTCCTTCTGCGTTCCTCTCCTGGATACCAAACCTGCCCATCACTTCCTCATCACCTCTGTTACCTGCACCAACATGTCCATTGAAGTCTGCACCGATGACAACGCCGGATGCCCTTCCTGACGCAACCCTCTGTATTTATCCGGGCTTGGGACCGGCACAATAAGACACTGGCTTGTGCCCTCTTGCGGCTACATTGTTTTGGTGGAAATCAAACTTTCTAAATGTTCACATTTGGTTTAGGGCAAAATAGAACAATACTTTTGATCACAGTGACGGAGTTTGTCAAATAAAACAGAAGAAAGGTCAAAGTAACCTAACAAATTAATAATGCTAATTAATCAACTAACAAAATAGCTCACAATTAATTTTCTGGCAATTATAGTTGTAGTTTGTTAATGTTTTGATATTAAGTCAGTGTTGAAGAGATTATCACTGTCTGCAGTTCAGTATCATGAAATAAAAAAAGTACAGCCGAGGGAGTGTTTTAAGTTTTTGCAGAAAAGAGTACAGCATGTTTCACCACTAACCATTCATCATATTTCATAAGTTCAAATATTTTGTTCAGTAGCATTAACTTCTGTCTCAGGGGTAAATTTTTTCTTTAGAAAAGCTTAAATGTGTCCTTCTGACACACAGGCTACGTGAGTAACAGTAAATAAAATTTAAGACTTCTTTTAGAATTAAATTTAAATAAAGCTACACTTTCTGAATGAATTTTACATGGATGTGAATTTTACTCAGCCTGCAAGTCAGATTGACGCCTGAGAGATTAAACTCAGGTCAAAACTGTGCCTAACAGTGTAAACTCTGGGCTGAGTTAACACCCGGTCTGTCCTTCACAGGCATCGCATCAGTTAGCCAAGATGGCGGCCGCCATAGTGAGGAGCCTCGGCTCTACGTTGGGTAAAAACCTACGAGAGATCCGCATTCACCTCTGTCAGACCTCCGCTGCCAGCAAGGGGACAAGGTGAGCTCCAGAACGGTTTCGTGTGGCGGGAGCAGCCGCTGATCTGTATAATGAAACAGCGATAGTTATAAATAGGAGCTAGAATTGCTTACCTGCTAGCATAGTATCATAGAGATGACCTGAACAGTGTTAGCAAAGCTAATGAATTGATTCAATGCTTTTAGCAATTATTAGCATGCTTTTTCCTTTATTTATTTATTTATTTATTTATTTATTTATTTATTTGCTGTATAAGGGTTGTCATGTTTATCAGTTACAATCGCCCCACTCATTTAGAGATAGTACAATCATTAAATGTCCAGTAAATAATGTGAGTGATTCATAGTTGCAGTAAAGGTCGGGCTAAAAACACAACACTTCCACTGTATTAATACACTGTTAACTATTAAGTAAATAGGCAAAGATGTAATCAAAATGTTTGGAAAACAGAATCGAATCAGAGGAACAGATATTTTTGGGGCAAAAATGTAAATTTAATGTGTTTATTTTGACCTCAGAGATGACGTCATGCTTCTATGTTTTATAGAGACTTTGTGGAACAGCACTATGTGAATTTGAAGAAGTCAAACCCAGACTTCCCAATCCTGATCAGAGAATGTTCTGGAGTTCAGGCCAGAGTCTGGGCCAGATACGGTAAGTCTTAGCAAGGATTAATTATTTGTAATATTGGCCTCAATGTATACAACTAGAACTAGACTTCTAGGTATATTATGTTATATTTGTACAAGACAATAGAAAAACATGGTCAAAAGAAAGCAATGCTCGTGTATAAAACGTCGACCACACTGGTGGGCTAATATCAAGTACTTAAAATAAATATTTGTTACCAAATAGTCTTCTGTTACCAGTTATCAAAGGACTCTGCTTTCCCCCTTGCTGATGTATCATTAATGCAGCATAACAGAATTTATTGTTTATTTACTTATTCCAGAAAAATTACGTATTGCAGCAAAAAAGATCTGTTTTGTCGATATGGTGCAGCATTAGTGGGGCATGCTGAAATTATGAAGTGATGGTGACTTAGAAGTGACATAATCTGTAATGGACTATTTGTGCTGCTGGTTGCTTTGGTTAAATGTTCATTTGATCCTCTCTTTGGTGTTTTGACCAGTATTCCTTTCAGGAACTAACTTAACAATGATGAAACGTACAAGACCAAGTTTATCTGATGTAACAGAAAGTTTAATAGTGAACCTGAAGATAATGATGCTTATGTGTGTGTCCTTTTTAGAGTTTGGTAAGGAGAGCAGCGTCTCAGTGGACAACATGTCAGCTGATCAGGTGGCCAATGCCCTTCAGACTCTGGCTCAGTCCAAACCTTAAACCCTCCAGGATCAGTTCACCTGCTTCCTTCATTCAGTCTGTGTAAATGTGTTAATATGAATAAACTTCCATGCTGGTAATGTCACTCTGTCTCCTGCTGATTTATATTGTAATTTATTGTTTAGGTGCATGTATTGCAGCACAGCTCGGTGTTTCCTTTTGTATCTTGTGGACACGTGTCAGTTGCAGCCTAAAATTCTCTGATGATCCAAATCATTTTCAAGACAGACCAAATGTAACAGAAAACTGTAAAGCTGTGGATAGAACAAATCGCACACAAGAATGTCAGTGACCAACTTATTTTATTTTGGATTTCTTATTAAGGAGGTTTTATATTGTGTATGATAAAAGAAACTTCATATGGATTTAGTGAGTTTCAGGTGATATAAATTAGCTTAAAACTGCAATGAAAATTACTTGAGTCGATTGTTTCAAGTTAAGTTTATATGATGCATGTCTCAAGTATATGTTGCATGATTATAAATATCAGTTTCTTGATCAGAAAATGTTTCCAAGAAGGTTTTTTTTTTATGGATTTCATTTTCATAATTATAATTTTTATAATTAAGTCTATGCACTACCTTAGGTTATATGATAATGCACTTGTCTGTCTGGTCTTTATTTATTTAACTGTATATATGTTTGTCAATTCTGATGAATTAATCAGACAAATAAAACCTGAGGTAGCAGGCACCAGCTGGTCCTGGAGAACCTGCAGCAGTGAGTTAGTTGGCCTGGGTGTGGCGCTGATGCGCCATTATACGTTTGACATCAGCTGGGATAAAACGTAAGATAATAATATTGAGTTTCTATACTCAGTTATTTTTTCAAAGAGCTTCATAATTGCAAAGTGCGATGAGAGGAGACGTGTGCGTTTCTGGAGTGTGTCTGCCGACCAGATTTACGGGCAGATCGCAAAAACGTTCTAGATTCCCTGCATGTTTTAAATATTTTCCGCAACCGCTTCTCATTTAAGAAAGAAAGAGAAAAAAGAAAAACAACTTTCATCTCAATTTCTGAATGAAAATAAAGGCAAGGAGCCAACCTATAATAGAAAAAACTTCTGCTTTAGATCAAGAATGTTTTGGATTTAGATGAACGTTTCCTTACAGCCCTGAGGTATCCTCTTTTGATTTATTGAATTACAAGTCTGCAAATGAGATGTAGGTTTTTTGACAAAAAGAGATTAAAAAAGGTTCACGTTTTATTATTAATGCTAATTTAAGAAAGAGGACATGAAGGTAGTTGGTGTGAGAGAAGAGGATGCAGAAGACAGGGTTAGATGGAGGACACTGATTCGCTGTGGCGACCCCTGAAGGGAAAAGCCGAAAGGAAAAGAAGAAGAAGAAGATTAAAATACAGCTAAAAAAATAGTAAGTGAAACACTACAATTATTCTGTTTATAAATATTAATATGTATGTAATTGGAAATGTTCTTTAACTTTATTTACATTTTCAAGAACGAATATCTCTTGGTGAAAGGAGATCAAGCTGTCACTGCTTTCTGTAGATGGCGCTGTGACCTTCCGGTTGAACCGGAAGTGATGTATCATTAAACCCACAGGGTAGCCTTGCAGAGGCACTTCATCGATTAGCACCGCAGATATATGAAAATATAAACACTGAGCTTCTCTTTTTATATCCCGACGTGAGCAAGCTCCTCTTCGGGGTGAAGAAAAGCTCAAAACACCGCCGAGATGCCAGAAAGTAAGTAACGAGCTCCGGAAATCCGTTAGCTAGTTTAGTGTACTCCATTTGTTAGCGCTGATAGCTTGCGTTAGCACAATAATAACAGGCTGTCAGCTAAATAAAGACATACACTACCATAACGTCATCCACTTAAACCATGTTTTCAAGCATGAAACATTATCTCCAATAGAGTCAATCAACTATGCCGTCTCCGGTTTTAGCAATAGAAAACACAAACACAAAATACTGTTAGATGTGTAGTATTTTATCCCCAGAAGGCTTTTGATAAATACACGTTTTTATGAACGCACTACTGTTACATATAAGAAGTTAACGTTTAAATGTAGTGTTTATGGCTTTGTGCATCACATAATTCTATCTTGAATTTTGCTTGCTCCCATTTCTTCGTTGAATTTGATGATGCAGTTGTTAATTCATTATTTCTTTTATCTGCTTAACCAGTTTGAACCATTAGTATTTGCTAACATATGTTTCCTCTGAGCAGCTGAGAGTTATTCTAACCCTCTGGCTCCTGATGGCCACGAGGTGGACGATCACAGAGCTGCTGCTCAGTAAGTAGAAATCCACTAAATGTGCTTGTTACCAGTCTGTATGTGTGCTTTCCTCATGCAGTCAGTGTGTAAACTTTGTGTGTCCCTCCAGGTCCAAACTGACCAATGATGACTTCAGGAAGTTGCTGATGACACCAAGGGCTACTCCCTCCTCAGCCCCGCCATCTAAGTCCAGGCACCATGAGTGAGTTATGGAGGATAGAAACACCAGATTTAAACTCTGAACAATTCTGATATTGATGATAATGATGTGACTGGATCGTTTTGTTTTCCCAGAATGCCGAGGGACTACAATGAGGATGAGGATCCAGCAGCTAGACGGAGGAAGAAAAAGAGGTGAGATTGATGATTGAACAGTTTGTTTGTTTTATAATTTTTCTATAATTTTTAGTTTTATGCATTGCAATAGAATTTTTTTTTTTTGCCTTGAGTTTTGCTGTAAAGTTTTCTTAATCAAGTTCACCTTGAATTTTGTAGCTAGCTTCTCTAGCAGCTAGCCCGCTTTCACCTCCAACAATTCAGAGTCACACCTAGCACCACCTCAACCCTCATCTTTTTATTTTGTTCGTTAGGGGTTTCATGGTCTTTGTCCTCATCATGGAATCGGTTACTAACTGCTGATTTGTTTTGTTTCAGCTACTATGCTAAGCTACGCCAGCAGGAGATGGAGCGAGAGAGAGAGCTGGCAGAGAAATACAGAGACCGAGCGAGAGAGAGACGAGATGGAGTCAACAAAGATTACGAAGAGACCGAGCTGATTAGCACCACTGCTAACTACAGAGCTGTAGGACCCACTGCTGAAGCGTAAGTAATGCTAATGCTGACAGTACAAGTAAATCACTACAGGTCTGTAGAATCCATTGCTGAGGTGTGAGTATTACTAATGGTAATTTTTTTTTTTTTTTAATTTTCAGAGATAAGTCTGCTGCAGAGAAACGTCGTCAGCTGATCCAGGAGTCTAAGTTTTTGGGTGGTGACATGGAGCACACTCACTTGGTGAAAGGTCTGGATTTCGCTCTTCTGCAGAAGGTGAGGGACATATTTTCAAATGTTGATAAGAAAAGAATGACTTCATTCTGACAGTACATTATTTAAGGTGGTTTACCTTGATGCTGAATAACTGGTCTTGGCAGAAGCCAAATAAAATGGCTCAGAGGTCGATGGACAGAAACATTTTTTTACACCCTGTATTCTTCACAGATCTTGTTACTTAATTGTGTGTGTGTGTGTGTGTGTGTGTGTGTGTGTGTGTGTGTGTGTGTGTGTGTGTGTGTGTGTGTGTGTGTGTGTGTGTGTGTGTTATAGGTGAGAGCTGAAATCACCAGTAAGGAGAAAGAAGAAGAAGATATGATGGAGAAAGTCCAGAAAGAGGCAAAGTATGAAACCGCATCAAATGTTCAGTTGTTCTTTAAATAATAATTTAATGTGATGTGAGTCAAATGACTGTTTGTGGCTGAGACATTAAAAATAGTTAACATTTGATCTAAATATGTGTTTCTACATTAATAAACAGATAAATGTTGATGTTTCAGTTGTCGACTGACAGCTCTGCTGCTGTCTATCATTCACATGCGGTGCTGTCGAGCTTCCTGCTGTTACCTGTCTGACACCTGAGTGATCTCACAGAGCATTGGTGTAGACAGACGCTCCACTCTGCTGGTGTTTCCTTATCAGCAGTTAGGGTAGTTTTCTGTGACTCAGTGGAACAAAGACTCAACATAGATCTTTATTCATATTTGTGATAATTAGTATCTACAGTTGATCATTGAACACTAAACTGATGAAATTTGTGTTGTACTCCCGAATTGAAACTTATGCTTACACATCAGCATCTGCCTCTGAGTCTGACCTTTGACCTGACTGTGTGTTTCAGAAAAGACATGGAGCCAGAGGAGAAGATTGAGTTCAAGACTCGTCTTGGTGAGAGATATCACATTTTTAATCATAACTGACGAGCCTGTGTAGCTCTGACACTGGTCACCATCACCATCCCAGAAACAAGGTGATGTTTCCTGACTCTGACTGGACTGATGTCATTTATTTTACACAGGGATTAATGTACTAGTGTTACAACTGCTGCTATAAAAGATAAAATGTAAGATAATTCAACACCTACAGCTGCATTTTGTTTTTACAAACAATTGAGATTTTGAAGATTTTGTGTGTAAATATTTAATCATATGTGATGGTCAAACATTATTTCAACAAACCTAGGATCTGCAGGTGGTTTATTTATTCTTTCTCAACCTCATGCTGGTGTCTCAACCACCCCCACAGGTCGGAACATTTACCGTGTGGTGTTCAGGACTGGTCAGATAGAGAGGAACGAGCTCTTCCTGCCCGGCAGGATGGCGTACGTGGTCGACTTGGATGATGAGTTTACCGACACAGACATCCCAACAACTCTGATCCGCAGCAAAGCTGACTGTCCCAGCATGGAGGTACAAACATGTGTGAATAAATATCACCAGTGGGGGACAGGAATGTCAAAATGAAGAAACAACGTTTGGATTTTGTGGCTTTTTATTTTCAGTTAGTCAAGGTTAAAATGAATGTTTAGGCTGGTGGTGAACAAGGTCATCATTGATCATTAGCTGATATCATCTGTGTCTCTGCCAGGCTCAGACGACTCTGACCACCAACGACATTGTGATCTCGAAGCTGACTCAGATCCTGTCCTACCTCAGACAAGGAACCCGACACAAGAAGATAAAGAAGAAGGACAAAGGTGCTTTTATTGATGCTGCTCCTCTAACAGGGATGAATGTTTGAATCAAACTCCATGAGTGCTGATGCAACAATGAAGCATTTATGTTATAAATGGGTTCTTCCTTGATGTAATCCTGATGAAAAGTTTCATCCAGTATAAAAATGGAAATGGAAAAAAATCTTGGATCTTCTCCTTCACTGAGATCCATGTGAAACATTTCCTTAGAATCCATCATATGGCGGATAAAGCGCAAGAAAATGGATGGATGGTTGAGAAAGTTGTTCAAAACTAATAACTGTGTTTTTTTTAAAGGCAAATTGGATGAGAAGAGAGCTCCTGAGGCAGATCTGAGGTCAGTCCACAGCGACATAACAGGTACTTGTCTTTTTATTTGACTTGACGATTAAAGTATTCCCTTCCTTGCTATTGTTATCATTCAGTATCTTTGACGATGTGGGCGACTACATCGTGTCCACCGGCTCATCCTCCAAACCCCCCAAAGAAAAAGACAGACACAGAGACAGAGAGAGAGACAGGGAGGACGACAGCAAGAGCAGGAGACACAGCTATTTTGAGAAACCACGAGGAGATGAGCACCAGGTCACAACGAAACACCGACAGACACACAGCTTTTTATTTATGTGTTATTGTTTGAAGCTAACTGTCTCTCCATGTGTCTGCAGGTCATGGAGGTGGATACAGGTAAATCATCTCATTTCATTCTTACAGATCTGATCAGACTGACATTAAAGCTCCTATCAACGTAAAAGAAATGAATGAATAAACCAAGATGCTCATTAAGTAACTGTCTATTTGTCTGACAGGTCCTGGTTCAGTCCGAGAGCAGATCAAGATGATCAATGAGAAGTTTGCAGGAGCAGCAGGCAGCCAATGGCAGGGCCAGGAACCATATCCTTCAGTAACGCAGTGTTGACATGAGTGTATGGAAGTTAGAAGAAAAATTGCCCAACCTCATGTAAATCAGGTTTTTTCGAAAGATTTGTTATTTACAGGATCCACATCCAGCATAAACAATAAATAACTGGATAACATTTTCTGCAGTCTCAGAAATGGAGTTCAGCAGTTTTAGTTTAGGATTAAATTCACGCCTGTGGGAATAGGGCAGGAAACATCCTCAGTAGCTCAGAACTATCAAAATAAGACAGATGCTTTGGGATGGGAGAGCAGTAGTGTGTAGTATGAATACACATCCAGACTAGTGTGTTTATAAGTGCTGCTGTATTGTTCCTTAACCACTTTGAACTGGTTCTCAGAGGAGGGACGGTAAAGAACAGCTGGGCGACTTCTTTGGAGGATCAAACTCCTACGCAGAATGCTACCCTGCTACGTAAGATAAACGATTACATTCAACACCAACCAACGAGCCACCGGACTCACATAATTTGTCAAAAATGAAAGAAACATAAATGACTACTAGGGGCAGTATTGAGTTATGCGACCATTAAAGCGTATACATCTTTAAACTGTTAAACTGTAAATTGGTGAGCAAATATATCAGTACATAAAGTGTTTGCGTGTGTGTGTGTGCGCGCAGGATGGACGACCTGGCAGTGGACAGTGATGAGGAGGCGGACTACAGTAAGATGGACCAGGTAACTACGAGTCCCAGCATACATTGCTACCACGCTGAAACTGAGACCTAAGGCGCTGCTTCTTCTGTGCAATTGCACAAGTTAACTTCTGTCATGAACACCACAGTGATTGAAGTAAAAGAAGAGAATTATTCATTTTTGATATAATTAAGAACATTGGTGTCTGCAGCTTAAACAGTTTTTAGTTGATGTGTGAGAAGCTGCAGTAGGGGGCGCTGTTCTGCTGCTGCTCAGTCCGTTATAAAAGTCAAACTGTGATGGAGCCCATTGAGAACTGGTGTTGGTTGTTCTGTTTCAGGGGAATAAAAAGGGGCCTTTGGGTCGTTGGGACTTTGACACTCAGGAGGAATATTCAGATTACATGAACAACAAGGAGGCTCTACCCAAGTAAGTGTTGTTAATACCTCAGCTCTGACTGTCAGGATATAAAGACTTCTAGTTGAAGTAGAGTCAGACTGGATCCTTAGTTCTATCATGGCAAGAAGAATGATCCAATCACATAACAGTCGAGTCAGACTCAGCCATAACATCTTCAAAAAATTTTGCTCAGCATGCCGATCGTTTTTATTTGTTCTGTAGTCTCTCAGGAGACCAGAGAAGATTTGCATTATGCTGTTGGATGCTGTGAGCATGTTGATGATGAAGTTTGTCCCTGCAGGGCTGCCTTCCAGTACGGCATCAAGATGTCTGAAGGCAGGAAGACTCGACGCTTCAAAGAGACCAATGAGAAGGCGGAGCTGGATCGACAGTGGAAGAAGATCAGCGCGGTGAGACTCTTGAGCATGTTGAAATTTCTGGTAGCAGAAACAGGCAGTAAATTCCCAGTGTTCAGTCTGTAAATGAATCGTAAAAGACATTAAACTATGAAAACAGTTTGTAAATTGTAGGTAACGGGTCTGTAAACAGCTTATAAACAAATAGTATACAGGCAGTAATTAGTCTAAACTGTTAGTTATCAGTATCTGGGTAGTGAGGAAATTTACAACACAAAGTAAATAGTGAGTAAATTAATGTTATAAACTAAAACTACATCGACAGAAACTAAACAGAAAACAGACTTCAAGTCATAAACAGTCAATCAGCAGATTGTAAACAGAAATCACGCCAAACAGTCAGTCTCGTTTGTGTTGAGGATTCACTTTCTCTGTGTTTCAGATCATTGAGAAGAGGAAGAAGATGGAGGCTGACGGGTAAGTGTTTCCTGTTTACTGTCACTTGACCGATCAGAAGACAGCAAGTCATCTTTAAGGAGATCAGCCATTCAGGAAACAGTTAGTAAATGTCTGTTTCTTTTAGGGTGGACATGAAGAGACCCAAATACTAGGAGTGCTGCCGTCCATCAGGACCAACAACAGTTGATTCTGGTTGTTCACACAAACAAGTAATTTCCATGTATTGATCTGTGACTAGATTATTATTGATTGCTTATAGTTTGATTTCGATTTTTATTGAAAAGTGTAAACAGATGATTTAATTTGACTCTATTTGACTGTTGGTTACCCGATAGCTGATGTCGTTGATTATCATGTAATATTTGATGTTATTGAGTAATTAGCAGTGTTGTTTTCTTAGAGAAGTGAAACGTGAGTCATTAATAAACATCAAAATAAGTCCGTTGGTTTGTCTGAAGTTTCTATAGGGGGTGTTGTCACGTTTACTAGTTTATCTTTGTTTGAGGAATATCTGGTGGACAGGTTCTGTGGGTGCTTTGGCTTCAAATAGAAATCAGTTGTTTGATAAAAAAATTTAAATTTCAGACGTTCAGAATAATCCAGTCGGACGTTTGTTTAAGATGCAACATATAATCCGAGCAGGCGGAGATGGAGGTGTGTTTGTACTAATTAATGTTTGTTGATCTCATTAAGGGGCTGCTGTTACCAACGTCGTGAAGCTCGTTAAGACAGCAGCTCGTTAGGAGATCAAACTCTTTGTGTTTGTTGTTGTTGATGGACAACTGGACTTATTTACCCTCCAAATAAGCGTCAACAAGGCTAATGAGTGTTGGGTAATTATCCCGTAGTGTTTAGATGATGGACTGCTGGACTGATGAATATGTATGTGGTTGTTTCTGAAGATGCTAACAACATGTTGGGTACGCTAACGAAGCCTCAGAGCTCCGCCCACCCGCAGCCTTAACAGGAAGTAGTTTTTTTTTTTCAGCAGGATGAACATCAAAGAACAAGTTTGTTTTGTTTTTGGCTTTAATTTGATGATGTTTTTATTCCTTTATCATGTCATTAATGTTTAATATTCAGTTCTTTGTGGAGTAGTTGTATACTTAGAACTAGAATATTAACATTTCTAAGTAGCCTCTGCTTCCAGTGGAAGATCATGTTGAATCAAAATCACAAAAGACTGAAGTTTAAACAGTCCAAACTAATTTTCTTAAATGAAAAACAATTTCCATTATTTTAAACATGCTACAGCTGGGAGCCAAATTATTTAGCCCTTAATTTATATTTGGCATAGTAGTAAAATTATCTGTTTTCAGTAAATAAATTTAAAACCAGTTTGAATAGCATTTGAATTTAATTATATTTATACATAAAGCACAGAATTTTATTGTTACATATAGCAAAGAAACAAAAGATTCCAAGGTCCATTCCATCCCAGAGTTACCTGAATGAATTCCATAGAAAGTCTCTGGTGGGATGTGTTTAAATACGCGAACACACACATGCATGTTTGCAGCAGATCTCTATAAAACACTAGAAAAGTCCTGTAGATTGGAGTAATTTAGAGATATTTTGATGTTAGTTGTACTGAGATATTTTAACTTGTATGTTTTGATTATGGATGATATTTTAAAATATTTGACCAAATGTTCTTCCATAATAAATTTCTATTGTTCTTCTAGTTGCTCAGGTTCCTGCGCTCCCCGCCTCATTTATCAGTGACAGACCGAGCTGACCAATCAGATTGCACCTCATGCACAGCTCAATGTGTGTGTGAGTGTGTGTGAGGCGATGAAGCCAAAAGGTGACCCAATGTTCTCATTTACTTACTGGAACTGGGTCGCCGTGGGAACCATGTGTGTTTGATGGAGTGAAAACTGGGCTAAAACACAGCGGGTTAATGTCACCACACAATTCACACCTCCATCCATCACACACACACACACACACACACACAAAGACACACAGCTGTGTTTTGGTTGGAGGTGAACCTTTCTACATAGTGATGGATTCAGTTCCAGTCCCTCTTTGGACCAATCAGAGAGCAGAACCAGTTTTGTCTTTCATTAGTATTAACTAGGGGGGAAGGGCATTTAGCCGCTCCTCTATGATGCCCAAATCTGCAAATGCACCGACCAGCTGTCTGCATATGAAGACGTACATATTTCTCTCACGTTAAAATAAGGTTGTGTGTAGCTGGACGTAGTCACCTCCTCTCAGTCATCAGGTAAAACCTGTAGCAACAACCAGTGAGGAAATAAAAGTAAAATATTGTTTACAGAAAATGATTTAATTTTTTAATTCACTAGATTTGTTTTTAACAAAACACACATCTTCTTCATGTTACTTGAGAACTATGATGGGTTTTATCTTTTCAGCATCTCATTTTTGTCCAACCTCCTTTAAATGAATGGAACACTTTTTTTAAAGGATGGTAGGGCCTAAAATCCTGCTAATTTTATGATATATATGTGAATTTTAATGTGGATTTTATCTAATTTCAAGTTCAAATTGGACCTTTTAATTTCTGTTCTGGAAACGTCAAACTACTCTGCCCCCATATGAAGCCTCATCATCTCAGCCATGTAAATATGACTGAGTTTTTTATTTTCCATTCTGTAAAATCCACAAAGCCCTTTATTGTGTTGTATATTATCACAAATACCAAATGCTGACACTGAAATAACATCATGGACGTGTAGAAATGTTCATTACTGGTTTATTGCAGACGATTCACATCTGAATGAGAATGATTACTCATATGTATTTACATCCTTTAGTTTGACATGTTGCACCGTAACACCTGACTTGTTTACTGCTGAAGAACAAACAACAATAACTTCAGTCCTTGTTTATATTGACGTTTCGTAGACGGGGAGTAAAAGTGAAGTTGGGGCAGGTAGATTTCTGATCATCAGTGTTTAATAAGGTTAATTCTGACAAATAAATAGTAACTACCTCTACTACTAAAGCGAGTACTACAGCGGGTAGCACCAGTACTATAACGACTAACTACCACACGCTAAAGAAAGTTGTACAGCAGTAAAGAAACGTGAAATATATTTAGGTTTAAGCTCCGCCCCCTGCATCAGAGATCTATCAACAGCTTATTTCAGCAGATCCCAGTTCAGTTTGTGAGGGTGGTTTTCAAACCAGTTCAGTCTCGATCCCCCAGTTCAGATCCAGGACAGGATCTAGGGCCCCAGATACTCTGCAGCGCCAAGGTGTCAGTGTGCTCACACAATTATAAGAATGACAATAATAATAACAATCATAGTAACAATAATAATGTTTTTGATGAGACTAGTTCTCATCAAAAACAGGAAGAAGAAGTGGCTGATGGGATTTGTGGTGTTTAGTTCCTCTTTTGTCTTGTTATGTTTTTTGTTTATTCGGTTTCAGAAGCTTCATCCTTGCTGGAGTGAAAGTCTGCTCCTTCTTCGTCGATCAATTCTTCCCTCCATCAATCTGTCATCTTAGAAGAGGAGCGGCGGTTTGATGAAGGGTCGGTTCTCTGCAGAAACACACAGAAACTCATTATTTTTCAATTCAGCGTCTTGTTAAAAACTACAAAAACAAAAACCCACTCGATTCGACACAAGCTCATAATGTGAAATGATGACATCATCAGGTTACGCCTGTGTAAACGGGTGGAGGGCAGATATTTCCATGTCAGGATGTTTCACTCAAAGGCACTGGTGGACATATCCGTTCTACTGATCCCAGTTTGGAGGATCACATTTTGTTCATATTGTTGGTCCTTGGAAGCGACTAACACGTCAGCGCATCGCTGCTCTGATAAATGAAATTTATTATCACGTCAGTGTAGGAGGAACACACACACACACACTGCAGTGTAAACACTGTTAGATGGTGTGTGTGTGTGGGTGTGTTTAGTTCTGCTGTGCAGTTTGTGATTGTTTTCCTGATTCAATTTCACAGTCAACACACACATAAACAGGCACAGTGTGTGTGTGCGCGCGTGTGTGTGTCTGTGAGATCATTTCATCAGCATTTTAAATAAAAATGTGTAAAAAATAATATTTTCACATTAGTATAATAGTTTAAGTTTCAAAAGAAAAAGCATAATAGTCGCTTTTACCTTGAGCTGCAGAGTTTTCCTGCTGTTTGTTCTCCAGTTCATTCTCAGGGATCAATGCATCTGAAAGACAAAACGATCATGTGATCAATCAGTGGAGCTTCACTGCTATTAGCTGAGCTTCAGTGGCAACCCTTATAAAGGTCATGTAATTGATCTGCTGGTCTGCAAGGAAGCATCTGCTTTGCACATGTTTCTAAACTCCTTAGAGGATAAAGATAAAGGAGGACTGTGAAGAAATGAGTCCAGAAATGAAGGAGAAGGAGGAAGAGGAGGAGGAGGACTGTTGTTTCCACTCACCTGTGAGGGAGTCGGAGTGTTTGAGCGATCTCTCCACCTGCTCTCTCCTCCTCGACTCAAAATCCAGAGCCTCCTGCAGCTTCCTCTTCGCCTTCTTCTCCTTCTTCAACCTCCTCTGGATCGACACTGATGAACGCGAGAAACGTTTTGATGGAAGAATAGAATGAATTTTAGTATTTAGTGTTTGCTGTGATGTTAAAGACCGACTTCACCTAAACCATCCTCACCAAACATTGTGTCCTCAAACGTTTCATCTAAAACATGTCTATACTTTAGCAGCATTAACCTGTCTCACCTCTGGTCTGTAGTTCATCAGCGTTAACCTGTCTCACCTCTGGTCTGTAGTTTATCAGCGTTAACCTGTCTCACCTCTGGTCTGTAGTTTATCAGCGTTAACCTGTCTCACCTCTGGTCTGTAGTTCAGAGCTCAGCTGTCTCTGGAGCGTCTGTCGAGCGTCTCTCTCTTTCTCCAGCTCCAGTTTTAACTCTTTCCTCTCCATCTGGTTGTGTTTGTCCTGAGATCGAGCGCTCTGCACCGCCACCTTCAGGAGACCCTGACCACATTACTTTAAGTAAACATCATTTCAACAACTTTTTTTTGACATCTTAACATTAATATGCTATTTTTTAGTTTCCACTAAATCACCTGTATGTTGGTCAGCAGCGTCTCCATGGATGACAGACCCTCTGCCAATAGGAAGGGGGCAAAGGCAGGTCTTGTGTGGTTGATTGCGAATGGCAGCTTCTCATAGGTCGGTTTGGTGAGGGGGAGGGGCAACAGATCCGCTGTTACAAAAATCACGAAGGTGAAATTTTCATGTTGATGATGAGGATCCACATGAATCAGAATATAAACGTTCCTCTGAGCTGTTTCAGTAAAATCACCAGCTCTGGTCAGTCGTTTACCTTTTTCTTTCAACACTTCTTTTATGTTGTTTTCTCTGTCTGCATTTTCACCGTCTGTAGAGGTCAGTAGAATTAGTTATTATTATTTTCAGTAACTTTTCCCACAAGATAAGGAAATCAATCCTAGAGGTGATCAATGCAGCATCTCTGTTCCACGTAAAATCAGGTTATTATTTAATTTGGACCACGATTTTGTACATATTTGTTTTCCCCTCATCAAATGGAAAGAGAACATTGAAAATAACATAAATAATGTAAGTATATCAGCAGTAGCATTATTTTCCATCTGTGAACACTGACCCAGCTCTGGTGTGTGAGCAGCAGGACGAGGTGATGATGTGGTGGACGAGGATGCTCTGGAAGGTGATTGGCTGGTTGGTTCTTGAGGGTGGAGCTCATCATCACTGGGGGAGGAGCATGGAGAAGGGCTTCTGAGAGGAGAATCCTGAATGGAGATGTTTAGTATAAGAAAATAGCAATATTAATTTTCTCATCATTAGCACTGTTGGCATTGACTTTAGCAAAATCAGAACTGACATTTGTTTTGTTGAGGACACATTCTGATTATATGCATGACCTCAACATGCTGTTCATATTGCTGCTGGGATTAGCGATTAGCTGCGTTGCTAGCATTCATACATAATACTTAGCACTGTTAGTGTCTTAGCACTATCATCCCTATATTATATTATTTATGTTATCATCAGCTCTGTTAGCATTAGCCCCATTAGTTACCATGACCAGTTTAACACTTTACTCTGTTGTGATTAATACTGTTAGCATTAGCATTAGCTGGCAGTCACCTTGCTCTCCTCTTGCTGAACCTGTGACACAGCGGCCATGCTTGCCAAACTGCTCAGCTGACTCATCTGATTCATCGCCATGGCAACGCTGGCAGGAGGTAGGCCCACAGGGAGGAGGGGGTGTGGCATGACCATAAATGGAAGGTCTGACAGACCTGAGAGAGAGCAGAGTTCCAAACACTTAACAGTAGCATAAAATGTGAGCTGCTACAATGCTAAGCTAACTGTAAAGTTATCCAATCAAGTGAGAGCTGTGGCTTACGGTTGGCCAATAGGGTGCTGTGTTGCTGCAGAGTGTTGAGGTGGAGGGAGGCTGAACCAGGAGGAGTCGCTACAACCGTGGTCGGAGGAGAAGAAAGGAGGTGCTGCTCCTTTTCCCAGGATCCTTCACTGCCTCCTAAAGGAGGGAAGAGGCGAGGAGATGTAAATTAATGTCCTGACGCTCCTGGTGTTGAGGTGACGCTGATGATGATGTCATCACGCGCCTGTGTCGTCATTCTCCGACGGAGACATCGTTCTTTCTCCATTGTGATGTTGCAGCTGATCAGTGTTGCCATGGAAACCCATCATCATCCTCATCTTTTGAAGCTTCAAAGCCTCGGCCATCGTCACGGCGGTCAAACCTGCAGAGGGAAGAAGGTCTGTCATAAACAAACTGATTCTGTTTCAATAAATTACCTGTATGATTATTTGACCTTGTGTTAAATATCAGTTATTTACAGATAAACAAAATTTGATATCTATAAATTTTTATAATTTTTCCCACATTTCATTTAAACACTTTTTTGCCTCACATTTATCATCTTCAGAGATGGAGATGATAAATGTGAAACAATGTTTTGTAAAAGTTGATGAGTGATCAATAATTAATAACACTGGCAGCCTTTAAGTCTCCAGTGACTGCTGCTGTCTCTCGACCATCTCTCTCTCCCTGCAGGTCCAATTAATCCCCACCTTTAATGAATTCAATTAGAACTAACGAGGGATTCCTTCTAACTAACGGACAGAGCCCCCCCTCCACCCCCCACCCCCCCAAACCCCCAGCCCTCCAGCTCGCTGAAAACACTCCCCACGAATGAGAGCACAGAAAGACAAAGAAAGTTGGAATCTTTTTGTTCTCGGTGTTTCCCTGCAGGAGGTTCTGTTTCTTTCCTCTTGATATTTCAGCTTCGGAAACTGGAGCGTTAAATACCAAGAGACTTTGAAGTCTGGCTTCAGATCAGCTGGATGTTTCATCTCTGTGTGTCCGGGTCTCACAAATTCAGTTTGTGTTCATCTGAGCAGAAAGACTAGAAGGATCAAATGGAGGAGAAATCCGTCTGCTATCTCCAACTGAAGCTCTAAGTATTAATAACTAGAAGGACACAGATCCACCAGTGTCTTTTCATTAAAACCATCCTTCATCCAAAAGCCCAATTATTAACCTAACCAAACAAAGCTATCCAGACTATAACAGGGGAAACAGAGGGACTATTTTCTTCAGCGGATTAGCACGCGTTTGGTGTTCTAATCTTATCTGTGGTGTACTTAAAATTTGTGGCCCACAATATGTGGCTAACTGGTGTGATTTAAAGGTCACATGACACGTAGACGATGCATTCACTCGTCGTTTGAGCGTCAACATGAGGGAAAATATATAAAAGCAGTCCAAGCAAAGAAACGTCGCTGCTTTTTTTTCCTGAAAATATGGATAAAAAGAAATATATTTTATGCATCAGAACAATTTCTTACAGCAGAAATTCGATTACGGAACGCTTTCAGGTGGTGAAAACAAGAAACAGTGAGATGCACCAGAGTGATTTCATAATAAACACACACACAGTAAATAAAGACATGTCAGTTTGATGAATACATCTTGTTTCCAGTCGGAATTGTCTCAACTGTCACTGACCGATGCTGTAATCAAACGGAAGAAATGAAGCCGTTTCCACTTTGATCAAAAAATATAAGAAACATTTTTACAATATACAAAAATACATTTGGCAAAAAAAAAAAAATTACATTTCATACATCGTGCTTCCTGATAGAGGGAATGCTTTAACCTGAACGGAAGTTGCAAGATACTGAAGATTTGCTCATCAGTCAGTGTCTGTTACCGGAGACCACCAGGGGTCCGATAAACTCATGGGTCTTCTTGGAGATGCAGGTTCCTGTAGCCTGAGTAGTGTGACTCTAAGATATCTGGTTATAATTGAACCGATCAGGCCTCTTCTCATCTCTGTGGAATTCCCCACTTGAGTAAAAGCACCTTATTGTTTTACTCCACTGTGTGTCTGTCTGTATGAGAACAGATCCAGACTGTTTCTGGGAGGGACTGTGCAAACAATGAGACTTTATTCTCAACCTTTTACGACATTGTAATTAACTTTATATGTGTGTGTGTGTGTGTGTGTGTGTGTGTCTTTAGAGTTAATCATTTTCTTTTGATGTTGCCGTCTCTGACCTCGGTCAAAAAATACGTCAGTTTCAGTATATTTAATAAAAACCTGAGTGTGTTTCAGTGTGTGTGTGTGTGTGTGTGTTTTCATTAAGCTGTCAGATCTGTCAGGGAGGTGACGGAGGTGAAAGGTTTGGTATGTGGTTCCTCTTCCCTGTGACCACTGGAGCGTCTCTGTTGGATTAAAGCTGCTGAGCAGAAAGATGAAAAGACTCCACTGTTGGCCGGCCTTCATCGGGTTTACGGGGGACACACTCGGCTGGATTTAAACGACCGGCTAATCACCTCCTCATCACCGAGGAGGGACTCCGTGGCCCTTTTTATACAGAGATTGCTCTGTTGCACCACATTAACTCATCTCTTACCTACTGTTGTTTATATACAGTAAATAAACCTTCTGACTTCTGACCGAGGGCAGGATTACCCACAGAGGGAGGAAAAGGAGACAGACCGAATGACAGTAACCTACATGAAGTACAAAGTTGGTACGTTCTGTGCAAATAAAGCTGTGCTAAGAACAAAAGTGGACTAACATTGACCTCTAAGTGCAAACCAGGTCAATACATGTATACATTTTTTTATACTCCTAGCCACGCCTACCTGCCCCCACCTGTAGCCGCTACCCAAACGGAACCTGGTACCTGTGGCGAGGATGCTAATAGCTCTCCTGCTGCTGAGCGGAGGGAGGTTAATCCTGCTGGAGCACTGATCCAACTGTAACCAGCGATACGCACAGGAAGACGGACCCGATACTCCACCTGATTCTACAGGACAAATATAAGTAAGGTTTGAAAGTAGAAGTCTGATGTATAGTTAATTACACCAGTTTAAGTTAGGGCAACGGCCAAAAACAGGGGAAACCAGAACCTCTTCGGCGGAAGCAATGACTGAACTCAGCCTCGTTAATCATTAAAGTAAATGGGTTTAAAAACGCTCATGGATCAGCACAACACACAATAAAGAAATCACCTTGAAAGCTCACACTGCTCCACATAATTTAAAGGCAATTTAACCTACAGGAACCAGTAGAGTGTAGTGGAACGTCCAGCAGGGGAGGGCTCCATAAATTACATCAAACAGTCCATTCCAGTGGGTGTCAGGTGGGTGATTCACATTCACGTCAATACGGAGCAGTAATGTCTGCAGATACTGTTCTGTGTACACACACACACACACACACACACACACACACACACACACAGAACTCTGGCGATGATGTCACCGTAACGCTTCATCTGTCTGCAGCTTCAAAGAATCAGGATCAACTTACAAACAGTCACACGCGTTTAAATCTGCTTAAGCAGCTTGCTTTGGAGAAAAAAATAATAGTTCTCACACACACACACACACACACACACACACACACATACACACACACACACACACACACACACACACACACACACACACACACACACACACACACACACACACACACACACAGACAGGACTGCTTCAGGTCAGACTCCAATCTGTCAGTCATTTTGACATCTGCTAATTACGCATACTAATTATAGCCCTAATCACACACACACACACACACACACACACACAGTTAATCTCTGTAGAAACACACAATCTTACTCCTTCCCTAAATAAACAGGCATGTTGGGGGTCTGATCTTCCTATAACAGAACTCTTTTATATTCTGTATATTCAAATATATTAAATAAACCTTGAATTATCAAGTTTATTGTTATTCCTCTGCTTCTACTGACATTAAAAGATGCATCTTCGCTTGAGACGCAGTTTTCTGACACTTGATTATCATCACAGATTTTACGTTAATTGTGAAAAAGTCGACCAAATGCTTTGTGGTGTCAACCGTCGGCATGGTAACCAACATCCAAACCGAAACTGGAATAAAGTGAGGAAGGCGATGCTGAATCAGCTGCTCAGGAAAGCAGAATAACATCATCGTGCTCTACATGCACATGTATGTTCTGGGTGCGACGTCCATATACCAGACGCGTTGTTAACACACAGCTCTGTGATCAGTTTCCTGTTTGTCCACAATAAAACCTGACAAAAGATGAATCCTGATATTTAAAATTCTGAAAATGTTTTATTACGTGTGAAAGAAATATTTTGGAACCTCTTCAAAATTTTTATTAAGTGTCCACTCAGAGTGGAGTTCAGTTCCTAATTACTCTGTAACTGAAGATGAACTAGCGTAGTGATCTAAACTTAGCCTCTTGACCCCCCAGCTTTGTCTGTCAATGTATTTTTTTTTTACATTATCACTTTTATTATCATCTATTTTGTTCTCAGACCTGACATCATCATTATCATCATTTAAAAGTACTTTGTGACAGAGTTACTGCTGATCGATGTAGAACGATCACAACTGTTATCACCACTAAAAAGCCTAATAAATAAAAGTAAAACTTAAAATTCCTTCTTTCAGAAAATGTCCTATCACTTTTATTTCACTTTGAGTCAAGAAAAAAAAAAAACAATTAAAAACCTTACTCACCTGTTTGTGACAGTAGGGCGGGGCTTATCAGACCATGTGGGAGGAGTCTGGAGCCATCGGTCATCGTGGCCATCCCCAGAGTGCGCTTTGGAGGACGACCTGGTCGAGAGCTGAAGAGGAGACGATATTTTAAAAAAAAATAACTTAACGTGGGTCTTAAATAAACCTGAAAGCCACCTTAAAGTATCAGGAACTAATAACAAGCGTAAATGATTAAATAGCTCTGGCCTTTCCTTTTCCTTTTTGCTCACTCTTTAACATTCCAGGTTAATCTCATATTATAACTTCATGAATTAATCTGTTTCATCTCCTGTTTCCCTTTCACTTCTTACGATCTTTTATGTTCAATGGCGATCGTCCCCAGGGAAGAATTTAAGAGACGCTCCGTTTGTGACAGAAACGCTCAGAGAAAGACTAGAATGTTAAAATACCTGAAACAATAGAAAAACAGGAAGTATTTAAAATATCATCAACCTGAATGTAGTTTAAGACAACAAAGTGTGACATTATTAAAAAGGGAAAAGATAAAATGTATGTTTTTTTTATCAAACAGTAGAATTTATTATTTAAATTCTTTAAAAAATTCAAAAATATGCTTAAATGAAAACCTCAAAACTGAAATGGTTTAAACATTTAAACCAGTAAAACCAGCTAAGAGATCAAACAGTTTAGTTTAGAATTATTAATATTAAATAGAACAAAATACTCAAATAATCAGACTGATAAAAATAAATCCAGAGCAGTTGCCATGGTTACAAAACCCACCTCCTCACAGACACACACATACTGTCTTGGGGGTGTACATAGGTCAGTGTTTGATTGACAGGTCTGAGACATTCCCCCTTCGACACACACATATTACTGAGGAATTTAATTTATTCTGCGGACGTGTGTGTGTGTGTGGGGGGGGGGGTCCACAAGTTTCTACCTATTATTAAATTGGGACAAAATGTCCTTTATGTAGAACACACACACATACAAACCCAAATGTACGTGTCCACACACACACACACACACACACACACACACACACACACACACACACACACACACACACACACACTCACACACAGGCTTGTGACCTGTGAATCTTCAAACACACTGATCCCAGAGTTCTGATTGGATCTAACGGCACAAACAAGATCGTCACTGATCAAAATCAAATTTACCTGACAGTTGAGCTCAGAAACATTTTTTAAAGATATTTACATTTAGTATTTATTTAGTTTTCATTTCTGTGCAAATGAAAAAACTAGCATGTCACACACACATAGCGACCAATCAAAAATCATGACCTGATTCTGACAGTACTGTATGTGTGTGTGTGTGTGTGTGTGTGTGTCTGTGTGTGGGTTCGCGTGCGTGCATGTGTGTGTGAAAGAGAGACAGAGACTGGCTGCCCTAAACCAAGGTCAACCCTGCAAACACACACCATGCCCTTGACAACATGTGATTGGATGTATGTCTTGAGAATCACTGACATAAAACTGCGCATGAGTGTATGTGTGTGTGTGTGTGTGTGTGTGTGTGTGTGTGTGTGTGTATGTGTGTGTGTTTGTGTGTGTGTCTGTCTGTCTGCATATGTGTGCGCGTGTACATGCTGTACATTTATCTCTGGTCCCGACATCTGTTTATTGGTGGCATTCACACTCATCACTGCGGTGTGTGTGTGTGTGTGTGTGTGTGTGCGTGTGTGTGTGTGTGCGTGTTTGTGTGTGTGCGTGTTTGTGTGTGTATGTGTGAAATTGTGTCTAACATGCAGACAATAAACAGAATTACATTTAAATCGTTTATAGTTTTTGGACTAAATATGTCGACACGTCAGTTTATTCTCAGCAGGGAGTGGGAGGGCAGGACGACAAATAACAAAAAACCAATTGATGAGCCAACTGACAATCAATCTATAAATAAATGACAGTTTGGATAGATTTTTTGGTCAGTGCTCCCGCCCATACACACACACACACACACACACACACACACACACACACACACACACACACACACACACACACACACACACACACACACACACACACACACACACACACACACACACACACACACACAGTTAGAAAATTTTATATGTGCACTTTTTCTGAATTTATTTATATTTTGCAGACAAGATGAGCAACATAGTGGGTCGTTTATGCAGGTCCAGATGTTGGAGATAATGAAACCTTTAAAATTATTCCTTTACTCTGATTGGTCCATTCATGCTCAAGTATTTTGGACAGTTTAGAGCCATCCTTACTTTCATACTTTTATGAAAGGTTCCATTGAAGAGGCTGTAAAAACCTCATGTCTCCTTCTCACACTTATGTTTCTACACTTGTTCATTCAACAACAAGGCAATAAGACACACACACACACACACACACACACACACACACACGGACACACACAGACAAACACACACCATCATCAGTTTAATAATAATCACAAAGTTAAAGCTGATTAACACAAACAGCCTGTTCACATTAATATTGTATCACCCCTCCCCACACACACACACACATACACTTTGTTAATCACACTATTAAATGAAACTCATCTACATAATTTTTTCATAAGTGAGATCCACGTTCAACGGTAATCTACCTAAATAAATGTGATTAAACACACAGAGCTAATACACACCTGGAGGCACTCGTGCGTGTGTGTGTGTGTGTGTGTGTGTGTGTGTGTGTGTGTGTGTGTGTGTGTGTGTGTGTGTGTGTGTGTGTGTGTGTGTGTATGTATGAGCAGTTTAAAGACCACTGTCATGTCGTTCTATTTGCGGCGCCACATGTGATGCAGCCTGCAGCAGGTTCCATGATTTCAGCCCATCACGTTTACCGATCACCTCCACATTATCAATACAGTAAATCACTTTCTGAGGTGAAGAACGAGTAAATACGAAGTCACGAGAAGAAGTAATGACTACCACTTTTTAACAAATACAATAAAGAAACTAAGTTTAACCAACGTTCTTCTTCTTGTTCTTTTTGGATCCTTCAGGTCATGTTTGCTGTGATTTGATTTACAAAATAGACTTGACTTGATTTGAGTTTTATTAAAACTACAACCCACAACCTCGAGCCGTTGTACCCCATCAGGATACCTATGGGACCTGCTCAGCCCCAGGTCTCCTCCCAGACTTGTACACTGGACCAGAAACACCAACCAACAAATCTGAATAAAGACTAATCAGAACACAACTATAACATAACGAATCAGAACGTCATCAAACATGATCATTCTGTGTCTTTTTTCACTAAATAACATCTGAAAACGCGTCAGATGTATTTATTTATATTTAGTTAAATCCGTAACAACGGACCAAAAAAACTGTCCGAGACCGTAACTTTATTTAATCTGTGTTTATGCACCAGTGATATCTAATTGGTCTGAAATCATTAGTCTATTAATTGATGATATTTTTGACAGAAACTTAAAAGATAACCATTACATTAATCCTTAAAGAAAGATAAAGCCAGAAGTAAAGGATGAGTGACCTTAAGGATTAGTAAATGTAATATCTTTAGGACAAAATGCAAAGTTTAACGATGTCGACGGAGAACAAAAGATTCTTTTATTCTTACTTCAACATGACTGCTAATCAATAAATCAAGAAGCAGAATAAATATTTATAGCTAATTTTCTTGGATCATTTGTAAATTGAGAATAACTGAATAATTTCAGAGATGATGGAAACGGTGACTACGGATCATGAGAGTCAGATCGGTTCTAAAAGTTCAGGTGATGAAAAAAAAACCCCCACAAAAACCTTCACCTTAAAATGTTTGGAGAAAAACAAATATGTTTGGTATTTCTAAAACAAATTTATTCATTAGTTTTCTGAAGATTCAACTGATTCCATTCTTACCTTTAAAATCATCTGAGAACAAATTAATGGACTTAAATGAACATTGAAAGCAATAAAATGAGTGATAAAAATGATCAATTAGTTCCATAAATACTCAGATAACAGATGGATTTCTACTGAACAAAATAAGATAAAATGATGAGTGAGGCTCAGACTGGTTTCATTAGACAATCAAGCTTACTAACTTTAATCTGTCTCACATTAATGCCAAATGAAGAAAGAATTAATCAGTGACTTTTATATAGATTAGTCGCTTTAGACATCTGCCAAGCAGAGCAAACATTTGTTGTGTCCGGACTTTGTGTTCTCTTTGTGTTCTCCCTGAGTGAACCGAATCCCTTCGCTTTATATCTGTTCTCACACAAGATATTTTGACATTTTTCACATTTTTTTGATAATTTTAGACAAGACAAGAAAAAAATTGCCACCTTAATCTTGATTTTAATCATGATGGAGCTAATCTTTAGTCACAGCTTGACAATAAAATGTCCACATTTAATCAGAATCAGAATACATATACTTTATTGATCCCTGAGGGGGGAATTGCTTTTTGCACAGTTACACTGCTCCAAAATGTAGAAGAAAAATCATCAGAATAAGAGAAATTATCAGAAAAAAAAGAATAAATAAATTCTAATAGTATATAATATACTGTATATAAAGTACAGTATTCAATGTCCAGCTTCCTTTCCTCCTCTTGAAATATTATTCACATTTGTGATAATTGAACATTTATATTGCACTTATGTACATTGAAACTCACCTGTATACTACTATACATACATGTATATACTTGTACGGTATATGTAGATAAAATATATAACTACATACAAATATAGTTGACACCTCATGTTTCCTTATCTTGCACAGATTTGTTTCCTTTCATTTTATTGTCTGAAGAATGCATCAAAATGTATTATAACATTTATAATGCGTTTCCTTTAATGTTATCTCTCTTATCTTAATATAGGTCCTTACGTATTTGTCTGTTTCTCTGCTGCTGTGATGTGAATAGACCATCAGAGATCAATAAAGTTATGAGATAACAATAGAGATTAATAATCACTCAAGACAAAGTCTGAATAAATCAGATCATCTGAAGTTTCTAATGAGCTTTTACTGAAAATTTTAGCTTCTCGGTTTTTGTTTTTGACAATTTAAATCTATTTGTTTCATTCTTTATTTAGGCTTGAATTCATGCTTATTCTAACACTCAGTGCGTCCAACGCTGACATGACAGAATCGTTTTTTATTTTCTGTATAAACTTGTTATTTCTATTAATTTCTACTAATCAGTTTCTAAATAACTGAAACCTGTTCTTCAATTATCACAGAAAACGTGTTAAACTTGAGAACATTCGATGCTCTCAGTTTGAATCCTATTTTAAAGTTCTCCCACTGACGCGCGCGCGTGTGTGTGTGTGTGTGTGTGTGTGTGTGTGTGTGTGTGTGTGTGTGTGTGTGTGTGTGTGTGTGTGTGTGTGTGTGTGTGTGTGTGTGTGTGTGTCGACCCACCTGGCGTTCGTGCAGTCCCGGTACAGCGTCTCGAAGTCGGACCTGGTGATGAGCTTGCAGCGGTTGACCCCGGGCTGGATGGCGCCGAGCCCACGCAGGACGCGCACCTGCTCCACGGTGCAGACCACCGGGCTGATGTCCAGCCGCTTCAGCTTGGTGTAGACGGTGTGCAGCCCCCCCACCAGGTGCTTCAGGAACAACTCGAACACCTGCGGCAGGCAGATCAGTTCCACGCCGTTCACCGTGAACGAAGCCACCTTGACGCCGTGGACTTCTACCATCTTACACTCGGTGTGCGGAGGAGCCGCCGCGCCTACGCCGCTCGTCCCGTTCACGTTGAGCGGGACTCTGCCGCCTCCGCCGCCGCCGCTCAGGAACGCTCCGCTCAGGCGAACGGCAGGGAGGCGCGCGGCACTGGCCGCGTTGGCGGCGCTGTAGGGCGCGTCTGAGTGGAAGAGAGGGTCGCTGGGTGGTGTGGAAGTCCGAGAAAGTGGGGTGTTAGTGGAGCCCGCCATGCTGGAGTCGATGGCAGACAAGAAGAGGAGTGAGTTTACCTTTCTTTTCTCTTCTTTTAGTTCTCTTTTCATCTGTGACTCTCAACGCGTCTGTTTCGCTCTGTTCCCGCTAATAACTAACGACTCTCCCCCCTCTCTCTCTCTCTCACTCCCTCTCTCTCTCTCTCTCTCTCACTCCCTCTCTCTCTCTCTCTGACTTCATCCCTCTCTCTATCTCTCCACTTGCACTTCACCTGTCTCCCTCTCACTCTGCCTCGCTCGCTCCCTACCTCAACAGCCAATCAGACGCAAGGGTCGCACACGGACAAGCCTCCCATTGGTCAGACTTCTTCCCTAAGGCGGGGCTAACGTACACGGAAGGTAATAAATGCATTGGAGTGAAACAAGAAAGTGAAAGATGTCTATGACAATTAAATCAATATTGAGCGAAAATTGTATTATAATAATGATGTCATTTTAATTTATTATGTCCTTCTGGGTTCACAACACTGGTGTCTTTTCTTTTACATTTCTTTTGTTATTTAACGTCTGATCAAAATGTTTTGTTTTTTTTAATTTTAGTTAATGTTTTTTAAAGTTAATCTACTGTATGCTTTTTTCTTAAGTCTTTATATATTGCTGATTGTGCACAGAGTTGTAAACTATCATTCTTTAACCACATGTTCTTGTTTAATTATGTTTGACGTGTTTACTGCAGTAATCTGGTTCACTCTACACAGAAACATCGGGTAAGCTGTTTTCCAACAGAGCTAATAAATTCATAAATTTTAATCTGTTGTAAGGACGAGAGAATGATAGTACTGTGAGAAACCCCACCTCATACATCAGGTGGGTTTCAAATTAAAAGCGCAGCGTCAAATTAAAAGCATCAAATTAACCTTTACAGAGCAGAGCAGATTAAATGTCAGCAGAAAATAGCTGAATACCATCCCATCCATGTTATCCATGTTTAAAATATCATCCCATCCATATTACAGGATGGAGTATCACATGGAATCAGTAAATGTACAGCAAAGAGTAACAACCTGCACACATATACTATCAGAGATCGGTACAATGAAACTACCCCAAACAGATTATTACCCAATTTATCTCAGATTCTGATGTTTACTTTAAATTTAAAAATTTGATAGTTGTTATATCAAGTGGAGACATCTCTAAAAGGCAAAAAGGCACAGACATCTGAAGTTAAAGCACTTTGTCGAAATAGATCTAAATACAAGAAATAGATTTAAACCGATCAATATCTATTTAAGATCTCTTTATAGTTTAATAGATCACTGAGTTAATATTAATTTAGGCATGAGACAGATCCGAGTAGAGTGGCGTCATCGTGGTGACGTCACAACGATACGTGAATTCTGACCTTCATACATATGGAATATATGTGTTAACATACACGCACCAGTTGGCACAGCTCCCATGAACAATAACTTCTGCTTTTTCATACATGTTGACTGTTATTATTTAATGTAAAACGTGTAAATTGTACTTAAAGACGGGAGGATATTTAGAAAGTAACTGAACCAGTTCAGTCAATGCTGAACAACCAAACTCCTCTCGGTGTTTTCTTCGTTCAAGGTTGTTCCTCCATCGCCGATCGTCTCTGGAGGTTTCCCCGCAGTCAGGAAACGAGCAGTAAACGTTCTGGCAGCGGATCACAGCCGTCCTATCAGCACACAGCCCTCGTTAACACCTCTCACTAACGAGCTACAAAAGGCCTTTTAATGTCAGGAACAGAAGAGACGCCAGGAAAGATTTAACAGAAGAACACTTTCTTTTTCTTTTCAACGCTCTTCAAACATTTTTGACAACAGACTTACCGGCTGCATGCGCTCACGGTTCGGTTTCTGATCGGTTATAGTGAAAATATAATCAGATTATTGATGGATTATGGCGCTATCTGACTATTTCTGATATAGATTGTACTATTATTACTGATACACTCATCTGTTTCTATCAAATAAATATGTAAAGTGTCTTCAAAACAGCCTTCATGTCCTTGATCACTGCTTTAACGCACGCAAATATCTCATTTATTTCTACCAGACAGAAAATATGAGTAGCAAGTAAATCTTCAGGGGCAGATATCAGTAAAACGGCAGGGAGAAATTACACACAGCTTCATGAAATTAAACACAGGACCTCCCAGAGGTTCGCAGGCTTCAACTAGAATGCTTTTCTTCATCACTTTAATCTGAAAGTTTAAATTTAATGTTATATGTCCACAGTCAGAACATTTTAATGTATAATTATTAATTACATAATCAAATAATAATCTTATTTTCAAAGAATGAGCAAAATAAAGTTAAATAATGACAAGAAACGTTCTTTCCCTTCTACGTTCTCATGAGATGTGAACACTTAATCACAGGTAAATGCAAAATGCTCTTTGATTCATTATCACTAGAAAAAAGTTTTGTCATTAAAGTGATAAAGTTGATGAGTAAAATAATCATTTTGTTTTTTATCTGATATTTGATCACATTTTCATTCTTTGTGATGGAGATCTGGAACCACAAATCTGAAGACTTCAATGATCAGAATAAAAATTTTAAATAAAATAACTCATTTATGTTGTTGTAGACTTTAAGCATTGACTAAAGAAGAGGAACATGAACATCAAATGAAAGCAAATGGGAGAAAAATGATTTTAAAAAATACAAACGCACACACTTTATCATTTTAATGAATAACATCATCAGTTTAAACCTTTATAGGAAGGTTTTTGGGAGTAAAATCATGTGGAGAACAAAGTGATGCAAAGTTTAATAGCACATATTGATATGTGAGAAAAACATGCATAGACTTTGAGAAAAAAAATCTAATGGAAATAAGTAGAAGTACCAAAAACTCAAAGTTTGATACAAGACTGAATTGATGACGCGAGAAAGTAAACAGTTTTCATCAAACTGAGTGAAGGACCAATAAAAGGCTGCATACGTTCAGCGTGAGGTTTTTCCATACATTTTAATAGATTTAGAAAAGTCCATATCTCAGTATTCCAGGAAACAAGGTGAGGAGAGGAGGAAAGGAAATGAGGGCAGAGCTGAATATTTTAAACCATCTGGTCTTTTTTAGATGAATGAAGGAGAAACACAAGGCAGCAGTCTGTGTTTTTGGATGCACATCATTCAGAGTGTCTATGTAGGAATTTGGCAGCAGCAGAAAGCACCACAAAAGAAGAAGACAACGTTGCCAAACCTGCAGCCACGTCTCAGTGATCAGACAGTAATCAAACGTCTGATGATCAGAATCTGATTACTTTTAGTGGGTGACTCCTTTATTCAGCACTGACTTCACACAGATAGTGTCTCACCATGTATGGCGGGTATATTGTCTATAGCTGAATCTATGCACTGCATTTCCATTCAGACAGGATAAACATGTCTGCATCTCATTTTAACGCAATAGTGAAACCACAGGACAAACAGGAGACACTAAATCAGTGGAGAAATGGGAGGGAAGACAGTCCTGTTTGACTGCATAGTTATTGATGATTTTAAAATAGCAATGTTTTAAAAATCTTGTTTTTTAGATGAACCACGCAGTTCACACCATGATGTCATAAGTTATTGCTTTAAGAGTTTCACACCACGACCTTTATTAACATGAGAAGTTTCCGCCTACTATTAAATTGGGACAAAATGGCTTTTATGTAGAGAACACACATGCGTAGAAACCCAAATGCACGTGCACACATGTCCGTGTGTTTGTCAAGTCTGAAAAGAATTCATAAAGAAGTTTATAATTTCCCTTTGGGATTAATAAAGTATTCATTCATTCATTCATTCATTCATTCATTCATTCATTCATTCATTCATTCATTCATTCGTTCATTCACTCATTCATTCACTCATTCATTTATATTACAAAAAAATAAATAAATGAAAACCAAAAAAAATAGGTAAATAACAGAGAATGTCACACAGTGAAGCATATACTGTACTTTCACAAAGGGAAAAAAGATTTGCACAAAAAAAAAAAAAAAAAAAAAAAAGAATGAGGACCCCTTTGGTCTGACACCGAATTTTATGGAAATCTGTTTTTAAAAGTTTTTGGATAATCCTGGAGACTCCCTCCCCCCCCAAAAAAAAATCACAAAAAAACCCCCAAACAATAACCAAACAAATGAAAAAGTGACTATAACCTCTTTATTAATAATATGTTGTCATAGCAATTAGAGTTTAATGTCATATTTGTCTGTAACATTAATATATTTTGTATTAATGTGAAAATTTTGGCCAAAATAATTTTCCGTAGTTATGTGCTTGATAGAATATAAATAGTTTATACGTTCATATTGACAATGAGAACTGCACGTGACTATCAGTTATCGATCCCTGTCACGTGACTCTATTTGTTTCCGAGCTAACAACATGGCAGCCGAGGATCTGCCTTCCGAATTTGACGTCGTCATTCTCGGCACAGGTACAGAGAAAGCTTGTTTGTTTGATTGATATCATCAATCGGCTTTTGTAACTGGACTTGTCTCTGTCTGATCGATAGGATTATAGTCCCAAGCATCACAGAATCATAGTTTTTACCTGTTAAAATAAGGACACGGCTGGGGTTAGCCTGGGCGCTAGCTTGCAGCTCACGGACCATTCATACTAAATGACAGAGGCTGCTGCTAACTGCTAGACTTCGTACGTCCATGTAAACAGCAAAGATGTCCAAATGTCTCGCTTCTAATGTGTCTACTGAATTTACTGGCTTATGTTAAAGTTAGCATCAGAGCTAGCTGCAATGTTTCAGCGTCAAACATAAGTTCTACATGTCTTATATGTCATGTCTGGTAGTGATGCTTACATTAGCAGCTGTGCTGTTAGCTAACAGGCTAACGAGAGCTGCTGTCAGAGAGCTCAGACGGTCACGTGATGTTATAACGTTGTTCTTTATAGGGAATTGGAAGTTAACGCGTTTAGCTAAACAACGCTACATTTATTAGCCCTTTGCCGTTGAGTTCGCTTAAGTAAATAAATAAAATCTAAGCTCAGTTGTGTGTCCGTGTGTCTGTATGCTAATAGCTAAAGGTAGCTTGAAGTCACCAGTGATGCATTGACATCTCCTTCAGAGTATCTGCTGTGTCATGCTTTCTTACTGACGTATTTTCAGTTTATTTTGTTGATAGTCATAGTCAACTTTATTATCAAATGTTGTGTCTGTTCCTTCTACCCACTCCAGTTATTATTACTGATATATTGATTTCTGTCTGTTCAGGTCTTGCTGAGTCAGTGGTTGCTGCAGCCTTCTCCAGGGTGGGACAGAGAGTTCTTCATCTTGACAGGTTTGTCCTGATGTTTTATATAATTAAGGTCAGAAAGAGTTAAAACTCTACCTTGCAACAGATTAGATTACATTCTGTGGATTATATTCTTTCAATCCGTGTACTTTAATCATGCATTTTTAGTATTTGTTTAGCATTTTTTTAAACTTGTATCTGAAAAACCCATCAGCTGAACCTGAGTGTGTTTTCAGGCAGAGTTATTATGCAGGCAACTGGGCCAGCTTCACCTTCAATGGTCTGCTCACCTGGCTAGAACAGAACCATGTGAGTACAATACTGCTCTCTTATTGGCTGTTGTGGTTAACACCTGCTGTGATGTAAGAGAAATAAAAACATTGTGTTGCTGCCTCTTATGATGAGAAATGTGAGAGAATTATTAATGGAATTTATAATGTAGGTAGAGCATCCTCATTGTGTGTGTGTGTGTATATTTGTGCATGCTGGTAGGAGGAGTCGAAACAGGAGGAGGTTCCGGATTGGTCGAAATTGTTGGAAGAAGGGGAGGAGCTGATCTATCTATCAAACTCTGACTGGGCCTCCATCAGCAATCTGCAGGTCTTCTGTTTCACCAGGTAAAGTTCAGAATCAGTCTGATGGTCTGTGATTCATGTATTCACATAAGATGACTTGTTAAGTTTGTTATAAATCTTGTCAGTGAGGAGGATGAGGAGCAGGAGGAAGTTTCAAACCCTGAACCCCCAGTCAATGGCACTGAAGCAGAGACATCAGAGGCAGAATCTGCAGGTTTGAGTCTTATGGATCAGTTGTTCACTTTCACTGAGAAGTTTGTTTCACTCTATGATGCATTTGTCAAATATTTGTAATATTTGACAAATAACCTGAAGAACCTGCATGAATTCCTCAAAACAATTCTTTAGGAGGAATCCTCAGAAACAAGTGTCAGAATCCTTTTTTTTAATTAGGTGTGAAAGAAGAGGAAACAAAAGAGATACCAGAGGAACCAACCAACAGAGATGAAGAGAAACAGGTGAGGCGTAGAAGAGGAGAGCAGGAAAATATTTTTCTGCAGGAAAAGAATAAAAACACTTCAAGTGCATTCAGCTGCAATAAAATACAAAGAAACTGGTCACTGTGAGCAGGGGAGTCACCTTATAGAGGTGGTCAGGAGACCAGCTTTGACTGTACTGTGATAATGTCATTAAATTTAAATTAAATAATGTATTATGCCCACAGTGTTTGTATGTTTCCATCAGTTGATCACCACTATGAATGATTGATAAACTGCTATACAGAGGAATAATAAAACTGTATTATTGTTTTTTGCAATCACAGACACCTCAGATGGAGGGGGAGGAGCCAGAGACAGATCGGCCCAGCCCTTCTGCCGAGTATAGCCAATCAGAGCCAGCTAAGAAAAAGATCAGCTACGCTAAGCTGGTGAAGGAAGGACGCAGGTTCAACATTGACCTAGTCTCAAAGGTTAATTTATTTTATTTTACCTTTATTTTACTTATCTTTTTGATGCTTGATCAAGTAATATGTCAGAAACATGTAAATAAAATGAAAAAATAACTGTAATATGTAATATCTTCCTCAGTTTATGTATTCACGTGGCTTATTGGTTGATCTGCTTATCAAATCAAACGTCAGTCGCTATGCAGAGTTCAAGAACGTCACAAGGATACTCACCTATCGCCATGGAAAGGTGGAGCAGGTGTGTAAAGCCTACCCGTCTGTGTGTTAAACCTGTCTGTATCACGTTTGACGTGTCTGTCTCTTTGGTACCTGTGTGTCCCTGTGCTGACCTGTCTCACCTACCTGGGCCTCTCAGGTGCCCTGCAGCAGAGCCGATGTTTTCGCCAGCCGCCAGCTGTCTATGGTAGAGAAGAGGAAGCTGATGCGGTTCCTCACTTCCTGCGTGGAGGAGACTGAGGATCAGCAGGGTGAGACACGTGATGACATCATCAGCAGTCACCTGTCTGAAGAAATCCAACTGCACATTAAAATCTATTCAGCCTTGCAGGGCATTGTGGGTAATATGATTCCTTGCCTCCCTCTCCTTCAGCCTACAGTGGTCAGCCATATTTGGAGTTCCTCCGTAGCCAGAAGCTTGGTGACAACCTGGAGCATTTCCTTCTTCACTCCATCGCCATGGTAACGGAAGATGCTTCCACAGAGGAGGGTCTCGCTTCCACTCGTCACTTTCTGCATTGTCTTGGTCGCTACGGCAACACGCCCTTCCTGTTTCCTGTGTATGGCCTTGGAGAGATCCCACAGTGTTTCTGTAGGTAAGGAACGTCTTACCTGTCTGTCTGTTTACCTGTCTGTCTGTCTGGTTGTGTATTTCATGTGTTTTACTACTGCTGAGGTTTTTGTTGCTAAAGTTCCTCTTCCTACTGTTAGGACTAATGTGTTGCTCTCACTGACGTATGTTGAGGCAGACATGACTGTCATGCTGAAGGCTTCTTTCTATTAGAGCAGAACATTATTATTAATGAGGAGGGTGTCGCCCAGGGCTCAGCTCATTTACATATTAGATGAGCCTCAGCGGATATTACTGCTCAGCTGAGAGACGCTTACACATCCACACACACACACACACACAAACACAGAAAAACAAGGGTGTGGTTTGGGATGTTTACTGTTTGCAATTTGGAGTTGCATGAATAAACATTTGTTTGTTACCTCTATTTATTTTCATTGTTTATTTTTTAACTCAGATGCAGTTCTGTCGACACGCCTGTATGTGTCAGATGACTCTTCATGTTGATTTGTTAACGTCCTTGTTGTGTATTTCAGGATGTGTGCTGTTTTTGGAGGAATTTACTGTTTAAGACACTCAGCCAACTGTCTGGTGGTGGATAAGGACACAAACAGGTAGGAACACAACTCACTGTTGTGTTGATAGTAGACAGATTACTCCCATAGTTCAATTTACTACTCGTATTTGCTTAGTAATACTGGAAGATTTGCTCTGCTAAAACTGTCGTTGCTTTCAACTGAGGAGCCACCATCAGTTGAATTCATTAATAAGGTCGTACTCTAACCAACAATCTGTCTTATTCACGTTCGCTTCCATTTAAATATAAATGAACTCAGGTTCAAGTTGACGTTTCATTTTGTGTATGCAGCCTCCATCCACACTGGTGATGTCCATGTAAGTGATGGAGGCCGCACCGCCACCCAAACCAGGTTCTGTGATAGGGTCATGGTTTAAAATGCCCTGAACTTTTAGGGTTTTGTGTAGAGTTACAGTTTGAATGAGTCTCCATGGAATTCAAACAATGTCCCTGAAAGTGAGGAAAACAGGACTTAAAACTATAGGTGTGAGTGTGTGTTTGTCAGTGTGTGTGTGCGTGTCTCAGACTGTCAGCAGTCACTCAATCATTTAATCTGGCAGTCGACAAGGCAGAAAATAATCCTAGAGAGACTCTGACACAGACAGAGGGAGAGAGAGCCGTGAGGTGTGAAGAGGAGGAGATGAAGAGGATCAGAGGTTATATTATAATGTTAATTTCCTCTTCATAAATTGAATATTTTAGTGACCATAAATTATCATCCAATCACAAATCTGAACAAGAAGGACACACAGACGCACACAGACGTACACACACTCACGTACACACACACACACATACACAGCTGACCTATTGAAGGTCACCTTTTAAAAATGAAACACTTATGTTTTATTATCCAAGTGGCCTGTTAGCATGTTAGCATGTATGGGTCTCAAAGTGTTATTTGTTAAAAGCCTGTTCTTAACCTTTAGCTGAATCAGCAGTTATTGTTGGTGTGACTTGTGGTCACAGACGTTTGGTCGACTGTCACCGGATTCATTTAAGAAAAAAAGACTAAATGTTTTTGTGCAATGGTTTTGTTTTTTTTCTTTTTGTAATTTTTCTGTGACGTTTAGGTCACGTTTGTTCAACATCCCTTCTTCCTGGTTGCACGTGCGGTTCCTACATCAGGCTGCAGGTTGTGTGTTCCATAAATCTAAATGTGAAAATGCTAATGATGCTAACAAGGCAGCAGTGAGACTCATAAGGAACGCTGTCTGTGTTATCATCTATTATCTTTATGTGCGTGACCTTCTAGTGCTGCCCAAAGAGTATGTGTGCATGCGTGTGTGTGTGTGTGTGTGGGGAGGGGGGTGGGGGGTGGGGGGGTGTCAGAGGTTATGAATGAGCTTTTGTGCGCATCATTATTCCCAATAATAGGTTCCAGGAGTATGTTTGTGTGTGAGAGACACCCTTGAAATGGCTGCCACCTTCAGAATCAATCATTTTTATACTGAAATCACAATTTTCTAAGGTGAAATATTTAAATCATGGGAGTTAGGATTTTAAACTCACAGGTTTGTTCATCCACTGTTGGTTTAACTTAATACTACTGTAATTATTGTGATGACGAACAAACTGATCCATTAATTCTTTGAGTAATAGAATATTAAACAGCTGTTAAAATTGAAATATATTTCTTTCAATGCTGTTATTTTTTTAGTTTTTCATTCTCTTTGGTTCACAACAGAAAACACATTATGAGCGTGTCAGTATTGTCACAGGATTTGGGAAACAGGTCTAGAATATACTAGTTTGCTAATGAGACATTTTTTGCTTGTGGAACGTCCGCATGCTATTTAAAAATCGCACCCTAGCGTCGCGTTTTGCCATTGTTGCTTTACTCAGTGTAAGAAATAAATAAAGACGATGTCAGGATGGATGGTTGTTGTTGGTTGATGGTTGCTGCGCTATTGCTGTGTCAACCGGCTCATGTTCAAGATGGGGATCTGAAGTGCGTCATTCTCACAGCTGCTGCTGAGTTTCAGGCACTTCTTCAGTGTCCAGCTGTTCCTCAAATAAATGACATTATGCCATCTCTTGTTCTCACCTTTATTCAGGTGTACAGCAGTGATTGACAGCCGGGGACAGCGAATCAGCTGCAGCTATTTTGTGGCGGAGGAAGGCTACATTGGGGCGGATCGAAAAAAGGTCGCCACACCCACCAGGTCAGAACCCACTAATCAACATTCACCCAGAATCATCAATGCATCATAGAGACGATAATCTTAAATGTTTAGCTCAGGTAAGACCTTCATATTTATTTGTTTCGATTATAAGCTGTAACTCCTGTCCATCTGTCTGTGTGCAGGTTCCTCTCCAGGGCTGTTCTGATAACCGATGCCTCCATTCTGCCCAGTGATTCAGAGCAACAGGTGCATCATGGGAAATTTATTTTTGAGTTACTTTAAATTGACTGTGTTCCTTTTTTGTTCCACCTTTAGATGTTACTGTAGATGTATTTAAGGAAGTCAGCTGGAATAGATTGTGTACAGTCACAATACTAGTAAAGCTAACAGGATGTTTAGACGGTCTAATGAGAACCACATGGGATTTACGATTGGATATTCAGGTCAGAGGTCAGTGTGTCCTTCAGCCAAAGTGAATCATGGGATTGATGCTAATCAAAAAAGAGAAAGTCAAATAAAGAGTCACATGCTTCAGAATATCCCCCAAATTCATCTGTCTGAACAAACACACACATTCCTCACTAATTATGTGAGAGTTCAATATTGAAATGTTGAATTAAGTTTGGTCAGAGAATTTTCATGCTCCATGGATCCAGTGTGTGTGTGTGTGTGTGTGTGTGTGTGTGTGTGTGTGTGTGTGTGTGTGTGTGTGTGTGTGTGTGTGTGTGTGTGTGTGTGTGTGTGTGTGTGTGTGTGTGTGTGTGTGTGTGTGTGTGTGTGTGCTAGCCTGCGGTGTTCAGTAATAAGGTGAAACTAATCTGATTTCTTTCTCTGAGGAGAATTTTCATTTAAGACTTTTCTGTGTCTGCTTGAGCCCAGGTGTAACTTTTCTACCTGTCTGTCAGGTTTCCTTGGTAACCATTCCTCCAATAGCAGCAGGACGTCCGGCGGTGAGGATGGTGGAGCTCTGCTCGTCCACAATGACCTGCATGCCTGGAACATGTGAGACACGAACACTTTGAAATCGTTTTATCCACCGTATTTTATCGTCACTTGTTTATTCATAATTTTTTTTCTCAACTTAATTTGTAATCTTTCATCTCAAATTGTCGTCATTATCTCATCTTTTAACTTACTGCCTCTGTATTATCATCTGTCTACATATGTTTTGTAATTTCAGTGTCTTAAAAACACGCCTTTATATTTTTATTCTAATTTTATTTGGGTAGTTTGTATGCGAATAGCAATGAGCGCCGCATTTTTAAATCCTGTGATTGCAGAGTCAGGAGTTACGAGACTGGAAGCGTTGGATGTTTTGTGTTGTTTTGAAGGGTCCCTGAGGTGGTTTGGGAAGCCTTTATTTCCATACATCTTAATCAGTAGATGAAATTATATGAAGGATCTGAAGCAGGAGGTGTCGATCAGTGAGACTCTGCAGCTGAAAATCCTGCAGTGTCCTTGAAGAGAAACTAATTTATCCACAGCGAGAAACACTGATTAATGACCAACAATGTACACACACAGCAGGTGTGTGTGTGTATGTGTGTGTGTGTGTGTGTTCTGCCTGTCAAATCATCATCATCATCATCATCGTCTTCTTCTTTGGCTGTGTGTGTGTGCCTGATGCTGCAGTGTGATTGGTTACTGAGTCAGTGAGCCTGAACCCTTTTAAAAGAAAACACCATTTATCTAAATCAGGGAAGCTGTGGATCCTTAAAAAGTCAAAAAATGTCTTAAATTTATTTTCTGATATTCAAATTCTAAAAATAACTTAAAATATGTAGAATTTTATCTGGTAGAATCACTGGGTTTAAGTTAGATGTGTATCTCATAATTGGTTTAATTTACTTATGTTGACTTTTCTAGACATGTTTAAGTTGATCTTCATGTTTTCTTGTCTTCACCTGTGATTGAGATCAAATAAAGCCAGATGGACAGTGGCTATGGATAGCTTTGTTAGCTTAGCTTGATGATTTGTATGTAGATAAAATTTGGTTTATTTGAATGGGACCTTTTGGTGGTGGTGGTGGGGGGGGGTGCGTCGTCCCCACATCCTAGTCATCTGTAGTTTTTTTCTTCACTATTGTGTTTTGTTGTTTTCTAGACTTGGTCCACCTCACCTGTCAGTCCGTTGGCTCTGCCTACGAAGACTTATGGCCGGTGGTTACCAAAATGTTCCGCACACCCGAGTCACATGACCAAGGTAGCGCGGGAACACGTTCTCTTTGTCTCTGCAGAATGTTTTACTCTTTCGATCCTGTAAACTTTCTCTCCTCTCTGACCTCTTCCTTCCTTCACTTCATTCATCATTTTCCTCTCTGCTTTTAATTATAACATGAACAACCTGCAGGAATGAAACCCCCCCCCCCCACCACACACACACACACACACACACACACACAGCTGTTGGATAGATTGATGCAGGTATAAAAGGATTCATCAGATGATGAAAGAGGAGGAGAGAAGCTTCTCCGTCATGTTTCTGTTAACCTGCAACTTCAGCGTTTTCACCAGAGCTGAAACTATTATTTTTTATTAATCTTCAGATCATTTCTTTTATTAATCGATCAATTTTTTTTGTGAGAAAAAAAATCCATCAGAACATCCAAAAAAATTAAAAAAAATTACATCATTTTTCTGTCATTCATGAGGTGAAGACGTGATTTGGGGAAGTCATTTTTGTGTTGCTGATTATTGATGATCCACTGTTTTCTCATAAGACGCTCATTTTTACACGAGTCCCCAAAGTGAGCATAAAATTAGCCTTCAGTGTTTCTTCATGTTAATCTGACATTTAGTCAGTTCACAGTTTGATCTCACTGAGACTGATTTATTCATCATACTGGGGTACAGAATCATTATCACATGATCCGCCTGCTCCAGGCTCCATCAACTGTAAGAAGATGGAGAGGAAATCAGTCTTACTTTTATGTTTTTAGAATTTTGAAAAAGCTGACTTAAAAAAAATATTTCATCTTTGGATTGTTTCTTTGTCTAGGTTTCAAATTTATTAATTTAAATTTAGTACAAATTGTTAAGTATTGAGACTCTTCTGTTTATGGTCCCTCTGCAGACTCTCCATCTGTCCTCTGGTGTCTCTTCTTCAACATGGCTGATGGTTCCGGGCTGGAGGTCGAAGGTCACGACCTCCCATCTAACGTGTACCTGTGCTCTGGACCGGACGGAGCTCTGGGCCACGATCGCGCCATCAAACAGGTGACGCATGCAGAAACTACATCTGTTGGATCAGTGTAGACAAACTGATGGTAAAGGTTTCTTCTACGTCTGTTCAGGCCGAGTCAGTTTTCCAGAAGATTCTGCCAGAGGAGGATTTCTGTCCTCCTGCTCCGAACCCGGAAGATATCATCTATGATGGAGAGGGCAACACAGGAGACGAGGACAAAAATGAGGAGAAAGATGGAGAAGAGGAAAAAGATGGAGGACAAGAGGAGAAAAATAGAGGACAGGAGGAGGTGTTGGAGGAGCAGGGTCTTTTGACAGAGGAGTAATGTACTGTCTGTAACCTCTGACAGAAGCCAAATGCTCCTGGAGTGAGCTGTGGGTTCAAGTTGCCTTCATTTATGGTTTTAAATTTTTATTATTTTTCTATTTCTCATTCTTTCTCCTTTATGTCTAATTTAAGTGTCATGCGCGTTTGTTCCGAGGAAACATTAAAGCGTCAATATATGAGCAAACTCAGGCGTTTGTCAGCATTTGCTGCTCCATTTTGCTCTGATTGGTTGTCTGCAGCGTCAGTCATAATATCAATAAATATGAGGAGGCAAAAATTTTTTTGAACATCACGGATGCTGAAATCCATCCCAGTGACTCAAACCACTGCATGAGAAAATCCAGTTTTCTCTGGTGGAATCATCCTAAAAACATCTTCAGGTGTGATCCCACCCATTTTTAATGTTCATAAACAGGAAATAGATCAGTGGGGCGTCAGATACCTGCAGGTCTTCAGATCTCACGTTGTTGTTCGTCACCCCCTCAACCCCTCAAAAAGAAAAAAAGAAAAAACCGCTGCTACAACCCACGATCCCCATGGAGACAGCTGCATGATGGGAAAGTAAAGGGTAGGTCTGGCCCACAGACGTTTAAATGTCACTGTTTAGACTTTAAAGGAGCGTCCTGCTGTTTCTCCAGCTCTGTCAGACATCATCTGATCAGGTCTCCCACGCAGGTGGAGCTTGAAACTGTTGCTGCCTCCTGCTGGCTGATGTCATTAAATGCATCGTAAACACTGACCAGCAGTACTGTGACGTTCAGTATCGAGGCTTCCAAACTTGTGCTGAGTAGATGAGATGCGCGTTTCGAAGCGCATATCAGAATTGCTTCATTTAGGGGAGGAGCTTCGCTGCCCAGGTGATACCATGTGACTGACTCAGGAAGAGTAACTGAGTTTGCTGTGAGTTTTGACCGATATAAATCAAAATTCATAATTCAAATGTGGTTGTTTCATAGAGTTGGGATAGAATTTAGATATAGTTTGGAGAGAGGCAGAGATAGTCTGAACAGAGGTTGTTTTCAAATAAAAAAACCAATATGTCCCTTAAACCAGCGGTCCCCTGCAGGACATTGACTGACCGAAACATTTTTTGGTCCGGGCGATAAAAAACATTTTAGTTCGACTAACCGACCGGTGGAAAAAGTTTAGACCGACCAATTGAAAAAAATTTTTTTTAGATCGCTCGACCGACCGAAAAAATAATTTTAGACTGGCCGACCAGTGGAAAAAATTTTTTTGTATACCGACCAACCAATTGATGAAATATGTTTAGACCGATGGGTGTAAAAAATAAACTTTTCGGACTAGTCCACAGACCTGGGGTGCGGGGGGCATTCTTTTGGTACGGGTAACCACTGACTCAGTGAAATATTTATGAAGTCTGAATTCTTAACGACAAATTTGATCTCAGAAACTGATGGAGATGCGACCCGTGTCTGATTTTGGAACACAATTCCAATATCAGACACGGTTCCGATATCGTGGGGGATGAAAAGGTGGTGACGAGTTTTCTGTCATCAAATCTTCCAGTGTCCACTCAGTCAAAGGCTGGCCTGACGCTCACCCACACAGTGGGGGAGAACAAGTTGCCTGAAGTGGTTTAAAGCCCCATGAGGCTTGATCTCGCCATCACTACTGATTGGTATTTGTAAATCCTGGCTGACCTGCCTTATCAGTTTTCTATAATTTCTGACTTTTCACATGAGTTTGTCTCATCAGACCTCAGATCAGGCAACAAACTTGTTACAGACAAACTGAGTTCAATCTTTTTATTGTCAGAAAAATTTGGTGCAGTTTACAGACGGCGACCGCGACGTCCACCCTTCCTCCTGGTAGAGTCTGACGGGATCGGAGTGACGTCCTCTGATGAAACCAACAAAAAAGAAAAACAAGGGAAACAAGTCAACAACTAGTCTACAGCAACCAGGGTTAATCCTCACAAATCCTAGACGCCGAAAATGAACATTTCTCCAAGCAGCACCTCAAAATCCATTTCATGTGTCGGTCTCACTGCTAAAGTATCTATATCTGATCATTCTGGTTATTTCTAATAGTGCACCAGAGAAAATACATCATCTGTAATCGACTGACTGGATGAGCTCCTCTCACTCTGACCCATCCACAGATAAAATCAATGCAAGCGTCAAAGTGTGATTGAACTTTTGAGCGTAGATTAACAAGTACCCAAACATACGTATCGCCAACCGCTGTGACTATAGTCAACTTGTGAGTTTGGTACCGAGCAAATTCAAACACCTTGTGATAAACGGACAAAGGTAAACAGGAAGTGGATCAGTCAGTGGGATCATGTGGCAAAGAGGACAGGGAAGCACATCCAGTACAGAATCAGTATTTCAGTCAAGACTGAATACTTCTCACCACCAGATGTAAATCATGAACACATCATGGGTCTAACAACAGCTGCAGGTAAACATGTCCAGCCTCCATTTTGCGATGAACTGAGGATTTGTCCTACCGACAGGATGGAGGTGTAGGTGTGTTTGACTCACCGATGCGGCCAATTTTCATGCCTGAGCGAGCCAGAGCTCTGAGAGCAGACTGAGCTCCAGGACCAGGAGTCTTTGTCCTGAAACCAGCAGACACCCCGGGTTCAGTGTAACCAAGCAGTCACAATCCAGAGCGGCAAAAAGACAGATGGGTGTATCGTCTCCTACCTGTTTCCTCCAGTGGCTCTCAGCTTAATGTGCAGCGCTGTGATTCCGAGCTCTTTGCAGCGCTGAGCGACGTCCTGGGCTGCCAACATGGCGGCGTATGGAGACGACTCGTCTCTGTCCGCCTTCACCTTCATCCCGCCGGTCACACGGCAGATCGTCTCCCTGGAAAAGATGAATCGATGATAAGGAAACGTACCAACACTATCTTTTTAGTCTGCAAACTCCACTCACACTAGCATAACATTTAATTTTCTAGTCTGGACTCACTTTCCAGAGAGATCAGTGACATGAACGAAGGTGTCGTTGAAGGAGGCGAAGATGTGACAGACTCCAAACACATTCTCTCCTTCAGCCACCTGAGGTCCCAGACTGATGACCTGCTCCTCCTTCTTTTCCTTCCCTTTACGAGGAGCCATCGTCTGAAAGAGGGAACAGAGTTAGACATGGTGAAGACTCCACATCTTCATCTAGCAACAAGCTTCAGTCTAGCTGGGCTCCATGGGTCAAAAAAATTAAAGCTAATATTAAGATGCATAAGGGGTTATCCAATCAGAGCACCTCCATGGTCCATTTCTTTCCAAGAAAGCTTCCTAATGTCAGTTAAGTAATCCACTGAGTTTGGATACCTATGAGATCAGTGTAGTGGGTGTTGTCAGTGATTTAAGCAAATCAGGCAGAAAAGCAAAAATCAAAGAAACATTTTTCTAACATTCAACTGAGCAACTGTTAAGACATTCGATCACTGATAAACATCGGGATCTCACATGCTGAATCTTCTGACCTGACCTTATCAATCGTTTAGTAAACAATAGAAATGAATTCAAATGTACATCCACAAGTCAATGCTCATCCAATTACATATACTGAGCTGTTCAGTTCAACAGCGTGATTTAAAATTTTACACACCATTCTGCAAGCTAGCAGCTAATGCTAGCTTGTATTGCATTGGTGGGTTCATGGTGTTCAGGCTGCCTAGCCGGGCAGAAATTGAAGTAGTACTAGGTTTGTATGTTTTCAAGGGATGTTTGCTTAAGAGGTTACTGCTGAAGAACACTGATCTCGTTCACTAACCCGTAAAGCGTGATGCTAACATTAGCTTGTTAGCGTCTACCCCCCCAAAAAAACGTTCCGAGTCAACAATTTCACTCGATTTTCTTCCGACTCCAACAAAACCTTTTCACAAACGTCTCGAAACAACCAATAATGGGTGTATCTTAAGTTTAATAATTGCTTGTCGCTCCTTAACTTTCCGTTTAGAGTTAAAATGGCGACATGTTGTCGCGGGTCTCCGCGGTCGGAGACACCCGGTCGGAGGCGAAAACCCGACATCAAGCTTCACGCAGAGAAACAATTTCATCACGAATACAAAGAAACATCTTCACAGATTCAGTGGCGACACGTTTCAAAATCGGATGGTCACCTAAAAAGAGGATTAAGGTTGGATTAACCGCCGTAGAGAACCCACCTCTGTATGTCTCTAAACGAAGCAGAAACAAGAAAGGAAGGAACTTCCGCTTCCGGGGGCAAAGTTGAGTCGAATCAGCGCGGAAATGACTGCTGCTGCCCCCACGTGGCGGTAATCCGAAACAACGATTTCAAGATGGTGTTTGGATGATTTTAAAAGGAAAAATCGATTAGATTTACATCATGACCTCGATCAGAGTTATCATTTGGCGATGGTACAGTTTTAGGTTTACTGTCCAGGGATAAAATTATGGGATGGAGCTTTTAGGTGCTCTTAAGTAAAGATGAACCTGGGCTGTCTCGGCAGAGGATTGTTTTCTCTGAATCCTGTCTAGGTTTTAATTTTTTTATGAATTTACTTCTAATCTAAAATATTTAAATGTAAATCAAAGTAAATGTTTACTGCATTTATCTTACAACATATGAGCTGCATTTCTGTGTGCGTTAGTGTTATTGTCTCCTCTGCCCATGAGAGTTAGAGCAGCTTATGTGATCACTCGTGTTTGTTTGTCTGTCTGTTTGTTTTTCTGCACAATTTTTCTAAAGCACATTGAAATTTTAGGGGCAGATCTTGGCCCAGTAAGGAATTGTTTAAATATTGAGTTGAACTGGATTCTGATCTTAAACAGTATGAGAACAAAACAAAACATTTGCTGTTATGTACATAATTTAACTACGACTTGAAAGGAAATCAGACAGCAGCATTTGAACACCTCAGTTTATTTACAGAAACACTTTAACACAATGCAGAAGAAGAAATACTCCAAAAAACTACAAAAGAAAAAAATATTAAAAACACACACATACACACACTCTCTCTTTCTCTGTCACTCACACACACATATACGCGCGCGCACACACACTGTTACATACTGAGCATGCAGCATCAGAGTTAATACAGTACAGTACAATATCCATCATAGTAGAAAAAGCTGAAGTGGATATGAAAGAGCTGATTATTGATCACTGGTTATTGATTCTGCAGAGTGTTAACATGGTGTACAGGAAATAGCAAGGGTTCAGTCTGTTTGACGATTGGGTTTCATTTATCAGATGAACATGAAAAAGAATTAATTAAATGAATTAAATTGAATGGATGAAAACACAAATGTTTTAATAGATATTTTAGTTAAAAATTATTTTTTTCATTTGATCTGCTGAAAGAAAACCCAAAAAGCGAAGTGATAATTAAAGCGTGCAGGCTAATGTTAGCATGACACAGAAATCAATAGGAAACCCATACACAGGGGGAACAGAGAATTCCACACAGGACAGTTGCATGCAACATAAGAACAAATAAATGTGGATCCAATCTAGGAACAAATTCAGATAATAAAAGTTCTATAACTAAAACAAAATTTTTTTTAAAGTGTTTAAATTCTCCTGTTACTGAATTCTTGTACTTTACGAATGTGTCAAAGTAAAGACATGCAAAATAATAATGAGAGTTTTGGATAGAAAATACAAAAAGCTTTGTTAAAAAATGACCAGTTAAATTCAATCTTAATTTTCTGGGACATGGGTTGTTAAATTGTTAGCATTATTAGCATTCCTAATTTTACAGCATCAACGTAACATTTTAACTAGTTGAAAACATCCTGTGGCTAAAGGGACAGCTAATGAATGCTAACAATTCATGACGTTTCCAATGGGCCTGACTTTTTCCTGCTGTTTCCCATAATGCTGATAGTAGATAGAGGCACCGTAGTGCAAATGTGCACTCAGTGCTGCAGGTAAGACCTTGAAGCAGACACTTCCAACCTGTCCTCATTTCAGGAAAGACCTGAAACCAGGATGAGGAATAAAACATTCAAAGAGAGAAAGAGAGAGAACCTGTCAGCAGGAATTCACTAAATCCAGAATTATTCACCTTCTCTGGATTTAATAAATCCCTTGACATTTGAAAGTCTCTGCTTTGGATCCACGAGGACAAATACAGAGCAGCCACACCCACTGAACATCTGGTAGTAACAGGAAAACATGAGAGCATCTATTTATGGGACTGATATGTGCAATCTGCTTAAGATGAGTTCTTCAGTTTCAAACACAAAAAGAGTTCTAAAAAAATTACATCTCAAGATATCTGATGGGAGCATGTGAGCATCCCCGATGTTCAAAAATGTCCACACGAATAAATCAACTTTCAAGTGTCGGAAAAGGTCAAAGTGGCGGTTTATCAAACACAGACGAATCTATCGCATGAAGGAGCCACTCATTCTGCAGGCGCCATTTGGACTCCCGACTGGGTTCAGGCTCTAGTCTGACACAAATTTGTTGATGAAGAGGTTGAAATTGACTGAATCCAACTTCAAAAAACCAAACCAAACCAAACTGACTGAAATCTTTAGGAAATGTTTTGTTGTTGTTGTTGTGTAACGTGTGTGATTGTTGCTTAGGTTGCCAGGAACCTGATCAGTGGCGCCATATATCAAACTGATGCTGCAGGTAAACCTTGAAAACTGAGAGAAGTCGATGTTGAGAGAAGGTCTGGTACCGAGTCAAGTAGTTTTGGTACCTAAACCACATCAAACAACACCAGCAGTCAAAAACCCATAAAGTGCAATGCTTTATTTACGTGTATCTACATATAATAATTATTGCTAACTCGTAAGAGAACTACCATTAGAGAGGGGTAACTAGAGTTTGAAGTTTAGGGCAACTGACCAAGCTGATGGAGAAGTTGTTGAGTAACAACATTCAAAAGGCTGTTTCCTCATAGATGTTCCTTTTTCAGATGCTCAGAGTAATGGGACTGAATTTGACTGACATCAACACGTTCACAAAGATCATGTTAAAATTACATGTCATAGGGAATACATTCAAACGGCAAAAAAACAGCAAGCTCGCTCGCTCACGAATGCTAAAGCAACACAACTATCTGCATCATAAATCACTTCTGTGTGAAAGCAATTAAAAAGTGAACTCCAAACTGCTTTCACCTATTACTCCACGAATCAAACAACAACTTCAAAAGGTTTGAAACGGCAACTTCCATTAATGTGTAGCTAAGACGATAAGGATTCAGGTGGATTCCTAATGCAACTGACAGTTTTAGATTTAAAAGAAAGTTTCGCAATTTGGTGCAGATTCAGATCTTCTAAAAACATTTTGTGTTAACCTAATTTTCTATCTGATGGAAACGGATTGAATCAAAGGGTATCATTATTGATTATTGAGCTTATCCTTCTGTGATAATAAATTCTGTAGCATATTAATGTCGTTAGAATATCTATTAATTTAGGTTGTTGTTTTTTTAATGACATTTTTTTTGTTGATGAAAATATTCCACTTGGATTTACGACGTCACTTCCTGTATTCAGTCAGGTGGGTGGTGCTTTTGTATGAGGCTCCACCCCTTTACATAAATTCATGACATCATCTAAGAGGCCACAGATTTTTTTATCCATTAAGTTCCGCAGGTCAAAAAGTCTGGAAGTAGCCATAATTTGACCTTTGACCTGAGCCTCCTCATGTCTGAGTATTTCCTCAGTCAGGACACCAAATGGCACGAAGTTTCAAGGTAAAAGGCAGTGTCGCCATGGCAACCACATTCAGCCATTGCTAATGGCACTTGTGCCACACTCTATAATGCATATTGCACTTCAGAAAAAAAAAAAAGCTAGTAATATACAAAGTGTTTTCTACAGGGTGATTCACACAATGCTAACACTGGTTGTCTGATTCAAACATGAAAAAGCTTTTAAATATACAAATGCAATATATTGAGAATAATAATATCATCATCATCATCATAGTAAGAATCTGATTGTACAAAGTTCTACATTCTCCCGACGGTAAAAAGCTGCGTAAAGCCTCTGAGACGAACACGATGGGCCAAAAGTTGCAGAATATTAAAGGACTCCACTGGTATTTTGTTAGCTTGTGACTAGCAGCGAGGAACGCTAACAAAACTAACAAGTCAGTCAAGTCACTGGAGAGCTGGGAAATAACATGGCAGCCGCAGCAGAGACCGAAGCCGAAACACAAAACACAAAATCCTGCATGCAGAAAATCACATTATTTGTACAGAGTAAACACTTTCACTGCAGAGGAAGAAATACAATCGCCCCGTCAGAACGCCTGTCGTAAATCTAACGTCAGAACGCCGCCACTCCCACAAAACCTCAGATCTCCTGGAGTGAAGCAAGCAGGTTAATATTTCAATTCAAATCTAAGATGGACTTTTAATGTGTAACTTTGACAGCTCCGAGAAAATAACGTGAACAGAAATATGAGGCTTCATAAAGATGCCACGCAGCCAAAAGACCAAACTAACGGGAACGCCAGTCAGATTGTCCCGTTGGAAAAAAAAGCTGAGAAGTGAGAAAATCCACCGATAGTTTCTCAAAAGTATTACTGAATACAAGAAATGAAAAATATAAAACATTATCCTATTAACTCCTGACTTTTCTTGTTTTCTTTCCTTTTTTTTTTTTTCCGGTACTTTAAATCATGAATTCCTTTATTGCTTCTATGGAGATAAAATTCTTCTATCAGAAAGGATCAATACACTTGAATGAATTTGATTGGCTGATCATTGATAAACTTTGGTTGTGATGTTTTCATGTCTGTTACCTGAAATTATATGAAAAAACAATCTTATAAAGAAGGCTGATTTTTGTGGAAGTTTTGATTTTTGAATTATAATTAGTGTTAATAATATATAAAGCTTCAGTGATATCAACAGATTTTTATAAATATTATTTTCAATGTTAATTATCTTTAGAGTCCAAATTGAAAGTTTCTCCAAGATTCAATTTTAAAAATACTACATTTTTTAATTGATGTATTTTTTATTTACCAATCTTTTAAACAAGTCCTATTTTTGTCACTTCAAGTGAATTTTGCCGGTTGCTCCTGACGACACACGAGGTGATCAGAAGCATGACCTCACGTTTGTTTTAAATTCTTAACACAAAGTTACAAACACATAATGGAAAAATAACATCAAAACACAATGATTTTGTTGCAGCACCCAACAGCAGGCGTACGTCAGACAATAAATTAAATTTTTTTTTAAATGTTTTGATGTTTTTAGCAGCTTCTATCTTGGGGCTAAAACAAACATGGGGAAGATGAATTTGTTCGGCTCTCTTCTTTTCTTTGTCCTTCTGTCTTGTCGCATCCTTTCTTCTTCCTCCCGCAGATCCACTGCCTCTAGATCTAAAATATTTTGTAAACTTGAGTTTCTTCCTCTAAAGAAGCCCAGAGAGGAGCGCAGGCAGCAGGCAGACAGCTCATTTAGGACCCCTGGTGAGGGTTGGGTGGGGTTTGGTGGGAGGTGTGGCTGTTCATGGAAGATCGTAGGTCGGAGAGTGGCGGAAGCGGGTGAATCTCTCCGATCCCGATGGAAGCAGAGAGACGAGTGTCCAACATCCAAAACTAAGTGTGTGTTCCAGCAGCTCCTGAACTGCTTGTATTAAATACTATAAATATTACATTATTACTATAGTTACTCTGTTTAGTATCAAGAGCAGCTTTAGTTTATCATCATCATAAGATAACATGCTGTTTCACAAAGAAGTTAATTTTAAATCTGTCTTTCACACAAGTTAAGACGATATTTTGACTTTATGGTAACGGTGTAGTTGTGATCAGGGCTTTGAGAACAGATGATGAATATTCATGCTATTTAAAAGGTTAATTCCTGTAGTTTAAGATTAAATATTGATAAATTCGAGTATATGAAAAATAAATAAATATAAAAAGGAATAATTTGTTTTCTGTTGTATTTTTATTTGTTTACTGCAATAGTTTTTAAGTTCTTTATTAAGTTATTTGTAAGTTTTTGTGGATTATCGTTAAGGAGTAAAGTCATGAAAATATTATTGAATGATAATTAAATAACTAAATTATTGAGCAGTGTACGGTTAGACTCAGCCCTGGTTGTGATCGAGAGACAACAGGGCTGATATTGATTATTGATCGTATACAGTAGGTATTATGTGGCATTGTCATGAAATCACATATCTCCAGAGGTTTTTCTTATGGAAGAATAAAAGGCACTTAATAGTTTAAGTAACCTTCATTCTTAGTTGTTTAATTAGTTTAAATGTAGCTTGAAAAAAGCTTTTTAAAAAGTCCACAACAGTGTAATAGTATTGCAGATCATTTAATGGAGTTTTAGCCATTAAAAACGTTTTGTTCTGCTTGATGCACAACACCCTCTTTAAATAGTAAATCTCAGTATCCAATATCTGAGTACTGAATAAAAATCCAATTCAACTCACAGCTGGAAATATTAATTGACAACTAAAATCCCTTATTTTTTGAACAACTTCAACTCATAATTGGTAGTATTATCAAACCAATTTGTCAAAGAATACATTTATATTTTAATTAATAGTTTTAGATTTCTGTGTTTATCTGCAAATTAAAACTTTTTTGTAATTAATTAAAAAATAATGTTTCAGATGTTTCTGTGAGGGAGGTGTCGGCCCGGAATGAGGAAGTGGAGATACAGATTTCATTAATGATTACTATCTCTGTAGCTGATTGGCTAATCAGGGAGGGGGGTGTGGCTGAAGTGAAGTCCAGACAAGCTGACTGGTCGATCGATCGAGTGATTGTGCAGTTCATGACTCTCTGGCCCCACCCCATCCTCCTTCAACTAGCTTATCTAAATCTTGATTGGTTGGTCTCAGACATCTGGCCTGCTGTCACTCAATCAGTTGTCAAGGCGATGAAGGCCCCATAAAAGACCCGCCCACTCTGGAAGTTAACTGCATAGACAGAAAAACAAAAAAAGTCAAATATTTAAATACATATATGACTATAAAAATCATTATTCATTCATCCGACCAATGACAACAAACTCCGCCCTTTTGAAGTGCCTAAACGTTATCCCCGCCCTGCTCTTACTTGCTAAGTGTGGAGGCGGAGCCTGAGCGATGGAAATGAACGATCTGCCACTTCCCGTCTCGGCGGTGCCACACCCTGGTCTCCTCTGATTGGGCGGTGCGAGGCGTCCCGTTGGAGTCGATGTACTGCGTCACTCTGATGTAAGCGATGCAGGCGGCCTCGTCCCCCACCAGGTGGATGTGAGGGTTCAGGATGGTGGTGTGGACGGGTTTGCTGTTCTTTGACCACACTGTGGAGAGACGCACACAGGAAGGACCAACGGGATCACAGGAAGTGGCTGACATGACAGTAGACACATGATGGGGCGACTGTTTCGCTAAAAACAAAGTGTCATTTGGTAATAATAAACCAATAATAAACCATAAGGAGATGGGCGACAATGCAGGAAGTTTGGTTCAACTCACAATTTTCAAAATAAAAGCGGTGAAAGTCGAGGCCTTCCACCAAATTCCCCAGTGCTTCTGGCTCAAATGCCGTCACGGCCGGGTCGCACATTTTACTGAGGACACGGATAATTTCACAATAAGAGTCTCGCTGAGGAGATTAAAGAGGTGTTTACTGTGTGTGTGTGTGTGTGTGTGTGTGTGTGTGCGCGTGTGTGTGTGTGTTGACGTACGTGTAGCTCTCAAAGTCTCCGTTGCTGATTGCCTCAATCAGTTGCTCGGTGACTTTAATTATGTCCTGTTTCCTCACTGACACACACAGACAGAGAGAGACATGCAGCTGTTCATCCACAAACTTTTTATCCAAGGCTAAAAGCAAACAATAATAAGATGACTAAAGTTGGCAGAGTTAAAGACTGATGGACCCTGGTTCTGGATGACATTTGGCTCAGGCTTCCACTGGTTAACGGACGTTTGATACAGGATGTGAAAAATAGCTGACAAACGAACCTCTGGTGTCTTCATCCTCTATGGTGGTGTTGGTGCTTTCAGACGATTCCTGCAAACAACAGAACGAGTCACAGTGATGACATCATCATCCCCCGCTGACAACATCAGCCTCCAATTGGTTACCGGACATCAAGAAAGAAGGCGGGACTTTCCAAAATGTCATGCCTCGTGGTCGATGATGTGTTTTAATTTATGTTCATTTAAAGTGAATTAAGTTCCTGTGATGTGGATTCCAGATCACTTTTTCCACTTTGTTTTTAGATTTTTACAAGAAAAATAATAATTGATGAATAAAAAAAAAACCCAAAACAATCAGATATGGACAAGTCATAATTTCAGTTGTTAAAACAGCAGTACAGATCAATTCACATGAAGTATTGACCAGGATCTACCGCTCATCAGAGTTTTGCTGATATTGACATTCTGTATGTGTTTCAACGCTCTCCAGTTTACTTTCTAGATATTAAGTTATAAACCAAAGTACTGGATTTAGGATTAAATAAAAACATCGATATGATGACAGAGCTAGATGTAGGAGAACGATGACAACAACAATAATAAAAATACTAATAATCTTATTTTCACCTTGACTCCATCTGCCTTCTTGTTGCTTCCACTCTTTCCACCTGAACGAGGGATGACGATGAAGAGAAAGAGAAGCAGCAGCGTCAGAAAGAAAGGCACAAAGGCAGAGAAGAGGAGAGACGGCATCGTGCCGAAGCAGACTTAACAGAAAAAGTGAAAACTCTGACAGGAAGCTTTTCAAAATAAAAGAAATGAGGAAAAAGTCCTGTGGTTAAGTTGAAAGGGTGGAACTGAAAGAAGTCCTAATTCAGTCATAAGAAAGTAAAATCCTCCTCTAATCCAGCTGTGTGTCTGTCTGCCTGTCCGCCTGTCTGTCTGCTCGCAGCCAGACGGACAGACAGCAGATTAAGGAGGAGTTAAGCAGCAGACAGAGAGGTGGAGGGAGGTCCCGGCATCACATGGGGGGGGGGGTCGCTCGGAGACAGTTGAGGCCAAATTTAGTTTCAGCTTGAGATAGTTGGAGAGCAGAATCGCTGAACCACATTCCTGAGCGCTCACACTGAAACATCAGCTGGCTGCAGGCTCACATTCAAACGACTGAAGCCTCGCTCCTCTTCCTCACCGCTGTAGGGTTTTATAAACTAGCTTTGTAGCAGTTAGCAACTAGCTGAGGGCTTCGGAAGGGCGTGAAGCCTGAGCATCAGCTACCGTAGTTGATGCCAAGATGTGTTATCATTTGACACTAAATCTGCCGCATCACCCATCACATCTCTTTGAAATCACTCTAACCTGAAGAATTCTACGTCGTCAAGGAAAGTTGTAATTAGATACTGGTTGTTTGTAGCTTCAAACTGAATGATGGGATGTCTTCAACAGCGTCTGATTGAATGTTTGCAGGATGATTCAAAAACCACCAGATGGATTTGGATGAAACACAGTCGAAGCCCGTAGCGAAAAAGAAACTGTTCAAATCTAGGGATTTTTACAGGGAGAGAGAGAGAGAGAGAGAGAGAGAGAGAGAGAGAGAGAGAGAGAGAGAGAGAGAGAGAGAGTGTGTGTGTGTGTGTGTGTTTATATTCATTTATAAAGTAGGAGTTGGATCTCTGAATGTTTTCTATTTTATTGGTGTTTATTTTATATCGTTTGCTATTATTTTAAGTACTTTGAATGAAACTGAATTTTTAATTACTATCTTTTCTGTATTTCCTGTTTTATTTGTATTGGTGAAGACAGATTAGAGGACTAAATCCTACTGCCTGTTGTTTGGATCCTGTCTGTCTCACCATAGGTCTCTCTCTCTCTCTCTCGGTGGTTTCCATGCTATCTATAGATGTGTGGTATCCCGAGTGTGTGTGAAGCTTTACGACAGCTGCTGCGCACACACACACACACACACACACACACACACACACACACACACACACACACACACACACACACACACACACACACACACACACACACACACACACACACACACACACACACACACACACACGACTCTCAGTGTTAACGTGTTAATTGTGTGTTTGCCGACAGCTGATTGGTTGGTCTCTGAGTGTTTAAACCTCTGCTACTGTAACATAAACCTGCAGGTCAAACATCACCCCGCCCCAACCAATCACAGGTCATGTGACCCCCTGATGACGAATAGGAAAGTAATCATGAGAAAGGTGAGTGCATGACCTCTGACCTCCAGGTGACAAGAGCAGCTGATGGACTCACCGGAGAAGTTTCTTGTGGCCAACATAGTCGTCAGAATGGCTCCCTAAGGAACGGAAACAAGGACAGAAGGAAGGATAGAAGGAAAGAAAGCGTGTTTCAACACAATTTGTGAACAGTTATCCTCTTACAAAGTCTTTAAGAATACTTTTTACATCAAAACACAAATATTTGACTTTAAATGAGGCTAGTTTGATTGTTTTAGTCATTAAAAGTTATTAAAATGATTAAAGTAAAAGTTAAATGCTATTTTTCTGGCCAGTATCAGCTGATCCAGTTACTGTTCCCCAGTTAGCTTTTAGAAGCTTGGATGTACTTTTATACTGAAAACCCAGCAGCACCGTGACCTCTGACCTCACCTTGAGTTTCCTTCTGGCGTTGAACTTCTTCAGACATTCGACCGTCTCCTGTCGGTGCATGCAGGACGCCACCGTGGAGCGATGCTGGGAGGAAGATCGCACATCATCATCATCATCATCATCATCATTATCATAAACCCTGAATACAGTTGAAGCACATGAGTATTTATGAGGTTCTCACAGAGATCCAGGGGTGCTTGAGAGCCTCCGCTGCCGTGATCCGTTTAGACGGGTTGATGGTCAGCATCTTGTTGATGAGATCTTTGGCTTCAGGAGTCACTGTGTCCCATTCAGGAGAGGGAAACTACAGGGCAAGAGAGGAGAGATGATATTCAGCTGTTCTGGAAAAACTTCAGTGTCATTAGTCCGACCTGTGCCGCATCGATCGCCAGAGATCAGCTCTCTGGAATGGATTTCAGTTGGGAACCTTCTGGCCTAACCGCTGCTGCCACCTGATCTCGTCTGCTTTGGAGGTGAGGTAAAGTTCACCTTAAAAGACTCACACACAATCTGTTGTGATGCCAGGTTGTGGTTAACAGACTTTATTATTGGAACAGATCACACCTCCTTTGTGACTGAGGTGTCTCACCTGTTTTGTCAACCCTCTCCCTTCAGACTTTGTAGAACCTGAACTTCTTCTGATCTTATACAAATGGCATCACCTGACCTGAATCCACGTCTTTGTTTCCTACTTTAACTTCAAATCCAACCAACTGACCTTTTGACCCTTTCCATCTTCACCAACCGTCAGTTTTTGAGGTTTAACAGTTGATTGGTAAATGTCTTACATTACTTTTATACTTGGACTGACGCTCTTTAGCGATTGCCTTGTAGAACACTTCTATTTTCTTTCCTGACATTATGTAACTTTACACTGTAAAAACAGTCATGTGACCAAAGTCAAAAGTCATGTGACCTACATCATAAGCTCCAGCTTTGATCTGCTGGTAGAGACGATGTTGATCTTCATCCCAGAATGGAGGGTAACCGACCAATAAGATGTAGAGAATCACACCTGAGAGAAAGAGAGAGAGAGGGAATTACAGCTGAGGGAAGAATCATTGGAAGGGGAGGAAACGAGAAAAGGAAACAAAAGAGGAGATAAGAGAGTTGAGAGGAATCTGACCACAAGCCCAGAGGTCAACTGCTTTCCCGTATGGATCCTTCCTCAAAACCTCAGGAGAGAGATACCCAGGAGTCCCCGCGAAGCCTGAAGAGACACACAAACTTTTCAGTACAATAAAAACCAACACAAAAAAATCAAGCCAACTACAAACAGAAGTTTCTGTTTGTGGTAGAAATGGTTGGAGCATGTAGAATAACAGCACCAGTATCCATGATGTTATGGGTTTGGGTCAGTCTTACCGAACCAGGCCTGCTGGTCTCCCTCCACCTCGATGGCGAGGCCAAAGTCGGCCAGTTTCACCGCTGCTCCTTTAGACTTTGACGCCAGCAGCAGATTCTCTGGCTGGAGACAAAGCACACACACTAACATGCTAACACTGTTGTTTATGTTTTAGCAGGAACCAATGAGATTGGAGTGGAGATCCACAGAGAGGAAGTTAGACAGTACTGAGAGACAAACAGACGTGTTTAAATCTACACATGAGATTAAACAATGATAATAAAAATATAGAGTAACACAAATGAGAATTTGAGAAGCAAATAACACGGACCTTCAGGTCTCGATGGACCACACCCATCTGGTGACAGTGCAGCACTGCCTCCAAAATCTGCTGGATACAGTGACTGTTGACAGAAAGACAGAGGTCAGAGGTCATCCCTTGGTACTTTCAGAGCTAGAAATTACTCAACAGAGCATTAAACTGTTCCACAATCAGTTCACAGCAGGTTCAAGGTGTGACTGTTGTGTACGACCCACGACAACTGGACTTAAAAAGCATTTAATAAAAAAAAAAATCATTTAAAAATGTCTTCAAATTAGGGAGACGGTGTGAGGACTGGGAGCTCCTTACATGTTATACCACCACATAAAATATGAAGGATTGTCCTGTTTTTTCATTGTTTATAAAGCTTTTCTTCATGTAAAAGTCACTCTGCATAGTGACTGTGTGGTTCTTTGTTGCAACACTATTACACAATCTTTATATAAACAGGCTGGTGAGGATGAGGAAGGGACAGGAATGGGAGGCGCTTGACAGGAAGAAAGAAGAACTGTGATGATCAAATGATGGACAGGTTAACTAATAAATACACGAATGAGTGATTCTTACCTGGCATCAGCTTCACTGTAATATTCTCTGGCTACAATATCTTCAAATAACTCTCCACCTGTTACCCTGAGAGACATAGACAGCGTTACGGAAAATACTACTGTTTCATAAACAATGTATAGTAATAAAATGTCATTACAACGTAACAAACACAACAAAGAATTAAAACAAAACAGGTAAGGACACAAAATCATGAATTTTATTGTAGATAGATGAAGTTGGAACAAAGTAACATTGAATACCACAACAAAACAATGAAACATAATACAATGTGACAATACCATGTAACATAATACAGCGTAATATAATACAATGTAACGTAATACAGCGTAGCACAACACAATGTAACATAACAGAATGTAATATGGTATTGTGTTACAATGTATTGTGTTACAATATGGTATTGTGTTACAATGTAACACAATACCATGTAACATAATAGAATGTAACATAATACAATATAACATAATACAATGTAACATGGTACAGCACAACAAAATACAATGTAACATAACTGAATGTAACATAGTACAAAGCAACATAATACGATGTAACATAATACAGCATAACAATACAATGTAACATTATACAGTGTAACATCATACAATATAACACAGTACAGTGCAACATAATATGATGTAACATAATACAGCGCAACCTAATACAATATAACACACCAATATAAAATGAAACAACGCAAGAAGTTTGACAAATACAACAAATTGTTACACAATCTACCCACTTCAACTTTAACATAAACACACAACACTTTAGTACAGTATTATATCAGATACCAACAGCTTAACCATAGTGCTTATCAATATCAGGGACAGACAAACCAAATCATCACATATGATGTTGTCACATGACAAGAATGACATCACATGACTAGAATGAAATCACATGACTAGAATGACATCAAATGACTAGAATGACATCACATGACTAGAATGACATCACGTGTGGATAACAGAGTATCAGTAGAGTTGAACTCACAGGTCAAAGATGAGGTAATGGTGTGCCTCCTCTGAAATGCTGTCATGTAGCCGAACTGATAGATGACAGAGGGATACATGGAGAGATAGATGGTTGGAGCTATGAGATGCTAGCAACTGAGTGATTTTTAAATACTTTGAGCTAACGTGGCAATTATGAGGAAAGATACAACAAAGTTGCTCAGTCTACTGCAGTACTTTATAAGCATGCTAACACTTTTACTGCAGGATATGATGAGAATCTTTTATCCGCAGATCTGGAGGACGATGTTCGTCTGTTTGTGCTCTGCATGTTCAAACTCTCTATAGATTGTATAATAGGTATAACGAGAGGAAAGAGCTGCTGCCCACACACACACACACACACACACACACACACACACACACACACACACACACACACACACACACACACACACACACACACACACACACACACACACACACACACACACACACACACCTGTGTGAAGCACTCAGAGAGAGAAATAATCAGGTTTTTCTCTCGAAACACTCCCACACAGATCAGCAATGGGATTTGATTTGTGTGTGTGCATGCGCGTGTGCGCGCGCGCGTGCGTGTGTGTAGGAGGAGGAGGAGAGAGGGTTTTGATGCCTTCACCTAAGGACACTGTTGCCTAGCAACACGCACACACATGCACTTACGCGTGCGCACAGACGCACACACACACACACACACACACACACACACACATACACACATACACACACACACACACAAAACAGAGTTATGTAACACTCCTCAGTATCTGCAGATCATCACCTGCCCACACAGAGCTGTGGGCTCTGATTGGCTGCTCTCTTCCACTCCAGCCTGCTGATTGGCTCTTAGGGTTCACGTGAGGTCATATTTGAACTACTGATTGACTCTGGTTTAGTTTGTTTCAGCTGTGATGAAACAGAGTTTGTGTTTTTCTCCCTTTTTTAATGTGAATGTTGTGAAGCTGAGAGGAGAGCTGTCAGTCAGGGCTTTTATTATGATTTAGACGAGCGTGGAGTCGACGCTCCTCATCGCCTATCAGAACACATCACATCCCAACTTGCACATTCCATCCTCTTCATTTTACAATGACTCTACTTCTCTAAAGCTGGAGCCACACTTTGAAATCTCCACACATTATCTCCTTTAAAATCTCAAACATGTGCTTTCTACAGGATTAGAAAAACACACTCCAGGTTTTCATTTTGAGCCTTTTGCCAGATGAAACAAAGACTGCACCTCCTCACGGGATCTGGTGAAACTGCTGCGCAAAGTAACAAAAATGACAACGTGGTGATCTCGCTCTGAAAATAATGATGTAATCGTGCAGATTTTAACTTCTAAACATCAAACATGCAGAGGTGGATCTTGGACCGAGTGAGAGATGATTCAGTTTTAAAGCTGATCCAGTTATGAATCCAGATAGTTTGCTCTTTTCAACACAGTAACAATGGCTTTGTTTTATATATTACATTTATTGACAAGCAAGACTAAAGGAGAAAACAGCACACGTGATTAATCTGACTAGTGTTTTGTATTTTATAATAGAAGAACTTTGTTGAATTTGATTGATATTAATAACACATTTGATAACCGGAAAATATTAATCTTTTTTTTGTACTTCAAAACGTCTCTTTTCTTCTTGTTTTTCAGCGTTACCACAAAGAGATTTCACTTTGTATGAGTCACAATTTAATTTACAGACGGCTGAGTGTTAACTTGTTGTAATGCATTATAAATCTATCAACCAGCAGTAACAGTACACGAATATGTCTGAGGTTAGGAAGATTGATGTCGCTCTTTGAGACGATGAAACATTAAAACATCGGAAACACTGGATGCTTTTATAATTCAATGACAAGAGAAATAAGAAGCAGCCCTCCAACGGAAACAATAATCCTGTTTGTGTCTTATTAACTGCTGCTGACAGCTGGCAATCCCTCCTGTCTCGTTTTAATAAAGTGCTTCCTGTATTCTGTCCATTTACGTGTCATCTAAGTTTATTGGAAGCTGCCTACAGTCAATCCCATAAAAATCAATTCTGAAATAAACCAGCTAGTATAAAGAAGGACAGGATGTGATGTCATCCGGAAGAGTAAATCTAGCTTGTTGGATGATATTCAGAAAGAGTTATAGTTATCTTCTTTTCCTTTTGGCTTTTCCCTTCAGGGGTCGCCACAGCGAATCAACCGCCTCCATCTAACCCTGTCTTCTGCATCCTCTTCTCTCACACCAACTACCTTCATGTCCTCTTTCACTACATCCATAAACCTCCTCTTTGGTCTTCCTCTAGGCCTCCTGCCTGGCAGTTCAAAACTCAGCATCCTTCTACCAATATATTCACTATCTCTCCTCTGGACATGTCCAAACCATCTCAGTCTGGCCTCTCTGACTTTATCTCCAAAACCTCTAACATGTGCTGTCCCTCTGATGTACTCATTCCTGATCCTATCCTTCCTGGTCACTCCCAGAGAGAACCTCAGCATCTTCATCTCTGCTACCTCCAGCTCTGCCTCCTGTCTTTTCCTCAGTGACACTGTCTCTAGACCAAACAACATCGCTGGTCTCACCACAGTTTTGTACACCTTTCCTTTCATTTTAGCTGAAACTCTTCTATCACACATCACACCTGACACTTTTCTCCACCCATTCCATCCTGCCTGGACACGCTTCTTCACCTCTTTTCCCCACTCTCCATTGCTCTGGACTGTTGACCCCAAGTACTTAAAATCCTCCACCTTCTTGATCTCTTCTCCCTGTAACCTCACTCTTCCACTTGGGTCCCTCTCATTCACACACATGTACTCTGTCTTACTGCGGCTAACCTTCATCCCTCTCCTTTCCAGGACAAACCTCCACCTCTCTAGCTTCTCCTCCACCTCTTCCCTACTCTCACTGCAGATCACAATGTCATCTGCAAACATCATAGTCCATGGAGATTCCTGTCTAACCTCGTCTGTCAGCCTGTCCATCACCATAGCGAACAAGAACGGGCTCAGAGCTGATCCCTGATGCAGTCCCACCTCCACCTTGAACTCCTCTGTCACACCTACAGCACACCTCACCACTGTCTTACAGTCCTCATACATGTCCTGCACCGCTCTAACATACTTCTCTGCCACTCCAGACTTCCTCATACAATACCACAGTTCCTCTCTGGGCACCCTGTCATAAGCTTTCTCCAGATCTACAAAAACACAATGCAGCTCCCTCTGGCCTTCTCTGTACTTCTCTATCAACATCCTCAAAGCAAATACTGCATCTGTAGTACTCTTTTTTGGCATGAAACCATACTGCTGCTCACAAATGCTCACTTCTGCCCTTAGTCTAGCTTCCACTACTCTTTCCCATAACTTCATTGTATGGCTCATCAGCTTTATTCCTCTGTAGTTGCCACAACTCTGCACATCTCCCTTGTTCTTAAAAATGGGCACCAGCACACTTCTCCTCCACTCCTCAGGCATCTTCTCACTATCTAAGATCCTGTTGAACAACCCAGTCAGAAACTCTACTGCCACCTCTCCTAGACACTTCCAAACCTCTACAGGTATATCATCAGGACCGACTGCCTTTCCACTCTTCATCCTCTTCAGTGCTCTCCTCACTTCATCCTGGCTAATCTTTGCTACATCCTGGTCCACAACAGTCACCTCTTCTAGTCTTTGTTCTCTCTCATTTTCCACGTTCATCAACTCCTCAAAGTACTCTTTCCATCTTCCCATCACACTGCTGGCACCTGTCAATAGACTTCCATCCCTATCCTTAATCACCCTAATCTGCTGCACGTCCTTCCCATCTCTATCTCTCTGTCTTGCCAGCCTGTATAGATCAGTCTCTCCCTCCTTACTGTCCAACCTAGCATACAAGTCATCATAAGCTTCTTGTTTGGCCTTTGCTACCTCTACCTTCACCTTACGCTGTATCTCCCTGTACTCCTGTCTACTCTCCTCAGTCCTCTCAGTGTCCCACTTCTTCTTAGCTAACCTCTTTCTTTGTATACACTCCTGTACCTCCTCATTCCACCACCAAGTCTCCTTATCTACTTTCCTTCCAGATGACACACCAAATACTCTCCTACCTGTCTCCCTGATCACATTAGCTGTAGTTGTCCAGTCATCTGGAAGCACCTCCTGACCACCCAGAGCCTGTCTTAACTCCTTCCTAAAGGTCATGCAACACTCTTCCTTTTTTAGCTTCCACCATTTCGTCTTCTGCTCTGTCTTTGTCCTCTTCATCTTCCTCACCACCAGAGTCATCCTACACACCACCATTCTATGCTGTTTGGCTACACTCTCCCCTACCACTACTTTGCAGTCACTGATCTCCTTCAGGTTACATCGTCTACACAAGATGTAGTCTACCTGTGTGCTCCTACCACCACTCTTATAGGTCACCCTATGTTCCTGCCTCTTCTGGAAGAAAGTATTCACTACAGCCATTTCCATCCTTTTTGCAAAGTCAACTACCATCTGTCCTTCTGCGTTCCTCTCCTGGATACCAAACCTGCCCATCACTTCCTCATCACCTCTGTTACCTGCACCAACATGTCCATTGAAGTCTGCACCGATGACAACTCTCTCACTTCTAGGTATGCTCTGCATCACTTCATCAAAGTCCAACCAGAATTTCTCCTTCTCCTCCAGCTCACATCCTACCTGTGGGGCATACCCACTAACAACATTGAACATCACACCTTCTATTTCTAGCTTCAGACTCATCACTCTATCCGACACTCTTTTTACCTCCAGGACATTCCTAACAAACTCCTCCTTCAAGATAACTCCTACTCCATTTCTCTTTCTATCTACACCATGATAGAACAACTTGAACCCTGCTCCTAAACTTCTAGCCTTGCTACCTTTCCACCTGGTCTCCTGGACACACAGTATGTCTACCTTCCTCCTCTGCATCATGTCGACCAACTCTCTACCTTTTCCTGTCATAGTTCCAACATTCAACGTCCCTACTCTTAGTCCTATACTCTTGGCGCTCCTCTTCTGTTTCTTCGTGCGAACGCACTTTCCTCCTCTCCTTCTTCGACCAACAGTAATCCAATTTCCACCGGCGCCCTGTAGGTCAACAGCGCCGATGGCGGTCGTTGTTAACCCGGGCCTCGACCGATCCGGTATGGAAGTCATATGTTTGATTCGCATCTTTGATTTGGCAAAAGTTTTACGCCGGATGCCCTTCCTGACGCAACCCTCTGTATTTATCCGGGCTTGGGACCGGCACAATAAGACACTGGCTTGTGCCCTCTTGCGGCTACATTAAAGAGTTATAGTTATCTAATCTCTGTAAAATGAAAGCATGGATGAACGTTTCTAAGTCTGGATGTAAACATTTATTTATCGCCAACTGCATGTAAGTTTAAATTTTACAAACCAGATGTTGTTAAAACTTTATCCATCATATACTCTTCTGGTTTGTTTCAACTTTCTAAAATTAAATTTTGAGAAAATGGAGATTAATAAAACTACAATCATCATCCTGGCATTGAATCCTCGCTCGGTCCATTAACAGTTAAGGTCGAACAAAATGTCACAAACCCGAGTGTGCCCTTTGATTCTGACATGACTGTCAAGAAACACACTAACAAGATCAGTTTGTGATTTTATCTGTTTTGTATCGCCAGAATACGATCAATGCTGAGCTTTAAATGATGCTCAAACTACCATTCTTTAATTTCTTTTAGCAAGCGGCTTTCACAAAATATAGTAAATATTAAATCAACTTGTCTGCTAGTCATATTAGATATTAAATTTACTGTCTAAGGGCCTTTTGCTATTGAAAGATACCACAAGCCTTTGCCAGTATTATAGATGTAGATGTAAATAAGACTGGTAGAATGAGTATTACTTATGGCAGCAGCGGTACGTGTAGTATTTAGTACATGTAGTACATAGTATATAGTATGCGTTGTGCTACTCACCGATGTTGGGGTGCTTCAGTAAACGACAGATTCGAGCTTCACGGTCCAACTTCTGATGATCTGTCAACACACACCAACACATCGATTAGTGATCGGAGTTATCAATCAGGAATTGATACAGACAATTCAGTGTGGTATGCAAATGCTGAGACTGACTGTTATTGGTCAACATAAGCCAGCTGTGAGGTCTTTGTCCAGATTGGATCTCACCCAGATCGCAGCAGCTGCTAAAGTGCAGCTAATATTAGCGCATGCTATCACAAGTGTAGGCAAAGTCTCTTTTATTCTCACATGAGATGTGATTTAATAATAAAAATGATGATTCACTCCTCAGAGTCATCTTCATTTATTACTTTGGTGCTCAGACCAATAAACTTAATGAGCAGGCAAATTGTACAGGGACTGATTTGTCATTTGTGCCCTGAGATTTGTCTCTCAGGCTGCCCTATATTATTGGTGAAGAAAGTTGGAGGTGCAAGTAGCCTGAATAGAGCCCTGCAGACAGTACTCAGGGATGGTTTTCCCCAAGTCTCCAAAGGGTCCCTCCAACCTCATTAAAATGATCATTTTATACACAACATAAATTCAGGTTAATGACAGCAGCTGCACAGCGTGTTCATATGTAATGAAGTTTAAAATGATGGATGACGGAGCAGGTTGAACGTGACAGAAAGTTGCCTTCCGACCTTAATTTAGCAGTTTCTTTGTGAAAGTTTACAAGTTCATGATTTCTACAAATACTCTCACATTTAAACTGCCGCCTAGCACAGCAGAAATTCAGACGGTTGGTGTAGATACCAGTAGACCAGTATATCACTGGTGATGATGGGTTGGACGCGTTGCAACTCTTTCACAGACAAAAAAAAAAGCAATTATCTGATCATATTTACAGGAAGGATAAATGAGAACCTTCCCCAGTTGTCTGTTGTCAGTTTATAAGACACAAAAAGGTGACTTTGTAGTTAAAAGCCTTCCAGTTAAAGGTCAAATGATGGAAAACTGGATGGAAATATGACATTTCTGACTTATGCATTAAATATGAGGATGGGTATGTCTCCTTGTTTACGACTCAGGGTTGGTTTATACTCCTACATATGTTGGTAGATAGATTGGAAAGGTTTATCTTTCAATAACATCGTATTTCCGCCATCCTCTCATGCTGACAGTGATTCATCCACAAGAGGGCAATGAAGAGTCAAACGTCTAGATAATGACAACAAAAAATGTGGTTTGGGTGGAATTATAGGCCTGAAGCGTATGCCAGTCAAGTGATAGCATCATATTAGCATGTGTTATGTTACTTTTATTCATTTTGGTCAGACTCTGAAAGAACCAAAACAATAAAACCCTCTGAACTCAGTTCGATGTAACGTCGCGCTCACGCCCAGCAGGGGGGCAAGGACTGATCCTGGACGGGCCACTGCTGGGTCTGAATGGACGAGCAGAAGACACTCGTGAGGTGATCAGTGTCCAGCAGCCAACAAAGAATCTGCAGAGGAAGCTTCAAACGGAGCTGCGGCTCTGAAGCTCGACACAAAGACCGAGAACAAAAATGAGACATCAGAGCTGAAAACAGATCTGAGGAGTGAAGTATCAACGAGTTTAAACTGCAGGAATCCTTCAAATCAAAGAGACGGAAGAGAACCAGAGAGCTGCTGCAGACACATTCTGCTCCCCTTAACCGAAAGCTCTCTTTTCCAGGAAACACAGCAAACAAATGTCATGCTGGCTTCATAGCCAAACACACACACACACACACACGCACACACACGCACGAAACAAACACAGACTGTTGGTTTAAAGAACATTTGATGGTTTGTTAGAAAAACGAGTCAGATGGCGTTCAAAGATTTTAAAGATGATCACTGACTATTTGCTGCACATTTTATCAATGACGCCTTAATCTGTGATCCAATCATGAGTCGTTAAAACGTCTGGTTAATAAGGTGCATAGCTCTCATTGTAAAGGTTTCAGTACAAATGAAACATAAATAATTAGTCATATTGTTGTATTCTATTATTCTACATTATTATTATTATTAAGTCGAGCTAATGGTCAACGTGTTCATTGTATGTTAGTGTAGTGGTTGCCGTGTGCCGTCCATCATGTCTGTGTAGATATTAGCAGCAGTTAGCACAGGGTTGTCAGTCACGGTGGGAGCGCTTGTTTCGCTCTGACACATCAGAAGAAAAAGCTCCACCCTTCCCTGACTCAAGCCCCGCCCCTTAACCGAAACCTGTTTGATCAATGGGATTTCAAATAATCCTGATTCTAATCCAACCAATGAATTAATCAACCAATAGACCAACCAGCAATACATCAATCACCAAAAATCCATTCAACTACCCAACAACCAACTAACCTTTGGTAAAGGATAACAAAGATTAGTAAAACACACAAAAACTGAAAACAATTTAAAAGCTAAAGTAGAACTGACAGGCTCATAGAATGACTTGAAAATGGAAATAAACAAGACATTGTGTTAAATGACATTTTTAAGGGAAATTTAGCGCAAAAATGTTTGACATACGATCAAATAACGAAACTAATAATTAGCTGCAGCAAAATCAAAATACACAACATTGTGTAATTAGCAACTACTTAAAAAGAGCAAGAGGTCATCAACTGTCAACAATTGTTATTATTATTATTATTATTATTATTATCATTATTATTATTTTTAATATTCTTATTATTCTTATTATTATTATCATTATTGTTGTTGTTTTTGTTATTATAAGTCTAAGTCCACATACAGCCTTTAAACAAACACACGGTCACACACACTGACTGTCAACTTTGCAAGGTGTTGCTAAGCAACCCAAAGAAAATTCTTGAATTGAATTGTGATTTAAAAAAAAAATAATCGGTGCATATAGAAAAAGAGAGAGAGAGAGAGAGAGAGAGATGGATGGATGGATGGATGGATGGATGGATGGATGGATGGATGGATGGATGGATGGATGGAGACAGAAACAGACAGACAGGCAGGCAGGCAGACAAACAGACGAAGATGAATGAATTGTGGATGTGACTCCTGCAATTTTCCAGAATCACAAATAGAATCTTTTGTTTTTGTCACTTTGTGTCTCTGATGTTTTCTGATGACTAATAAACTAAATGTTTGATCCGCTGAGACTTCAGAACAAACACAACAGAAGAGACAAACCAATACAAACAGCTTCCTTCATGTGTGACGATGTAAAACTAACGATGAGTTTAGTTTTACATGAGTTTTTAAGCTGATTTTTAACACGACTCGTGTTCACTTAATGAAAAAATGAAGAACTCAGAACTCGTGTGCTACGGAATCTGTGAAGGGACATTCTCAGTCAAACACAGAAACACACTGTGAACGCAGGACGGTCGACATGAGCGACACTCTTGTCACCGCGCCGCCTCACTTCCTGTCTGCGTGAGCAGAGCAGCTCACTCTGCTGCAGTGTGTCGTCAAGTCAAACTGTCTCGTCTAGTTTTTGCAAGTTCTCAGCAAAAACGCAGAATAACTTATAATGAGAATAATAATAGTCATGCAAATAGAACAGAAACATTATACCCTTCACCACCATCCGAAATTTAAAAATGAGGGTTTGGAGCCAAGGCAGCAAAAAATACCTGTTTAAATTTTAGTATTAATTAATAAAAATGCTAATTTTCAGGGACCTTGTTGGAGGCTATCTATGTTATCACATAGCAGGAGCGACAGACCACTAATGGCGGTAACTAGATCAACTTCCACCTCACGATTTCCGACATTTAAAACATCTGAAGAAGATCCGCCCCCATGATGACATCATCGGGTTGCACCAATCAATGAGGATGAAGATCACTGCTGTAATCAGTGCTAATGATTGTATAAAATGCCGTACCTAAGAGATTTATGGAGCTCACCTTTTTATTGCTGATTGATAATCACTATAAGTTAACAGGGAACTAATTTTCATAGGATGCAGCTGAAACAACAACCTGTAAAAGGCGTAACTATGACAACGGCATTCTTCTCTACTGACTCTTTGACAGTCATTAAATCTAAAGCTTTATTACCAGTGGGAAATACATTATTTATACCTTAATGAGTCTAATGGAAGATGACTCACATGGAATAGATGTAATATAGATATAAAATATTATATATTTGATTTTAATGGCTGCGATCTGGCCAGAATGAATAGCGGGGTTAGCTGAAATTAGCCGATAATTGCTAAGACGCTGCACCCAGCAGACACAAAGAAGAACATTCGCTGAACATATCCTTGTTCAGTCTTTATTGAAGTAAATTGATATATTTGAATTCGTGTTAATGTGGTTTGTTTTTTGACAAAACATCCGTGAATAACTGAATAAAAAAACCCAAACATTTTCACCTTTAAACAAAAGAAAAAAAAAGTTTTTTCATTTCGACGTTCCAATATGACACACTTAGGCCCGTTTCGGCTCCAAACCCTCGATTAAATCCGACATTTCCTGTAACCATATTAAATTAAACGCCCTCCGGCTCTGTGTGGAAAGAATCCCTTTATTTGTTATGAAGACTTTATTGCAAAGCCTTATTGTTTTGCAGCAGAAGCAGAAGCAGCAGCATCTGCGTGGAAAGCAGCTGCAGCGTTTCAAGAGGTGGGAGTCGTACAGAGGTGGAGGTGGGCAGAATGTCCGGGTGTAGCACAGTCGGCGGCTTTGTGTGAGAGGCACAAGATGGAGTTATGGTTAGACAGTCGTAGGTATATGTACTGGAACGGATCTCAGAGGCTTTGGGTTACATCACTGTTAGGAAAGCTGGAATAAACACCAAACATCCAGTTTTGGAGCTGGATTTGTCGGAAGCATCCCCTGAATGAGCATCAATCTGTGTCGGTTTTGCGCTTATGTGCAGTGAGCGATTTAAATGACTCGTCAGCATCCGTCTGACATCGCTTCTGTTCATCTAACCACTTTATTTGTCATAAATAATCACTGAAGACTTTAATTCTCGAGCCACGGCGCCTGATGTGAGCAGACCTGTGGTTGCTGTCAGTGTAGAATTTGTGATTTTGTTTTGGCATCTTTTCAATGAGCTCCTTTTTCTTTCTTTCAGAATGTTTGGCTGTCGCCCCTAAATGATCCGTGACGCTCACATCAACGGACGCTCATTGAGAAGTTTTGCTCCGCCGACTGATGATCCCTCCAGACGCTGGAGGACTAATTCAATTTTTCCACTCGTGAGCGCAGCCAGATGACGTCATTAGAGAGCATCAGTCAACAAAATGATAGAAATGTGACATTTCTGTTTCATCCAGATGAATGCAAGAGTTTCAAACCATTATGGGGAAATAATTGCAGTCGTGATCTAGAGATTTTTGGACTTAATGAAAGGCTGGGTGTGAATTATGGGAGCAGCTGAATGTGAGCGTTAGCTTCTTGCTACACATGACTTTTAAAAGTGTTTGTTGTAAACATATTACCCTCATTCCATTAATTAAATATTGAAGCTGCTGTTGGTGTTTGAACATGAATCCTATGTCAGTCAAACATGGCGTCTACAGTCCTCCGTCTCCTCACCTCTGGCAGACAGTTTCTTGGTGTTGATGATCTTGGCGGCATATTCCTGGCCTGACAGCACTTTCACACAGCGTCGCACCACCGAAAATGCTCCCCTGGAAACACGACAGGAGGAACCAATCAGTTTGATTTGACACGACACGAGTATTTTTCACATTTTAAGAGATTTTCTTTTTTTTTTTTTTTAATCTTAACAAGATGTTTTAACTAATACGTTTCAGGAGAACACCCCAACTTGCAGCGTTAAGGACAATGAAACAGAAAGTCCTGAATCCAGATCAGTTTTTCTGGGGGTCTATTTTTGCATAAAACATATTGTCCCCGCCAAACCTCATGGAAATGTGTTCTGTAGTTGTTCTACTGGAACACTGCGACAGGCTGCTGCTGCTCGGTGGCGCCACACTGATCATACATCATGTATGATATCATGTATGAACCACAAGTTAGAAAGACGCCGTTCACCACCAAGGAGGGAGGCTCTGAAAAGGCTGTCCTGTTGCATCATGGGAAAGGTAGGATCCTGAAATTGTTCACCTATGCTGCTGAAATTTTATTTAAAATCTCTGAGAACTTCTTTTACTTCATGGGAGAGATTAAGGAACACAGCAGAGTGATCAATAAATATTATATTGGCCATAAGAAAGACATAATCACTTTCCTCCTGATCACATTAATCTCTGGGACTGAGCAGAAAGAATTCTGTGTCTGTTTCCCATGAAAGCTGTATTCTGCCACCCACCATCGTGTTATGTAAGAGACCTGGCACTATGTGTGTGTGTGTGTGTGTGTGTGTGTGTGTGTGTGTGTGTGTGTGTGTGTGTGTGTGTGTGTGTGTGTGTGTGTGGGCTGTGAGTGGGATAGGGTCAGAAAGGTGACAGTCGTCTTTCTTTCTTTCTATCTATCTATCTGTCTATCTATCTCTCTCTGATAATCTATGAATACAAGTCATTAAAGTTATACATCATGAATTTGTAATGTTAATCTTCATTGTTAATGTTTAAAAGTAAAAACTTAATTTAATTTTATTATAACCGTCACACACTTGGTAGTATTAAATTATAAGCAGTACACATACAATAAATAATTTTTAAAAAATATAGGAATTAAATTTTTTATGTTAAAATAATCAGGAAAAAATAAAATATGCAAATCAATCTTGAACTATGTATTATAATTTTAAATTGAAAAAAAGATTGTTTGATTGATTTACATATTTATAGTATTTTATACCAGAAATAAAATAAAATCAAGTTATAGACAATATGAGTCAAATAAAAGTCACAGAATAAATGATGAAACACCTAGAAAACAACCAAATAATAATAATGTTTAGATTTTAGATCCCAAAATAATAATCAATCAAGACATGTAGTATAATATAATGATGATGAAGATGACGATGATGATGATGATGAAGATGATGATGATACTTACTTGCCAAGCTCCTCATAGAGCTGATACTCTTCAGTGAAACGAGTGCAGATGACCGTTGCCATGGTGACCCGTCAGGGCGAGGGTCAGGGGGCTCCCTGTCCGTCTTCCTCGGAGGATGATGATGACGGTGATGAAGAAGGCCAAGAGTTAGACCTGTCTGAAGAATGGAGAGAAGACTCAGAGAGGAGAACAAGCAGAGATGGAGAGAGAGAGAGAGTGAGAAAGAGAGAAAGAGAGAGAGAGAGAGAGAAAGAGGTGGCACTGAATGGAGGAGAGGAGGAGGACGAGGAGGAGGAAGAGGAGGAGGAAGAGGAGGAAGAAGAAGAAGATGGAGGGATGATGGAGAGAGCAGTGAGAGCTGCGTCTCTCTGTCCTGATCTGTGGGAGAAAGAGAGAGAGAGAGACGCTTTAAGATGCTCCACCTGCCCGCCCACTCTTCCCCGTCGACCAATCACAAGCCTGGACACACACACACACACACACAGAGGGTCGCCATGGTAACTGCTTTTCTCTGTGCTGGAAAGTAAGACTGCAAACCCCGCCAGATGATTCAGGAACTAAAAACTGGAATATGATAACAATTACTGCAGATAGAGAAATACAAATATTTGTCCCCTGATATTTCATCCGCTAATGCTAATACAAACACTAACACCAGAACTGCTAGTGCTAATACGCTAACAGTGGTAACTAGTTACACTACCTTGTAACAGCCCTCTTCTATTACTGTCTGATTGACTGGACGTCTTTCAAACCACAGCGCTGCTATGTCGTCCATCTCATTTGATTGTGAATGAGGGAATGGATTCCACCAGTAATTCTAACCAAATGTAATGCAGCCAGACAGAAATGTCTATTTTAGGCTCTGGTCCACTGTGTTTGGACGCCAGAGGAACCTGCCAGTGGACATCGAAGGAAAAGGATTCCTTCCAGGTCCCCGAAACGAAAATCCAGAGAGAAGTTATGACAAACCATCAGAGAGTTTTCACCCCGATGGGGGAATTGTGACGGATGGTTGAACACGTCTCTGATAGAGGAGGCACAGCTGGAAGGCAGCGGCCTGTGAGGTAGTTAAAGGTTGGAGGAGATGTTTGAAGGCTCCAGACGGTCTGACAGGACGACTTATTTTAGACTCGACTCCAATGGATGCAGGGGCAGCGCCCTGTGATCTGACCGACCAACACTGTAGATCTCATGTTCAGAAGCAGAGATTAGGCATGAGCTCCATCACTGATATGTCAACCGGACGTTTATCCTTGCAGGAACAACTAGACGGAATCACAGGGGCTTCTCATTCTGGTCCATGTGTTTTCAGGACTGGAGAAGACTTACGACTGTGTCCTCAGACGTCTGCAGGACGGAGGGTCATTCAGTCCTCGTCTGTAGTCACAGACGCTGTTCCCACATTGTTTTAGCATTCCTCTGGAGGTGCAGGATGACCCAACGAGGACGTGTTGAAGGTCTGATCACACGTCACCGCGGTGAAGACCGTCTGTTCATGTACGCCAGACGAGCCAATGGCAGCACAGCACCGTTCCAGTCTGTGATGTCACGTCTCCTTCAGATTCTGTCGATGTAAACCAGGGTAGCGTCGGCATCCAGCATCATCTAGCATGATGTTTCACACATGTCAAAGGGCATTTTATTTTCCCCTGTTTCCCCTGTTCTGGTTGAACTGAAAACTGGATCAATTATTCTGGATCAATAGGTGGTTTGTTCTGTTGTGTGATTTGATCAATGAGGTTCCTTGTTTTGTTGTTTATTTCCTGGTTATGAAAGCTTCCATTTCGCTGCATCAAACAGAGGAAAATGACCCAGAAATGCAGTTTTTGATTTGAATTAATTGATTAATCCATTAACAAATTAATAAGCTTAATCTTCTTCACTGGTTCCTAACTTAAATCCTTAATATATCAATCAGAAACTTAATTGATGACATTAATTGTTCAGATGTAGTTGTTCGAGGTTTCATTTTTCTGTCTGTATTTTCTTGTGGCTCTCGTCTTTCTCTTTCTTTCTATTTATAGGTTTGTTTTGTGTCCGGAGGGAAGAGTCTGCTTCCTTCCGTTAGTCTCTCTGCCTTTCTGTCACTCATCTTTTCTGCTTGGTTTCCTCTTTTCGAGACTTCTCTCTTCCACCTCCTCTCTCCAGGGATGGAAACGAGGAGGAGGAGGAAGAGGAGTGAAGCACAGCGGATTGGTCAATAGAGGTCAGACTGAACTCTGCTGGAAGCTGCGAAAGTCTGAAAAACAAACAAAACCCTCCGAACTCCGCAGCTGGGATCAGAAATCTGAGGGTAGCTTTTAGCTCTAGTGTGGAAAAAAGCACTAATCTAATGTTGGTCAAAGTAACGACGTTAAAAAAAGTCACAAAAGATGCTGATGATCCACAGATTTAATGACACGTATGGAGGATGAGGAAATGTTGATTAGATTTGGAGCCAACTCTCAGATCTTGATGGGATTCCATGATTTTTAAAAAAATATTCCCAACAGAATGAGGCAGATTTCAAATGGTCCCTAATTTGGTCCCTATTCTTTGTTTTAAAGAATAAGTAGATTTATGATTCATTTTCTACGTTTGATGTGTTTTGTTTTTTTTACTAGACATCATATATTCCCAACTGGAAGGGAACTTCAAGGCCAAACATTCCTTTTTTAATTAAATTCTATCCTATTCCAAATTCCAACGAGACACACATGACATCAAAAAGGTGTCCCTCAGGGTTCTCCAGCATTAAAGAAAATGGGGAAAAAGAAAAGACACAATTTCTTCCTCATTTGGTCCAGGTGTTTGTCAGGTTCCATCCTGATACCAAACAAACAAGGTGAATATTCATTATCTAATGGTTTTTATTATAAGGCTGAATCCGTTTCCTGGTTAGTTGAGTTTGAACGACAGTAGCAATGACATAACCACATTTGAATGTTAAGTATATAATTATATGGAAGGACAGGATGTTGCTTTCATGCTACATACTCATTAGATGATTATCATATATCCTCTTCATAATCTGACCGACTGCCAGCGATGCTTCACACACAGAGGAAGGATCCTGATGATTTATGGTGAATGACTGCAGCCACTGGGAGAACTGGAACTCAGCAGACTGGCAAGGAAACATATGTGATCTCATGTGGTGGCATTTGATTGGTTACCTCTGCAAGAGAGATCAGCACAACGTGAAGACAGCAGCTCAACCACAAACACACTCAAGAAGAGATGCAGAGCAACCTCCATCTGGAAAATGAACACATAGCAGAGATAATGGCCTGATGGGAGAATATTTAAAGTGGATGAACGCACATATTCATGTGGAGAAGCTTTGAGATTTGATTCTCTGATAAATGTCACTGCGTTCATGTAGAGTTGTGTTTCCTGGAAGCTGCAGGTGTTTTAGATGCTCTGTGTCCTGCTGTTAAGCTCCTCTGTTCTGTTCTGTGAAAACAAACACAAGAAATCACACTGAGAACAACTCAGGGAACTTTCCTCAGGATAAAAAAGCGACAGATTTAGAAAGTATTCCGATAATTAATGCCTGAATTGTTTTGAACAATTACAAGAAAAGTTTGATGCCAGGCTGATGAAATATATCAGTTTTTCATCAGTTTATACTGATTTTTTAAAAATGTGTTTTGTCATTTTAAGTGAAGTTCATCACGGGGGCCACAAATAGTCATTCACACCAGTGGGCAATTTAGAGTCACCAATCCACATATGTTACATGTTTTTTGTATAATCCAACCCACTAGCCGCTGGCGATATAAATAATTTAGCAGCAAGTGGCCCACATTAGTAGTGTGACGTCTGCCCTCTGCTGGTCACACATGGACATTGCAGAAACCCCCTGCTGCCCACAGATCACATGGATGTCATGTGATGTCATGTCTCTTATTTCATGTGATTGTTTGAAGATCTGCATGCAGGCAAAGTTTTTACCATCAACATGTGAAAGTTGGTAAAAGTCGACTGTCTGCAGTGTGTTTTTGGAGAACTGACCGCTCCCTGGTGGAAGTGTCCTACCTCTTTAAAAAGGCATGAGGAGTTAAGCTTGGCTGGTTCCACATGCCGTTGGCGTGCTGGAGGGCGAGAGGCCCCCCGAGATGAGCTGCACATGAACACCATTCCAAATATATCTACAGCAACATCATGAAGAACCACAACCCACCCGCTCTGTGTGTTATACATTTACCTCTTAATGTTAATTTGGAGATATGACTTATAGCTGTTATTGGAATAAAACAAGTTCCACACAATTGGATTTAATGTCAGTCAGCTGCTCACACATTAAATATTCAGATGTCTATGAGAAAAAGAAATCAGGATGGGCCTGCAGATCAGTAACGCTTTGGATACTGTATTTTCAATCACATTTTTCTCATTAATAACTGACAAATAACTTCATAGTTTGACGTATTTATAAAGGTGTAGTTAACTCACTTGATTTTAATCCACTTACTTCAATCTTCATGCATCCAAGTCTTCAGCTGCTTTTCCGGTCACGGTTGTCGCTGGTGCTTCTCCCTGCTGGCTGGCTACTGGCAAGAGGAAGGGTGCACCCTGGACGCATCACCAGCAAATTGCGTAGCCAATCGAAACACATACAACTAACACCTATAGCGTGGAGAAATTAACCTGAGCTGCATGGTTTTGGAGGTGGGGGGGGGAGCTGGAGAACCTAGACAGAACCCACACAGACATTAGGAGAACATACAAACTCCACACAGAATAGTAAAATGACTCTTCCAACTTTAGATGAAAGAAGATTTATTCCCACATAGGAAAAAGACGAGTGTCATTCACGTCTCTGCCGTCTTAAAATGAGGTTAGCTGTTGATGCATAGAGCTCGGCTGTGATTGGTGGAACACATCACATGACCTTAGACCCATAAAGGCTGTTGGCCTACCTACAGGTCAGATTCAGGGTCATGTCGTCACGTCCAGTCCAGCGGGTCTTAAGAGGCGGTTTCAGACCCAGTTCTGCCGTCCCTCCCCTCGTCTACAGTGTGGATGTTTGTGTCGAGCCTTAAATGCCCCCCTCCCATCTGCTCCACCTGGCTCCAATCTTTGACCCCTGCTATAATGTGAACATAAGAATCAAATCCTGGTTTTAGGTTCAAAAGTCAAATCTTATTGAGACAACTGATAATTCCTGCAGGATGAACCAATTCAGGACTGGGAGACTGGATCCTGGATCGGTTCTGCAGAGTCAGGACCTGGACCCGCCTGGACCGGTGGTTCAGAATCATGGACAGGATCAGCACAGACTGGATCCACAGATTCCTGGACTGATTCAGCATCGACTGACTCTGCTGAGTTCTGGTCAGGTTCTGCAGACGGCTGAACGACTTTCTGAAGCGGTTCCAAGAGTTCTGGACTCAGTTTTCTGGTTTCAGCGATGAGTCGTTTGACTCCAACCATCCACTGACTGACTTCAGTCACGTGATCGACCATCAGGGAGCGATGGATGTCATCCGCTGAGTCCCAGTGACCCATCTGTAACTCTGAGAGACAGATAGACAGACGGGTGAGCAGTCACACAGACGGGTTGGCAGGTAGACAGTTGGAAGTGTGTCATGAGGTTGCTCACCTGAAGACAGGGTGTCCATGCGTCTCCTGACCGGGAGGCTCAGTCTTCCTGACCTCCAGCTGTCCTCCAGGAGGCGGAGCCTCTTTTCTACATCATTACACACCTGATCCTGTACAAAGGTCAAAGGTCACACAGTTTAAGTCACATGGTAAAGTGTGTCAGCCATACTCCTAGTAGACATTTGTTATTCTCACTTTAATGGTTTGTCTGCAAGCAGCGAGTGCCTTCTTCAACACTGACACCACATGCTCTACATCAGGCTCACACACTGATTGGCTGCTCTCTGCCTCGCTCCGATTTCTCATTGGTCCCAAAGAAGGAGGGGGCGCGGCTGCAGAGGCAGGAGGAGGACGAGCTGCAGGAATGCACCAATTTAGAAAACATGACACATGTTTGGTTCTTTTACTCTTATCCATCTTTAGCTTCTTACCTGAGTGTAGAGGGGGTGGAGTTACACCAGATGGAGGTGGAGCTAGGGGGCTGGAGATTGGAGGGATCATAGGTGGGGCTCCTGGACCTGTGGACCAATCAGAGACAAGACATTCAGGGAACCAAGAAATGAGACTGAATAAATTTTTACCTTCATGGGGAGACTGAAGATGAGGACGAACTAAAAAAGTTTCTCGTTGTTAACAATCTGACATGAACGCCTCACGCAATAACTGTCCTCTGATTGGTTGGCTTATGAGTCAGGTGATTCTGGTTTGTCTGCCTGTCTTTAAAATGGATCATGTCCTTTTATATTTAGAGCTGGGTTTGACCCCTAAGGAAAAATGCCTTCGACTTTATTTCACCTGAAAGTGACAGTCACATGATAGTTTGATCCTCACCATGGCAACCTCCCTCTATAATCAATAATATTATCATCAATATCAGTATTGTGGAGATTAATACATTTTCAGAGGTGTTTTCTGACCTGATGCTTGTGGTGGAGCGACTCTCTTGTTCAGGACGTTCTTTGGTGGTCCGTGGGCCATCTGAAGGCCGTATGAAAACTGCGGGGGGTCATTCCAGCCCCGCTCCTGGTTACCTAAGAAATACAGTGAAAGGAAAAAAAAGGAATTTAAAAAGAATTTTTAATATTTCAGCAGAGATCCGGTCATGATGAGCTGCAAACAAGTTCAGCTCAAAAGGTGACTCAGAATTTTAAATAATATTTACATATTACTTTTAAAGCACAACATGATCCAGAACCCGGATACGTTTATTGTTAATGTGATTCCATCAACTGGTAAACCAGTTGTTGGATGCTAGAATAAGTAGTTGAATAGTGATGAGCATCTTTTCATTAGTATATCCAACCAAACTCCTGAGAATATTTAAGCTACCTTTTCAATCTGGGAAACGTCACCTACAGCTTTTTAAGAAATCGACAGTTTTACCACTGAGGGATTTTTAATCATTAAATGCGTTACATAAATTCATCATAAACTTTAAGCACTTTATTTTAACTGCTAGTTGAATTAATATCGTGTTGTAGAATAGGATTGCGAAAACGAAGAAACAACCACACATTAAACTCCTCTCTTCTCTGACACAATTTTAGTTTGGCAACTTATTTTAATGCCGTACCGTAGATAACACATACGTATTTCCTAAATGGTTGAAATATATTCGACAATACGTGTGTTCTTGATTAAAAACACAAGGGGATGTTTACTTGACATTATTTTGATGCTAGTTCGTAGCACCGGTCTGTTTCTGACATGACAGGCTAACAGCTAGCTCAGCATCATGGTAGGCATGAGCACAAACATCGTGCTATGTGTCAGCTGTACAGGTCAGAAACTAAAACAGTTCTTTACTGACTATTAACTTTATTCATCACTAGGTTAGTGGTTGTTTCCTACCTGGTTTAACGTACATGTCGTCCATGTTGGACTCCACCGTGTCAGATAACAGCTTCTTCTTATTCAGGAAGCAAAGCTAACGACTAAACTAGCCGTTAGAACCAAACCAAATAAATAATTTTTGTCTAACGTTTATTAAAAAGACATAAAACTTAAACTCCTTGGGTAAATAATGGTTATGTTTCATTTAAATAAGCCAAGTCTTGTACAACTAGCATCAAACACAACTTCCGCTAAGAAATTAAGAAAGTAAAATAGAAGTACAATATTATTCAAAGAGCATGTAGACATTTTTTTCTCTAATGGGGTGAAAAAATTAGCGTGTGTTTCATTTTCAATTAAAATTTGTACCTCACAGCATGAAGGTTATGGGTTTCATATTATATTCATGCTCGAATTAATCTTTAGGCTTTTACCTTGAAGGACTTTAACTTGTACTTCCTGTAACGTCCGTGACTTTAAACGTGCTTCCCGGAAAACTTTTCCGGGACACGTGGCCACGGAGTCATACCAACGATGACGTCACGTCAAAGGTAACATGACCTCCACATCGTTCACGTCTACTGTTTATAGAAAAAAAAAAACAATTAAAAAAGCAAACAAACAAAAACTGTCGTCATAGAAACGTATAAACGGATACAAAAGATGAAGCACAAGCAATTATTATTGTCTATATTCAATCAATGTGTATGCATTCATTAATTAAGTGCAAATTTTTTTGTGTGTGTTCCTTTTTTAGTGTAATTCACATACTCAATAAAAGAAATACAATGAATTAAAAACACTGTTGTTGTCATGGTGATGTACTCTAAAAGCCTTTTTTTTACATTGGAGGTGGAGTGAGGCAGAGATCCAGAGAGGGAGGGGATAATGACGTCAGCAGTGGGGAGGAGAGAGAGGAAAAGGGAGGAAGAGTAGGAGGAAAGCAGCATCCCTCAACAGACAGAGGAGAGAGCGTGAGAGAGGGAGGGAGAGGAGGAGGACAGCAGCATCTTCATCTGACGGAGAGGGAAAGCAGGGACGGATGAGAGCAGGGAGAGAGAGAAATAAAAACACCGGGGCAGATATTAAATAAAGAAGGAGCAGAAGAAGACTGATGGTGTCATCTGAGAGAGAGGGACGAGAGACATCCAGACATACACGCAGACGGAGACAGAGAGAGAGAGAGGGGAGCGAGGGGGTGGAAAGGGAGGCTTTAACATCTGTCATCTGGGCCTGTTTGTCTGTGTGGTGATCAGCTGATTGGACCACAGACGCTGGAGGGCGGAGCCATGATGGGCAAGGATTACATGTTGGCCATACTTATAGTCAACTATGATGGTGAGACACACACACACACACACACACACACACACACACACACACACACACACACACACACACACACACACACACACACACACACACACTAACAGGTCCCTGTAGAGTGGTTTGTGACCTGACTCTTAGCGGTTTATAAAGCTGTTTATGAACATCTGCGGACACAAATGGGTCGGATTTATTTGTTTTGATGCTGCGTTTCGGATGACTGTAAACTATGGGATCTCAATTTGAGAGTTGGAAAATGTGCATTCACGTTATCAACTCAAACAATATAGATGCTAGTCATGTTGATATTACTAAAACACATGTAGACTTTAATATCAGTGGTTTCACTCACTTATTACGAATGCAAACATGTCACAACTACAAATGACCTTTGTTTACGACATCAAGTTGGGTATATTTGGGTGACAAATTTCCCTGTTGCTTTCGGGACAAAATGTTCAACCCAAACCTACCTTCAGATCACCTCATCTGAACTAGAGCTAATGACTTTGTCATTTCCTACGTGTCCTGAACACAGCATGACCCAGTAATACCATCTGACCCATCTGGTGAGGTGGTCCATCTTCTCTTTCTACAGGCTGTTCAAGGCTCCACCTTCATTCCACCTTTAAAACCATCCTGGGTGACATCACAAAGGTGTGATTTGGGGTTTACATGAAGGTTCTGGTCAGGAATCGGTTTAGGACCTGTATCTGTATGAGATCATTGCCTCACAACCTAGACATTGTTAGCATTGCATGACCTGAGACATTTATTCTCAGTGTGTTAGCATGATAGCATGATTGAGACAGAAAATACAAATTCAGGTTTTCCTCTGTGTGTGTTAGCATTATATGCTGCACGACCTGTTTGTGTTCTTCCAGCTTGATATCACCAACCGTGATCTGTTAGCTTTAGCATCAGCCTTTTAGCACAACATCATGGTATTGTGACCTGTTGGCTTAAGCTCCAGTCTGTTAGCATTACAGCATGACCTGGGACCCATTAGCTTAAATCTCTGTCTGTTAGGGTGATAGCATTGCTCAGGGACCAGAGAAGACTTGAATTTTCAAATTTAATGGAAAGATTACATGATCTGCTAGCAATGTTAGCTCATATGTTAGCCTCTGAAGTCTGCAAACAGTAGCTATCACAAAACAAACAAACATGGAGCAACAAAAGATTGCTAGTTTGGGAGAAAAAAAAAACTACACAGTAATCTTTTCATTGTTCACTTTTGTGTTTGATGATTTACCTGCATGTATTTTTGTAAAACTCTAAGAACAGTAACTCAGAGGGGCGGGGCTTAAAGGCAGTGAAAGAAGGTCAATCAGGACCTGGAAGCTATGAGCATAGGAATACACACACACACACACACACACACACACACACACACACACACACACACACACACACACACACACACACACACACACACACACACACGGATGTGGCGCTGCTGTGCCATGAGGGATTCTGGGACAAGAGAAGGACAAACTGTAGGTGTGAGGTCATATTGACAGATTCATCCATCTCTGTGCATTTATAAATATGAGGCCATGTTGTTTTTGGAGGCACAAAGAAGTATTTTAAGGTTTTTAAGGTTTAATTTATTTAATTTATGAGATGTCACCAGTCATTTATTAGGTCTTCTTCTTCTAACTGGGATTTTTGTGAATGAATTTATGGCTACTTCAAGTTTTGTAAGTAAAACATTGATGAATGACTTAAAAACAACATAGATTTTTAGATATTTATTTATTTATAGCTTTTTATACACATAAAAACTACTCAATCAATGTTTTAGGACTCCAGAGACCAGCAGTTCTAAATGATGTCAGAATAAACATGAACTGGACTCAGACACTAAAACCCTGGGTTTCTGCTGATCAATACAAACCTTTAATCAAAAAAATAAGTTACATTTAAAGTAATGTCTCCTAAAATAATATGATTCAACTTTTTGGACCTCATGAGACAGATCAGCAAGAGTCGGGTGTAAGGTGGATTGGATTGAGTGTGACAAACCAATATGACCCTAACAGAACCCTCTGAACCTCATCTCCATGTGGATAAATGTGTAAAATTATGCGGATATCCCAATAAAATAAGCAGTATTTGCTTTAACTGCTGGCTTTAGTTCAGTATAGATCAGCCTGACTGATCAATGTGCCCCTCCTCCACCATCTGCCTGTCATATCGTTGTTGGTCAATTAGCCAATTCAGCATTTCGTGGTTCATTAATTATTCAGCGCCTCTGGATTTTTTTCCTCCTGTTCAGCATTTTGACCTCTGATCACTTTGCCATCCGACGTCTCTTTTACATCAAGCGCTGGGTGGACGATGTGAGGACGAGATAATACTGATGACCCAACGATAATGTTGGGTGTGACCCGTCTCTTGCCCAATGTGGCTCGCCCTGCGTCCCCATAAAGGATGACATGTCGGAGAAGATGGATGAATGCTAGACGGTACTTTGTGGGCAGTCATAAACTCCTCATCATCATGAAGGAGTGAAATACAAACACAGACATGGAATACATCACTCAGTGGCTTCGCCTCCTGAGGATATTATTATGTACTGCGTCCATCTGAAGACATTTGGTACCTCAGAAATGTTCTCTAAGAGGATCTATTGCCCATAAGCAGAAACAAATTTCTTACACTTTTAAATCAGTATTTTTTTATATTTATTTATGCTTTTAAATTCCTAATTCAATGTTTAAAAGAGTTCTTCTATGTTGTTGTTTCCTGTCAAACTTGGTTTTAATCCAGACAACATCTGGACAGACCAGAACCTGCTGCTGGATCCAGACCTTCCCTCTGGTTGGAGGACAATCAAAGATTCAACTGGAACCTACTACTGGCATGTTCCCACCGGCGCCACCCAGTGGCAGCACCCCAGCCTCAGTGGGACGCCCCAGCTGCCCGACACACAGGTTAGACCTTCATCTTTTTACCCAGCGCTCACGTTAGCTCCCATCTGGCTCATTTCCTGTCTTCTTCTGTGGTGTTGAATCTCAGCAGGAGGCTGGACAACAAAGCTCTGATGTGGAAACAGAGGGACCTCCTGAGGCCAGGTCACCATAACACACACACACACACACACACACACACACACACACACACACACACACACACACACACACACACACACACACACACAGTTTGAGAAAGTTATGTCAATTTTGTTGTTTCACTCAGGTCTTTGTGGCATGAAGACTATCTTACCAATCATGACCCCAACTCCAAGGTAACAATGCTAACGGCAACACATTTGTATTTATATTTATATTTATATTTATTATTAAATGAGAATAAATTCACTCTGCCTTATAATCTTCTTTAATCTCTCTCTCCTGCTTTCTTTGTGTCTCTACCACAGTTTTATGCACCATTAATCTGTTTTAATCTGTCTCTCTCTACCCGTCTCACTCTTTGTGTCCTGGTTTCTCCGTTTGTCACCCAACAACTCGCTGATCGTTTAATCTCCTCGTCAATCTGTCTGTCTGTCTGCCTGCCTGCCTGTCTGTCTGTCTGTATGTGTGTCTGCTTGTCTGTCTGTCAGTGTTTTGCCGTGCGGTCGCTGGGCTGGCTGGAGGTGGAGGAAGAGGACCTGTCTCCTGGTCGCAGCAGTCTGGCTGTCAGTAACGTCATCCAGCAGCTGTCTCACTGCAGCAGCCCTGAGCAGAGAGACAGGCCTGGAGCTTGGGGCGAGGTGAGACACGTATTGAACTTTGTGATAGAATACATAGTCTAAACAGGTTAAGTCTATGAGGATCTGGGTTGAACTGGTTTGAAGTATCAGGATCTGGATTAAAGGTGTCTCACCAGTCTGTCTCTTCCTGTCTACAGGGTCGAGAGATGATGCTGGTTCTGAAGAAAGACACTTTGACCCTTTTGGACCCTTTGGACCACACCCCTCTGCACTGTCAGCCAATCGTCAACATCCGTGTCTGGGGGGTGGGCTGCAACAATGGCAGGTGAGCCAATCAGAGAGCAGTGAACTAGGTCTGACTGATCAATCTTGATCAGTTGTTCAGCCGTCTTAATCATTGAAACAATGTCAGGATTTTTTTTCAACAAAATTGCTTCATGATTTTGTGAACAAAGAAGTTATTTTATTCAAATATTCTAGATTCTTTTTCTTAATGTATTTTATGGGGTTTTTTACTTCACCCTGCATCTGTGGTTTCCAGTATAAAGTTGACATTTCAGCCCAATTCCAAGCCTTTGAAATGTGTGTCGATGATGTCACTGCATGTCTGTGTGATGTCACCACACAAACGTTATGCTCTTAAGAGAACTAGATGAGGAACACTTCAATCAGGAGACTATTGTTTGTTTCATTCTTACATTTCTATTCCTATTTTCTGTCTGTCTCCCCCTGCACCACTGCCTGTCTTATGCTTATGCTTACCTCTGACGGCCCTCACTCTACGTGTTGACATGCTAAGGTGTTAAAAACAAGCGCACATTTCAGTTTGCTTCCCTTCTCGCTTGCACTAACACTGTTTCTCTCTCTTTCTTTTAAAATGCCCCCCAAACCCCACCCCTCCACCTGCAGGGACAGGTAATCCATTCGCCTTTACCTCTTCACATCCAGAGACACTCACACTCATCTTCACCAGCTCCAGGATATGTTAGGGTCATTTACTGAGTTCACCTGTGATCACATGATCCCTGGCGCCACAGCTGGTTGGCCACAACAGGACCAATTCATTCTGTGCATTTGTGTGTGTCCGTGTGTGTGTGATGCGTTCAGGGACTTTGCCTTTGTGGCAGGCGATAAGGACAGCTGTGTGCTGAAATGTCACGTGTTCCGCTGCAACGCTCCGGCTAAAGCCATCGCCACGGCGCTGCACGAGATGTGCTCCAAGGTCAGCGGATCTGAGACCATGTCATTTTACCTTGTTAGCATGCTAGCATTAGCTTGTTGTAATTTACAACAGACACAAACATCAATGTATTTGAACGCTTCCGTAGATGATGGCGGAGAAGACGGTGATGAGGCCGTCTCGGTCGTTGACGATGGAGAGCATCTCACCCGAAGACCTGCCCAGACAAGGTGACTCACCTGGACTTTCACATCGTCACCTCTGATTGGCCGCCTGCTGATCCCACCTGTCCGTTTTGTTTCAGTGGAGTTTCTGGAAGCGGTTCGGCAGCACGTCCAGAAGTTTCAGGTCCAGTACATCGGTAACCTGCCGGTGTCCAGAGCGATGGGTAGGACATGAACGCATCACCATTCAGTGATGTGATTGGTCCCGCTGACGTGTGTGTTGGTGTGTGTGTGTGTGTGTGTGTGTGTGTGTGTGTGTGTGTGTGTGTGTGTGTGTGTGTGCAGGCATGGAGGTGTTGAACCGTGCGATTGAAAGCATCATGAACTCCACAGACAGAGACGAGTGGGAGCCAACTGTCGTCCACGTCACCGATAACATCCTGTCTCTGTGGAAAGGACAGGTAGCATCGTCACTGTTCAGCATCAAACTGTGGTTCAGAGGTCATCATCTCTTTCCTGAAACTAATTCATTGGCTTGTGACAGGAAGGGGAGGAGCCCTTCTGGGAGTGTCAGGTACGTTTCCTCACCTTTTTGGGCGTCGGTCACGACAGCCACACTTTTGCCGTGATTGTGGACGGCGGCACGCAGCAATTCGAGTGTCACGTGTTCTGGTGCGAACCAGACGCAGGAAACCTGTCTGAAGCCGTTCAGGCTGCCTGTATGGTGAGTAAACAACCTGTAAACAAAACATGTAAATAACATACGTAACTTCCTCCAACGGTTCCGTTCTCTTCATCAGGTCCAGTATCAGAAGTGTCTGGTTGCTCAGACCCCTCCTCCCAGGAGCAAGTCTTGGCGGATGACCCCGTCAAAGGTCAAGCGGGCCAACTCCATGGACAGCGCCGGATTCCTTCCCCTCTCTTCCCATCACCATAGCAGCAGCAGTGGCTCCACGATGGCGCCGAGGATAACCAAGGGCAATGGCGGCGGCAGCAACGTGAGGAAAGGGATGATGGCGTTTTTTGAAACTTTCCGGAACAAGCAGGCCACCACCTCCTAATGATGGGGAGGGGACCATCAGAAACAGCAGAGACACTGCTAATGTGTGCTAGCCAATAGCATGACAATGTCTCTGAGTGACATGTAATTGGCTGAACACTGTATGCACATGTTTCTGGTGGTCCAATCGGCTCATGCCGCCGCCCACACATCACCAGCGACGCCCTGGAGACTGCAGGTCTTTTTACTGGACCTGATATAACTGTCTGAACTTAGCATAATGTTCAACTCACCTGCTGCAACACCATTGGTAGCATAGCTTAGCAATAGTGTTGCTAGCTACTCGACCGGAGGATGAATGGACCTGACAGGACCAATGACGTCAAATACCCTGCCTGCTTTGTCCCAATACATGATCGATCAGTCGAGCTGTGAAAGATTATTTTACCCCAAACTAGCATAGGAACTGTTAAAAAAAACTGTCTGGCATGTAAAGTATTATTGTATTAATCATGATTGATTGTCATGATTGAATGTTAAACATATGATTGAATGTCAACGGCGAGGATATTGAGGAATATCTAAACGTAAACCTTTCCGTATATCTTTTAAAGAATCAACCTGTAATGTGATACGACCCCTTCTGTCCGTTGTGACTATGAGGATTTGTCTGAACCATTACTTCCCAAATTTTCCTTCAATGAATCTTAGAGGTAAAGTAAAGAAGAAAAGCATTTTTCCACACTGGATGTCTGTCAGATTTGACTGCTGTATGTAAACGCTTTTAGCTTCAATCTTAGATCGTCAGGTTTTAAAGCTGCAGTAAGCAATTCTGTCCACGAGGGGGCGGAAATGAAGACGTACAAAAGTGAGTCATTGTGACGTCAACTTTATACTTACCTGTGTTCTCTTCTGTTTTAATCTTTATAATGTGTGAGATGGCTTGGTTTTGAGTTACATTTTTCTTTTGAAACAGCAAACACATGGTTTACAACGGGAATTTAACTGCTGAAGTTGCACAAGATAAGTCAAAGTTATAATGTTTGGAGAAAAAGAAATGACAATTATTTATTGACATCTCAATTAGATTTTCAGGATAAATTCGAGATACAAGCAGCATCAACCTTTAATTTTTAAAATTTCTTATTAAATTCATCTCTTAAATCACGTGCTTAAAATAATACCAAAATGTTTTAAATCTAAATTATGGCAAAATTATAACCTTTTGTAAAATCATGGTCTCAGTTTTCCTTGAGAAATGTGTCCTGCAAAGCTGAATTCTTACCCTTTTTAAATTAATTTCTGTTGTGAAAATTATCACATTTGATAATTTGGACAACCTCCGGTTGGTTTACAGCAGTGGATTCAAGAGCATGTTTAGGATTTTTTTTTCTCAGCATTCTGTATATCACCTGAGTCAGGAAGAGTTTTGGCAGGAGGCAGAATAATGGGTCCTACTGATAACAGCCTTCTGTGTTTTTTTTTTTTATCATGAAGCAGAAATTTATTTTAAAAAATTGTGCATCTTAAGAGTTAGAAAGACTGTGAAAGCTCTGAAACTCCTTACATTTAATTTTTATTTTTTGTAAAATCATCAACAGCAGCTTGGCTCTGTGACTTGCAACTTGCATGTCAGGCACAAATGACGGCATGGAAGGTCATTGAACATATCATGGAGAACGAGTTCTTGGCGACCAGTCCACATGTCTGATAGCTTTACCTAAACGAATGTACAGCCAGCAGAGATGTTCACAGCTATATACTAACATATATACTATAAACTGACAGAGAGGGTCCAGCTTCAATGCTGGCACCAGTAGATAGAAGCTTTAGATGTGTTTAAAGTCAGTAGGAAATATCAGCAGGAGGTTTGAATGTGGTAATAAGACAGTAGAAGTCTTAGAGACAGTCTGTCTGCAGCTAGATGTGATCAATCTGTCCTCACCTGCTCTGTCTGTATACCTGCAGTAAATACTTTGGCACAAGAGAAATCAATGATGTCATGTATAAATCTACCAAAAATATAAAAATAAAAATAATTAATATATTCTTGTCTGGCTGCTGAATCAAAATGCAGTTCGTAGATCCACCAGCAGGTGGCGACATTCTGCACAAACCTAAAGGAATCAAGTCACATCGAATTTTCCTAAATGAGTGAGAAAGAATGAGAAGAGAATGAAGGGAGGAGAGAAAGAGGTTTGGGAGGCGTCCCTCCACGTCATCCTGCCCTCGTGCCGCTGTCAGCTGTTACCTCGTGCTCACATCGATCCATCAATCAACCACATCGAACCAAGCAGAGAGGAGACTTTTCCTTATAGTTCCTCGGAAGGTAAGTTAAGATTCTGTAACTCGAGCTGACATGAAATCAACAATAAAAAGATTATTTTTTATATTTTTAATTAGAATGAAATGGGTAATTTATATTGAAAGTCAATTTGGTAATTGATAATGACTTTAGCCAGTGGATCACATGTCATGTGTTTAATTTGAGTTGTTAAAGTCAGATTTGCTTTCACTCAAAGTTTTGACTTCAAAATCACAAAGTACATTGAAGCAAACGGACTTCAGGCCCAGTGTGTGTGTGTGTGTGTGTGTGTGTGTGTGTGTGTGTGTGTGTGTGTGTGTGTGTGTGTGTGTGGGCTGAGGATCCCGCAGCGGATGAATAAAGTTAATTAAATCCTAAATTAATATGAATATATTCCATCAGATTATGAAATTTAAAGGAGAACCATGTGTTTTTATTTGAGATGTGTGTGTGTGTGGGGGGGGGGTATTTCTTTACTGGTTGCCGTGGAAACCGGTCTATTAGATTAGGATTGGTATGAAGGCATGACCAGACATTAGACAGCTCCCAGAGTGTATTCATAGTCACGAAAATGGAGCTCAGTGTGATTTTCAGGTCACATGATCAGCTGACCAGAACCTTTTGTTGTTTATACAGTCATTTGTTTTTCTTGAGCTAAACAAAATCTATTTTTGTCAATTAATCTGATTATTAATCAACAGTTTTCAATTTTCTGATAATAATCTCTATTGAGTTGCATTATCGTTAACAAGCTTTCATCCATCCATCCAGATGAACGAGCAGCCCCCTCCTCCATACTTTCCTCACCCTCCCAGTGGCTCCTCAGCTCCAAGCTTCCCTTCAGGTTTGTACAAAAACAACATCAACAACAACAATAGCAATAATAATAACAATTATTATATTAATACTAATAATAATGAATGATTTTCTCTCTTCAGCTTTTAGCACTCAGCCGTCGTCTTTCCCCGGCTCACCATATCAGGTACCCAGAATGCACAGCAAGCAACACCTAAAGACACATTTTACAGAGAGGAAAAGCATTAAGATAATTTAATCATTTAATTTTTATGGTGATGATGCAGATTCACAACTAAGAACAATGTCAAAACTCAAGTTTAGTTTTGAATAATTAGTTAATAATAACAACAATAACTCTTTAGGCCTTCCCTCAAACATATGGAGGAGACCAGTCTTATTATCAGGGCTCACAGGGGACCTACCCGAACCTGTCCGGGTACCAGGGTTACCCCAGCGGCTCCCCCTGGGATGGGAAGAAGATGTACGGAGAAACCCCGAAACCAAACACAGGTGGGTTCAAACACAAGAGAAACTTTTCTTCTGATACCTGCTGTGATGTTACATGATGATATGAGGTCATGTGACCTGATGAGATGTTGTAGAGATGCTGACATCAGCTGTTCACTCTCTCCCTCAGTGTTCCTGGTTGATCAGAATCACGGCGGCGGTCGTGGCGGTGCAGAGAAATCATGTCTGGCGGCGTGTTCAGCCGCCCTGTGCTGCTGTTGCCTCTGGGACATGTTGACCCGCGGCTTCCGCTGACCTCTGACCTTCACCCCGGCTCCACCTCAACGAACACGCAGCGAGGCAGAGCCAATGAGACACGCTAATGCAGAGATACTAATTATCAGAATAAAAGGATTTTAAAAAGAAATGTGATTTCTTATACAATAATAACATAAATTTTATAATCATGAAAGAGATGAGTGTTATTTTAATTAAACCGTGCTTACTCTTGTTTATGAGGAACCTTGTTCAGATTTATTAGCCTGGTGAGCTCCTAGACTGCCGACATCACTTTGCAGGTCGATCTCAGTGACCCCATTGACAATGTCAAGGCCGTGATCCAGAACAAAGAAGACATTCACATTCACAGGCAAGTAAATAAACAGATAGAATCTGCAGTTTGTCTGCGTCCTACAGTGAAGCAGCTTGTTTGGTTATATCAGTCATGAACCCTGCTGTCCAGTTTGACCATGTTTACTTTCAACACTAAACTACAACACATGATCGTAAGTAAACATCATTTAAACATGAAATAAAGTGGGATAAGCTTTTAGAGAGCACATGTATGCTGCAAAGAGGAATGTTATAAAAATCCAATGTATAATAATAAGTATAGTAATACTGAAGAAAGTTTAGCATCTGAAAATGCCAAACTAATAATAACAAAAGCTCTCATTGATCAAAGTTTATGAAGAATTAGATGTGGCTTTATAGCTGATACTACACTTTGGTAAAAACAAGAAACAAAGAAACCCCAAATAATTAATGAATATTATATCATCTTGGCCTGAGCCTGTTCTGTCACTAAATACAGACTACAGGTGAGACTGATAGAAATGTTAACAGTCTTATAGATATTTGGTCAAAGTACTGGATTCAAGTGTGATCCAATGACAAAGGAATACATCTTTACAAGCCTGGGGGGCACATGAGTGTTCATGAGTTTTATACCACTCACTGGTATAACTGAAGAACTGAAATATACTAATAGACTACACACACTGAAAAAAAAGACTGTTTGAAGTTTAAATAAGGTGTATCATAATAATTTATATTTTAAAAATAGTAAAAGTTGAAAATACAACGCAAACTTACTGATTGACTATCTTACTTATTGCACTGGAATGTAAATATTAACAAAATACAAAAAAATTAACAAATTGTACATAAAGTAGTTATTTTACAGTCAAATATTCTGTTTGTTTCATTTGAAATACCTTTTAACGCTTCTTGTACTTTGTAATAATGCAAACTGACCTTGGAAGTTTTATTATGAACTCCAATATGACGGAAGTTTCATATTCAAATAGTTTTCACGCGGGCAAAACCAGAAAACTCCTGTGGTTTTCTGATTGGCTGAGCATAGTTAGGTTAACAGTAGCCAATGAGCGTTAGGCACCTTCTGTATATATATACAGTCTTCGTTGACACTGGGTTATAGCTGAACTGTCATTCCTTATAAAAGAGAAAACAAAAGCGAACCAAGATGTCTGGACGTGGCAAAGGAGCCGGAAAGACCAAAGCGAAGTCGAAGAGCCGCTCATCTCGTGCTGGGCTTCAGTTCCCGGTCGGCCGTGTTCACCGTCTGCTGAGGAAGGGCAACTATTCTGAGCGGGTCGGTGCCGGAGCTCCGGTCTATATGGCGGCTGTGCTGGAGTACCTGACAGCTGAGATCCTGGAGCTGGCCGGAAACGCTGCCCGCGACAACAAGAAGACCAGGATCATCCCCCGTCACCTGCAGCTGGCCGTTCGCAACGACGAGGAGCTCAACAAGCTGCTGGGCGGGGTGACCATTGCTCAGGGCGGGGTTCTTCCCAACATCCAGGCCGTCTTGCTGCCCAAGAAGAACGACAAAGCAAAGGGGAAGTAGACACCCGGCTCCGCCAGAACTTTGAACCAACGGCTCTTTTAAGAGCCACACACTTTCTCAAAGTGCGTTTTCATTGTTCAGTTTCAACCGCTATTATATCGGTTAATTATGGCTCTTAACTGTCACTCCTGGAGATTGAAAAGGTTTTTTCGAACATTCTAGCTCACTTCAAAGTCAAGTTCAAAGGTCTCACGTAAATGCTTTGAAATTCAGTTTCCCGATTAATTCATAGCTTCCAAACCCTTTTCCAAAATGTTCAATTCATCAAATTTGAATCATTCTCAAGTGTTATGTATCGTCTAATTTTCATCCTTTCACAAAATAATTCTGGGTGAACAAATACTTTGTCAGCTATCACTTTGTTAATCGGATGTTTTAATATTTAGTTCTTAAAACTAAGGTTGTCACTAAAAGTGACATTTGTAATCAGTTACACCTGGTGTTAACAGCCCATCAATTTATTTTTTCACTTTTCACGTTAATACTATCAAAATTTGCTAATACAGAAACATTGGCCATTATCACCAGTAAATTTGGTTATGTATTTTTATACATAATGTAGAAAATTATTCAATTAGACTTCAGAAACTTGCTTTTGACTTCAAATCCCAATCTGAAATGTTACAAGATGCATGAGATTCATCTTCATGAATACTTTATTAAAATTACACTTGCAACACTTCTGGAGTTAGTTAAATATTCCAGAGGAAGTAACTGCAAATTGCATTTATCTGCTCTGGCCTGATGTTAAATTTTCCCTTTAGGAAGGTGAAATACAATGATTCCACAGCTAGCACCATTGAGATTTGATGTAGAGTAAAGCTTAACCATCTTGTCACCGTTTTATTAGATTAAACATGTTTTAACAAGTGGAAATCCTTGTTCATTAGTTGAAAGTGAAAAACTGCCAAATTCAGGAACTCCTCCAGGTTTATGTAATGGCTCTTAAAAGAGCCGTTTTGTTGTGATATGGAGGTGTCAATCTAAGCCCTCTCCCCGCGGATGCGGCGGGCCAGCTGGATATCTTTGGGCATGATGGTGACCCTCTTGGCATGGATGGCGCACAAGTTGGTGTCCTCGAACAGACCGACCAGGTAAGCTTCACTGGCCTCCTGTAGGGCCATGACAGCGGAGCTCTGGAAACGGAGATCGGTCTTGAAATCCTGAGCGATTTCTCTCACCAGGCGCTGGAAGGGCAGCTTGCGGATCAGCAGCTCGGTGGACTTCTGGTAACGACGGATCTCTCTCAGGGCCACGGTACCGGGCCTGTAACGGTGAGGCTTCTTCACTCCGCCGGTAGCCGGAGCGCTCTTACGGGCAGCCTTGGTGGCCAGCTGCTTCCTGGGAGCCTTTCCTCCAGTGGATTTACGGGCTGTCTGCTTTGTTCTTGCCATTGTTCGTTCACGTTCTCTATTAGGAACTCGTGCTCTCCCTCCGACAGAGACGGCTTTTTAAGAGAAACGAAGGGGGCGGTGCTGACGCTGATTGGTTACGTTTGAACTGAGCGCGAGCTCAAACTGCCGGTCTATTGGTGGAAAGGAATTCAAAGCAACCGATAGCCAACAAAATCTGTCAGATGTTCTGAAAGCAAAAACAAGACTATATGTACCAAATGTCACCGAAATACAATCAAGAAACTTGACAGTTCCATCTTTATTAAGTTTAATTCACATTGTATGATGGATTAGTACTTGTTATGAAAGTAAATAGAGTAAACAAGGAAACAACTAAAATATAGTGGGGTATGAGCACAGGGCAGGACTACCGTCCGTTTGTGTGATAATACAAATCTTCAGTTCCTACAGTCATAAATATATATAATTATTAAGGACACCGCGAGTGTATGTAATTTAAGTTTCATCACCACTTCACATCACTTTTTATCTGGTGTTCGAAACAACGAATGACCAACTTTTAATATTTAGTTCTACTTTGTGCGCGGCGATGGCGGTGCTTCCAGTATCCGAGGGCGGAGGGATACTTGACAAGCATGAGAACCGTGTCGAGTCAACACAGTCGCTCTCGCTTCCCGGTCAGAACGCGGAAACGAGTTGGACTAAATTCACAGATAGTAAACAACAAAAAAAGATCTTTACAATAAAAAGTGTCAACACATTGTTCAATTCAGTGATTTTCTACGGACGTGACAAAATGACGGTTCCGATGGTTGTACGGGCTGCTGTCACGTAACCGTAATTTTATGTGCGTCATCACATGTCCCGCGATGACTTTTTTTTTAAACAAAGTATGGTCCCTATATACAAACCATGTATACTCTTTGCTAAATTTAAGTCAGGAGAAGCTCCATTGATGCTGTGAGTGGCTCTTAAAAGAGCCTTTGAGTTGCCGTTTGTTTTCAAGGGTCTACTTGGAGCTGGTGTACTTGGTCACCGCCTTGGTGCCCTCGGACACGGCGTGCTTAGCGAGCTCACCGGGCAGCAGGAGTCGGACAGCGGTCTGGATCTCTCTGGAGCTGATAGTGGAACGCTTGTTGTAATGAGCGAGGCGGGAAGCCTCACTGGCGATCCGCTCGAAGATATCACTCACGAAGGAGTTCATGATGCTCATCGCCTTGGAAGAGATCCCGGTGTCAGGATGGACCTGCTTCAGGACCTTGTATACGTAGATGGCATAGCTCTCCTTCCTGGGTCTCTTCCTCTTTTTCTTTCCATCCTTCGGCTTGCTCATCGCCTTCTTGGACCCCTTCTTCGGTGCTTTGTTTGTTTCGCCAACCATGATTGCAGAATGAACGTCTATAACCTCGTCTGGAGAACGTTGTACTTATACGTGTCTTATGCAAATTTCATGTGCTGTTGCTCACAAGTGATTGGCTGCTTCTCCATGGACAGGAAGTGTGCGCTTGTGTGCTGTTGATTTCAGTTACGAGAAAGTCTAATTCATGTCTGCTAGATTTTTGTGGGTTCGATCCAGTTCATTTCCTCTTGGTCAGATCCATTTGGAGGTATTCCTGCTTCATCTGACCAAGAGAGGGGTCGTCGAGAATCTTCTTACACTTTCTTTGGACACTTAAGCCAAACAGGACAGACTACTATGATAACTATGCGGTCGTGTAGCTGTCATTTCAACATGACGCAAACTCCTCTGAATTCCTTACACATATTTGATGACTTCCGGGATTAATGCAGGACACTACATAACTAACATGCTTTAGATTCTACTGAAAACAACCTACAGTATTTGACAAAGGAGAGTATTCAAACACACAAACATTATAGAGTTAGAGAATGTTTTGTGCAAGAATAGCGTCATTGTCAGCAAGACAAACTTTCATAACAGACTTCATAATTAGTAAACATGATCAGCTCATACAATTAATATGAGCTTATGATTTATTTTGTCATAAGTTATGTTGAGCAACAACTTCTAATTTCTTTTATAAAAAAGCATTTTGTGGAGCCAATTTATTCCCTATTCATACTTGACCAAAAATGATCTGTATACATTTTAACAGACAGCTCTCTTGAAGCAGTGGGTGGCTCTTAAAAGAGCCTTTGTGTTACCGTTTGTTTTCAGGGGTCTACTTTGAGCTGGTGTACTTGGTCACCGCCTTGGTGCCCTCGGACACGGCGTGCTTAGCGAGCTCACCGGGCAGCAGGAGTCGGACAGCGGTCTGGATCTCTCTGGAGCTGATGGTGGAACGCTTGTTATAATGAGCGAGGCGGGAAGCCTCACCGGCGATCCGCTCAAAGATGTCATTCACGAAGGAGTTCATTATGCTCATCGCCTTAGAGGAGATCCCGGTGTCAGGGTGGACCTGCTTCAGGACCTTGTACACATAAATGGCGTAGCTCTCCTTCCTGGGTCTCCTCTTCTTCCGGTTGCCTTTGGTAGCCTTCGCTGCGGCCTTCTTCGACCCTTTCTTCCCTCCTTTGCCTCCTTTCACCACGTCACCAGGCATGTCTATGGCTTTTCGGTTCTTCCGCCTTTAAGAGGACGTCTAAATATATAAAGACCGCATGCAAATTTATAGTAGCTGTTGCTCCAACAGGATTGGCTGCTTCTTTTTGCGAACTCGAGCAAGCGCAGTACAAGCTAACCTCTGTTCTGAGAACCGGAAACTTAGAGCACGAGACAAATGAGCCATCGTTCGAAAAAAAAAAATAAAAATCACTGACATGCATGAAAACAAGAAGTTATCACCACGAATAAACAAAGGACCGACGCAGACAATGGTAATTCATAACAATAAAGATTTAGAACATAAATGTGTTTATTTCTGTGTACATTCGGTTATACGTTCACGTGACAAGAAACATTTGTGAACCAAGATGGCTTGATGTTTCTACTTTACAACAATCTTATTTACCCGACGATAAAGTATGTATTTAGACTGTCAATGTGTGACCGATGTATGTCTTCTCTGCATTAATTACACTCTGGAACTCAAGTGGTGGCAGCAGCTCACGTGGGTGTTTATTCTACACTCTGCACAGAACAGTAGATGGCGTAGTTTCCCCATTTAGCGAGATTTTAACTACAGCCTACTGTATTTAACTGTAAAGAAGGATATTATCTATTTACTGATAACACGGTACTTTAAGTGGCATTACATATGTTTGGAGATTAAAAACAGTGAACGGCAGGTTTAAATTGATTTACAGAAGGACTGTTTGGTCAATGACCCCTTTAAACTTGTAATATATGATTTGAAATGCGTCAACTGTCCAAATTGGTTATCGTTAGAGACAATAGTGCAATCAGCACATGTGTAAATGGTGATTAATTTTAAAATATTAGGAGATGATGCTGAAGAAAATAAAAATGCAATAGGAAGATGAGAAATCCCTGTCTAAAGACATCACACAATACAGCACATACAGGATGAATTCGTTTCCTCTCAGCTTCATATAAAGAGCTGTGTTTGACTATATTTAAACTTTAGAGCAAAAATGACTTAAGTTGGGTGTTCTTTACTTTTCTCCTATTAAATTGAACATCCTCACACCAGCGATTCCAGGAGTCGGGGAAACCTTCATACTGTAGTCGACGTTGATTCATGTACGGATGTTGCTCTACAAGTGAAGTGAGTGGCTCTTAAAAGAGCCGTTGGGTTTTGGTAGTCTGGGAAATGACTTTAACCTCCGAAGCCGTACAGAGTGCGGCCCTGTCTCTTCAGGGCGTACACCACATCCATGGCGGTAACAGTCTTTCTCTTGGCGTGCTCGGTGTAGGTGACGGCGTCACGGATCACGTTCTCCAGGAACACCTTCAGCACACCGCGGGTTTCCTCGTAAATCAGACCAGAAATACGCTTCACACCACCACGGCGAGCCAGGCGGCGGATGGCGGGCTTGGTAATCCCCTGAATGTTATCGCGCAGAACCTTGCGATGACGCTTAGCGCCTCCTTTACCGAGTCCTTTACCTCCTTTTCCTCTTCCGCTCATCTTCGACCGCGATTAGTTCGGTGACTGAGAAGTCTAGAAGTAACGGCGAGAGACCGTCAGTATATGAACATTTTCTGCGGACGTAGTAGAAGTCAGACTAACAGAGGGCGGGGTTACAGTCCCACCCACAACAGATTGGTTTCGGGAGAATAACCGTTTGTTTCTTTACGTGAACTTCATGTATGAAATTTACAACGGTTGAGAAAATGAACCAGATCACGGGTGAGAAGAACGACAGAAAAACGAAAAATACGTTAGGATATATTAAAAAGACAAGAAAACAATTGAATTGTCAGTTTTACTTTGCAGGTATGAATGTGGAATTTAGCAGGCTGACGCAGTTGGTTCCAATCAGTCTCCAAATACAATCGAAACAATGGAACAGTAGGGGAATTTTACATTTTAATCCGGCTAGGAATTTGTTGTTAATTAACTAAACCCTCCGAATTTTTCTGCCGACACTTCTGTGCAACAAAGAGCGGACTTCGTTGACTACCATTCACACCTTACCTATAAATGTGCACAAACACGTTAGCCATGTCACCACTAAATTTAAATTGGTGTATACATCAAAATTTGTTTCAATGCGGCCGTGGAGTATTTTTTGAAAGCCCAAGTCAGCATTGTTGGACAACAGGGAGTTGAAAATGTGAGATTTTTTGCTTAATGTTAGACTGGAGAACTGTCATGAGTGATCCGAGAATTATGTGAGGCGTAGCATTCTAGCCATGTCAAATAGCGCACAAAAGGAACTCTTCCAGGTGTATTGAATGGCTCTTAAAAGAGCCGTTGTGTTGCAATATGGAGGTGTCAATCTAAGCCCTCTCCCCGCGGATGCGACGGGCCAGCTGGATATCTTTGGGCATGATTGTGACCCTCTTGGCGTGGATGGCGCACAGGTTAGTGTCCTCGAACAGACCGACCAGGTAGGCCTCGCTGGACTCCTGCAGAGCCATGACAGCGGAGCTCTGGAAACGGAGATCGGTCTTGAAATCCTGAGCGATTTCTCTAACCAGCCGCTGGAAGGGCAGCTTGCGGATCAGCAGCTCGGTGGACTTCTGGTAACGACGGATCTCCCTCAGGGCCACGGTACCGGGCCTATAACGGTGAGGCTTCTTCACTCCGCCGGTGGCCGGAGCGCTTTTACGGGCAGCCTTGGTGGCCAGCTGCTTCCTAGGAGCCTTTCCTCCGGTGGATTTACGGGCTGTCTGCTTGGTTCTTGCCATTGTTCGTTCACGTTTTCTGTTAGGAACTAATGCTCATTCTCCGACACTGACGGCTTTTTAAGAGAAACGAAGGGGGCGGTGCTGACGCTGATTGGTCACGTTTGAACTGAGCGCGAGGTCAAACTGCCGGTCTATTGGTGGAAAGGAATTCAAACTGATACCCAAGAAAAGCAGCCAGATGTTCCCAAAACAAATACAAGAGTTTCTGTACCGAATGTCACCGAAATACAAGTGAGAAACTTGAAAGTTCTGTCTTTAATGAGTTTATAATTCACACTGTATAATGGAATAAGACTTGTTATTAAGTAAGAACAAGGAAACGTAGTGAATAAAAATATAGTGGAGTACTAGAACAAGACAGAGAGGACAACTGTATGTTTTGTGTGATAATACAAATCAACAGTTTCTGCATTCATAAATATATATCAATATATTCACGAATCATAAAACACATATGAGCATATGCAACTCAAAGGTTTTAAAAACAAAGAAAAGTTTCTGTACCAAATGTCATTGAAATGCATTTGAGAAACTTAAGTTCTTCGTTTTTCACACTGTATTATAAAATAAGACCCGTTATCAAAACAATAAATATATCTATTGAATAAAAAATATCGAGGCAATAAGAAAGGATGTGTGATGCTTCAAATGTTCTGTCCCTGCAATTCCTACAGTGCATGATTCATGTAAAAATATGAGTACATGGAGTTGAGTATTCAGCATCACCATTTGTAATCTTCATCTGTCTTCCTAAACAAGTATGATTCTATTTTAAATGCTACTTTATCCTCTGCTTTATGATTTTATTTTTTGCCATCTCACTATAACTGGCTTTTTCACAGGCCTGATATAAACATTCACCCTCTTATGATGATGAGATATTTTTATGGATGTCACCATTGAATTTTATATCCAAGAATTTTGGTATTATAAATGAAATTGTTGTCTTTTCACAGGAATAACACTTGTTATATGTTCTCATGTGAGATAACAGGATGCAGAAGACAGGGTTAGATGGAGGCAACTGATAAGCTGTGGCGACTCCTGAAGGGAAAAAAAGTTGCATTTTTACAGAAATTCATAACTTTTACACTATGTTTAAATCCTTACTGTTCTGTCTCCATGTGAATCTAAATCTTTATTTTGCAGCTCCGTACAGAAACAGAAAACTTTGCCCTCTTACTAGTTTTTGTTATATATGGTATAAAAACGTGCTTCCCTATACAATGAAATTTTTACTTTGCCATGTGTAGAATGCCCAAGTACAAAAGTATAAGATACAAATTTTTAAAAAAGCAGTAACTACGTTTTGAGCAAATTTCCATCAAGACATAATGGAAAATTAGGAAATTCTCTTTACTGTCTGTGGTGGCTCTTAAAAGAGCCTTTGTTGCATTTGTGCCATCTCCAGAACAACCACTTTATTTCTTGGCTTTTGATCCCTTTGTTTGTTGTTTACCTGGCTTTGACCCCCCCTTGGCCCTTGAAGGTTTCCTGTCTGCAGACTTCTTCACAGGACGGTTCTTCTTAGCCACCTTAGCAGATGATTTCTTGCCAGGTGATTTTGCAGCTGCTGGCTTTACTGCAGGCTTTTTAGCTGCAGGCTTTTTCTTTGCCTTCTTGGCCACTGGCTTCTTGGCTGCTGGTTTCTTGGCCGCTGCCTTCTTGGCCGCTGGCTTCTTGGCCGCTGGTTTCTTGGCGGCTGGTTTCTTGGCCGCTGGCTTCTTGGCCGCTGGCTTCTTTTGCTTGTCCGCTTTCTTTGCAGGCTCCCCTTTGGGGAGTTTATAGGAACCAGAGGCCCCAAAACCCCTGACCTGGACCAGAGCTCCATTGGCCACCATCTTGGTCAGGCCCACATTGACACGCTTGTTGTTCTTCTCGGTGTCCACCCCTTTATCAGCAAGAGCTTTCTTGATGGCTTGCGTGGACATCCCACGCCGCTCCTTGCAGCTGCAAACAACGTCCTTGATAAGCTTCGACATGGGAAGACTAGCGGGCGTCTTGGCGCTGGATGCCTTCTTCTTCTTGGGGCTTTTAGTCTGGACGGCGGGCGCGGCTGGTGCTACTTCGTCCGTCATGATGGTCGTCTAAGTTCTCGCTCGTCAGTACAGATGTGTCCGTGCTCTGCGTGAGTGCTGTCAACTGTCAGAGGGCGGAGGAATATATGACAAGCATGAGAACCGTGGAGAGTCAACATGCAATCGCGCTCGCTTCCTTGTTCGCTGGTCGGAACACTTGTGTTTTTTCTTCCACAGTTTGAGGATAAAATTCACAGAGACGCACGCTTTTACATTAAAACTGTTATTGTAGCAGCGAGTATAACTTCTTTTTTCCATGATCAGGTCATTTCTAGCGACGAAGACAGACTGCATTGTTTCTAGGAGGCTTCAAACCTCTTGAACACATAGCGACTCCGTGTATCCCGTCACGACTTTTAGTCACATTTGGTCTCTAAAAATTGCGAAAAGTGCTTAACAATAAATGTGATCGAGGTGTTCATGTGACCTCAGGTATGTTCGGATAAAATAAAATTGAAATCTCTGTAGTTGTGTGTTTTTTTAGTTTAATTCAGAGCGATTTTCTGCGGAGGTAAACACAAGAATGCTGTCGACTGTTAGACAGACCGTTTAATTCAATGTGCGTCATCACCATAAGTTCTGTGATATTAAGTTGTTGTTATAATGTGAATTTTTACGACAGTAGAAAGTAGAAAGTGAGATAAATGTGTAGTTAAACAGAAATATAGCTCCATCAAGACTGAAAGCTGTGTGGTGAAACTAACGTATAAGACAAAACAAAATGTAGGTTTTTAAGAACAACAAATATGTGTTTTGGTTTATTTTCGAATGGAAAATCAGACATAGAATGCAATTTACTAACCTACAACCTAGTTACATTTAAACATATTCAGTGACTTCTGACGTGAAGTTGCACACAAGGTCAGTATTAGTGTTGTCATTGTATAAAATGTCCGTGACAGACATTTGCCTACACGTTACGAGAAATATCAAACCACTTTCATTGGTTCTCGTTTTTATATAGAATTGATGTAATATATCGATTTATTTCAGAAAATTGCAGTTAATTTTGCAATTCGAATTATGCTGTTACAATTCTGTTGTGAGGGTGGCGAATGCTGTGTTAACTATTCTTCCTTGTGTAACGTATTTTGTGTGACTGTATGTATACTTAGTAGAAGTGAATGCTTTCCCTTTGGGATTATTAAAGTATTCTTTATTCATACCCCCTATTTCCAGCATCTAGACAGTTGCTGTCTAAATGCTGGACTTGTCATGCCATGTCGTTTTATGCGAGAGTAAAGCATGGTCTGACTGATGAGATGTAAAAAGAAAGTTTTTGAATCTGGACAATAAATAAAATCAGTCAATATCATGCAAATGCAAGTAGCTCCACGTTTTCAGCCGCCAAATTACCCTGATTTTACGTTTGTAGCCTGTGCCACGTCCATTAGAAAGCTGCAGAACACCAAGCTTTACCTGAAATCGCATTAAGGTGGATCCATTTGATAAGTGGGGATTCCGTCTCCAAATCTACCAGGTCTCAGCAGGCGGTCATACACTCATCTCATACGTACATTTTATACTACTACGTGAATCTACTGGAACTAGAAAAACCTATTACTAACAAGTGTGACGTGGGCTGAAAAGAAATTACCGACGACGTAAGAATCCGTAAGACTTAACTCCGATTTCGGTAAGACTATTCTAATTTTTTTACGTTTCAGAAACTAATAAGGAGAAGCTCTCGAAGCAGTAAGTGGCTCTTAAAAGAGCCTTTGTGTTGTGGTTTTGTCCTCGGGATCTACTTGGAGCTAGTATACTTAGTCACCGCCTTGGTGCCCTCGGATACGGCGTGCTTGGCGAGCTCACCGGGCAGCAGAAGGCGGACAGCCGTCTGGATCTCTCTGGAGGTGATGGTGGAACGCTTGTTGTAATGAGCGAGGCGGGAAGCCTCACTTGCGATCCGCTCGAAGATGTCACTCACGAAGGAGTTCATAATGCCCATCGCCTTGGAGGAGATCCCCGTATCAGGGTGGACCTGCTTCAGGACCTTGTACACGTAGATGGCGTAACTCTCCTTCCTGGGTCTCTTCCTCTTTTTCTTTCCATCCTTCGGCTTGGTCAGCCCCTTTTTGGACCCTTTCTTCGCTACCTTCTGTTGCTCAACCATGATTAAACCGTGGAAAGCGTAGCTCTAACAAGAGGGGACATTTCATATATAGCTGTCTCATGCAAAGTACTTGCATGCGATTGGCTGATTCTCCTTCGACATAGCGCATGCGCTGTGCAAACTATTTCTGTCAGCAACAAGCCGGGGGCAAACGGAGCAGTGATTACGGCACAATTTGAACACGAGTTGAGTGAATAGTTTCACATATAGGGCCCGTGGCTAACAGGACAGTTTGTATGGATGAGTGACATCAACACTGATGCTGCTGATGTGTGAAATCTCAAATTCCATTCAAATAAAGCAAACATTTCTGTAGCTGCTCAAGAAAATGCAGTGTAATGCACTAGTTTATGTGAAAGTGCGGGTATTATACTACAAAAATATATTCAGTAATTATAGCATGCATGTACAATTTTTGAATTCACACACATACGTACATAATGTGTATAGTTCTACTTCTTTACTTTATTATTAGGTATCTTAATTGTTGAGTTTTATTCGGCTATACCTGGATCTCTATAACTTAACCCACAATGATTATGCTACCGGAATAATGGAAATTGCCCAATTTTGGGACTATTAAAAGGAACATTATCACGTTTGCATTTCATACCGCAAACACTACATAATTAACAAATTCATATAACGATTTTATTGGAAGCTTGTAATAGAGTGCTACACCTGATAATAAAAACGTCTGCTCATCAACAGATTGTTCATCAGCCAGTAAATGCATAACCTCAGTTGAAATTTAAGGATGACTTAAATAAAAATGCCAGACGTTGAGTGTTTACAGGAGACTTCCTGGGCTAAGGAGAGAAGTAATAAAAGCCAAACAGGTGGACCACATGTATGCAGTAACACACAATAAACCTTTGTGGATTTGTGTTAAACACGAATTAACTACATTGCATATTGTGTGTATATATATATAATACACATACACGTCAGAAAAGTGGCTCTCTTGAAGCAGTGGGTGGCTCTTAAAAGAGCCTTTGTGTTGCCGTTTGTTTTCAGGGTTCTACTTGGAGCTGGTGTACTTGGTCACCGCCTTGGTGCCCTCGGACACGGCGTGCTTAGCGAGCTCACCGGGCAGCAGCAGACGGACAGCGGTCTGGATCTCTCTGGAGCTGATGGTGGAACGCTTGTTGTAATGAGCGAGGCGAGAAGCCTCACTGGCGATCCGCTCGAAGATGTCATTCACGAAGGAGTTCATGATGCTCATCGCCTTGGAGGAGATTCCGGTGTCAGGATGGACCTGCTTTAAGACCTTGTACACATAGATGGCGTAGCTCTCCTTCCTGGGTCTCCTCTTCTTCCTGGTGTTTTTGTTGACCTTCGCTACGGCCTTCTTCGACCCTTTCTTCCCTCCTTTCACCGTGTCACCCGGCATGTCTGCGACTGATCGATTGTTCCGCTTCTGAGAGGACGTCTAACTTTATACTCTTCAGCTTGAACAGGATTGGTCGATTCATGTTGCGCAAAGGACCGTGTTTTGTGGTCTAACCGGTTTCCGATCCAGCTTTGTACCGAGATCAAAGCGTCGTCAGACCCCGTAATACAGTACATGCGGCTCGGCAGTGCACCGGCATCATGTTCCGAGCGTACCCTGACCCACGCCCCCCCAACCCCAAAAAGTCGCTAGCGTAGAGTCCAGCTAACCTGCGACGGCGCAAGAAACGGTTACCGAAGATAAATGAATGACTACATAAATACATCATTTTGATAGAGATTTTGCTCTTAAATTCATGTGAGTGGCTCTTAAAAGAGCCGTTGGGTTTTCAGTAGTTGGGGAAATATCTCTAACCTCCGAAGCCGTACAGAGTGCGGCCCTGTCTCTTCAGGGCGTACACCACATCCATGGCGGTGACAGTCTTTCTCTTGGCGTGCTCGGTGTAGGTGACGGCGTCACGGATCACGTTCTCCAGGAACACCTTCAGCACACCGCGAGTCTCCTCGTAGATCAGACCGGAGATACGCTTCACACCGCCACGGCGAGCCAGGCGGCGGATGGCGGGTTTGGTGATCCCCTGGATGTTATCGCGCAGAACCTTGCGGTGACGCTTGGCGCCTCCTTTACCGAGTCCTTTGCCTCCTTTTCCTCTTCCGCTCATCTTCGACTGTGATTCGTTCGGTGACTGAGAAGTCTGGAGGTGGAGCCGAGAGACCGTCAGTATATGAACATTTTCTGCGGACGTAGTAGAAGTCACCGCTTTGGTAAGAGGGGTAGTCAGCCCCGCCCACAAAGAAGATTTTTACGTCACAAGACCTCAGGTTTCTGTTTTTCCATTTTAGAAGAAATTTTATTTACAGAACTGTTCAGATGTTTGAACTAAAATATAAACATAATTAAAATTGCAGTATATCAAAACAGAGGAATAACAAGAACAGAAAATTAATAAATAAGTTCCACATATCTTGTGTAAAATTAGTCTCAATGTAAATTATTTACAGCTTTTGAATTCGCGCGAAAATTCAGTGCTGGTATCGCTTCAAGTGAGACAAGGTGAAATTAGGGTTTTGTTTTCGAAATTTACTGATGTGATTTTGGACTTGTGCTCATAGAGGGACGATGTTTAACGTACAGGTAATTTCTCTGACAAGAAAACAAATGAAATACTTTCACTCTTACATCTGAAATGTGGATCTCATTTTCTGTTTCAAGTCATTCCAGAAGGTCCGTCTAACAGAGCATTAAAAATGACCGGCGACTGTTTAATCTGACTTGTGACAAGAAAACATTGAATTCTTATCATTTTACAATAAACTTTATTTAGAATGTACTTTTCATTTACAAACATTGTTTGGTTTGGGGTTGGATGGATGAGGTTGGTGCTCTGAGATCAGGGATTTCTGATGGATATGTAACTAAGAATAATTTGAATAGTTTCATAATAAGTTTTTTATATCTACTCCAAAATTTTTAACTTTTACCCATAAATGGAATACTGTAATTGTGTCCTCCAGACTTGTAAAATAGCTCATCATCTCCAAAATATGGAATGTTTTTTTACGCGTTTCATTTTGTTAAAGAATATAAGGGAATAAATAAAGTAAAATTTAATTTTCTTTCATGTGGCCATCATTATTTTTCCAGATGAGTGTGCAAAGTTGGGTAGCTGTGTGTTGATTGGCTTTCATAAACAGATTTGTAAATGAGTAAAATAATCTTTAAAATCTGAGATTTGCTAATGTGTAAGGGAATATGCAAATGAATATTCTGTAATGTCATGTCAAAAAGTCACTAATAAGACCACTAATAAAACAGAAAAAAGCTTTGTATTTAATTAATTTATACATTTACAACACTTCATATTTATTAATTCAGATGTTTAACGTAGCCCAGCACAAACTTGTCGAGCACAAAATAAAAACTACACCAAATGACGACATCAATTCTGTGTGATTTACATGTTTTAAGTGTCCTTGTTTTCAGTTGAGCACACAGTACAATACATCCATTAAGTTAAGATAAATTTTCACAAAAAGTACAGCATAAAAACTGTAGCTGCAGATCATCACATGTCCACTAGATGTCACTGCGATCAAAGTCTGAACTGAACAGAATGAGAAAAGCTCCAGCCTCTCTGTACAGAAATGCAGCCAGCAGAATTATTTAATAATCTAGAGATGTTCCCTTCTCTGAACTCTCCAGTGTGCATTTATTTTTATGTTTGATTTAACGGATGGAGACAACACACACAATTTCATTAGATATTTTTGTGGCTTCAGTGTCGGTGGAATATTTTTTTGTTAAATAGATGTGACATCCACAAACCACTTTATGGCATTTTTCCAACATTAATATTTGATAGAATGTTGGCTGACAAAACCCAGGTCCTTCTCGTCCATTGTTTGGAGGAAGTCACTGTTTGCAATCATTGTTTTCAAAGTCATTCGTGAATAAACTGAACAATTATTAACTAGTATTCATTAGCTGAATGTTTGCATTTCGTGAACAAATTCTCTTCATTTGTACTAGAAAAAAAAAGAGCATGTTTTTATTTTATGTCTGGTATATCTATAATCTATATTATCGATGCATGAATTAAAATATAACGTGTACTTTTCCTTCTTTTCCCTGATAACATGCAAATCCATACCAGACCGTCCCTTTTGTTCTGCTAGTGGTTTGCTAGCAAGCTTAGTATTAGTTAAAAGAACATTTCCCTAACATAACTGCTGTAAGCTAAATAAGACAGCAAACAAGAAACAAAAGTTTATGAATTTAAAAAATAGCTTTGACTGTTAAGGTACATTTTTTTCTCACAGCAATAAATAAACATATAATATCAAAATAATTAAACACAAAGTAAAGTTGTTAAATATAAAAGAAACATAATTTGTGTACACAAATTGGTGTGAATACGGCAAAAGTCTATCAGCATTGTGATTCTCTAGATTTCTCACATCTGGTTTTAAGAGTCATCTGTCACTTTCTTAAAAAACAAATCCAAGTCCATCACAGCCGCAGAAATTCAATGAAAGAAAGCCAGAGAGTCAAGTTTCCTGTAAAGAAAAGGAAGTGCGGGACTTTACTCTTCTCTTGCTAATAACAAAAAAAAAAAGTTTGCAGTTTTGTGTTTTAATTCTTGCTAATGTTGTGTGATCTACTGCACATGTGCAGACGAGGTAAAAGCTTTGTTGAGTGCAGTGGATGCTCCTGATCCGGTAGGAATCACCAGGTGTTAAACAAACAAAGAATAAGACAGTTTTTCAACAGCTGGTCCAGGTGAGACGTTGTCTCGTGTTTCACAGGTGAGTTAAGGCTCAGGAGGAGACGGGAACGGAACAGTTACCCACCTGACAGGCGCTATAATCACACCTGAAGGATGACTGGGGGAGTGTGTTCTAAAAACCACTTCCTGTTAAGGGAAAGGTGAGGACCCAGCTGCCTGAGGCAGTCTTGTCAGCTAGTGCCCTGCCTTCGTCCCCTTGACCGATCTGTGCTCGTCTTCATTTCCACTCTGCCCGTTGACCACAACCTTGTGCCGTGAGACAAGGAGTGACACATTGGCAGCATCTTTTGCCAACGGCGACACCGGGCTTGTCCGTCCTCTTCCTGTCACCCCAGGAAGGGGTTCTCGGTAAGGTGAGGATGAGGAGGGCCAAGGCGGGGGGCGAAGTCTGGTGGTTACGGAACGGGGGCTGGGGCTAACGGAAGACAGTGTCTGTTGGCTGCCATTCAGAAAGGAGGAGTTGTTGGAACCCTGCTGGCAGCGGTAGTTGTAGTGAGCTCGCCAACCCTGACGCTTCCGCTTCCACCGACAGCGAAGGATCCGGATGAACGCCTGAAGAAATAAAACAAGTTAGCAGTAAACAACATTATTAAAGATCGGGAGACATCACAGCTTCATTCAGACAAAGGTGGACCAGAACCAGCAAGCAAGGGAACCGGTACAACAATCAGAGGTATCAGTCGTAGGAGGTGTTACCTGTTTGAACTCTCGGCTGTAGCAGGGGTAGATAATGGGGTTCAGGCAGCTGTTGAAGTATCCCAACCAGAAAATGACTTTAAAGAAGGTTTCAGGAGGACGCAGGTTGCTGCTGAACGACCCTGACACACACAAACAAACAAAAAAAACCCACTGATATGTTAGCACAGTCAAACAAAATGGCAAATAGTAAATTAAATGATGTCTGTGTAGGGTCTCAGTTATCCAGGTCATGGTTCTCCAAAACTGTTTAAATCAATCCACTGGACTTTAAGAAAGTTTCTTGCAGACATTTTGCCTCACTTCCAAGAGGCTTCTTCAGTTCTCATGGTGGCCAGTCTTGTCCCAGCTTATTAAGCCTGTGGGGTGTGGTCAGTGCTATTCACATTCCAACGACCATAGCTGAAACATATCTGGCTCTTCAACACTGGTTGATGGGGGTGTCAGTGAGGGGGCTCCGCTGGGACAGGACCAGCCACCATGAGAACAGAAGAAGCCTCTTAGACGAGAGGCAAAACGTCTTCAAGAAACTTTCCTAAAGTCAAGTGGATTGATTTAAACAGCTTTGGAGTAAATTAAATGCACAACAAGGATTGGTAGCTTTTTTCCCCCAACCAACCAAACAAAGGAACGTGGGTGAAAACAGTCCTTCTTTGGGAGAGGAGTCAATAATGTGGTTCAGCAGAAAATAATTTGCTGTTGAAACAGTTGGAGTAGTTTGTTGGTTTTGCTTAAACAGGAACATTTGATTTCATTTTTCATCAGGAAATACAAAGGGTCACATACGCAGGTAGCTCTTAGTTGCAGTTAACATATTTTACCACTTGGGGCAGCGTTCACCACAATAACAGAAGAGAGCGCTGTGAGCAGACAGACTCATCATCGTCGTCGTCGTCATTATCATCATCATCATCAGGAACTTTTATATCGTAAGCAGTATAAATTTCATTTACAATAGCTGTGCTGTCAGCATCGTTCAATCAATTTTCTTTTCTTAACCTTGTCTCTCTGTCTTTTTGTGTTTTCCCTCTTCCTCTCCTCCCTTGTCTCGTTTTTTTTTTTTAAATTTATCTCTCTATATCCTCTGGGATCTGAGGTGTTGACCTATAGACGAGACGGGTGATCTGCACCATGCCGGGGTTTTTTGGAGGATTTTGTTGGATTTGATTGGATCAGTTTTTATCTTCAGATAACACTGACATGGATTATTTCTCACTGAACATGGACTTGTAAGGCCATCCTGTGCCTTAGGCTGCACTCCTTGACTATAAATGAAGAAGGTGATTGCTAACCTGACTTCCACCTTGGGAAAAAGCATGTGACACCTGAGTGTCACTGTCTTGTAGATACCAGGCATCTCAAAACGACGAACAACACCCAAAACAATTAATGTGAAGAGCAAATGACGCAACCGTCATCTGATTGTCTGTCAGGTGACCCCAACCTCAAGTCCAAGATAACTTCATTCAACTCAGAGATCTACCATGACCTGGATGACTGAGAATCTTCACAGACACATTATTAATATTAATAGTTGGGAGTTCCCCGAGGATATAATTATCTCTGATATCAGAATAAACATAATTCCACTTATAAATCATAAAACTAGACGGTTCAGAACTTTTCACAGAATCGTGATGTTTTTATCCAGTAGTCCTGTCACATGTTATAGTTGCCAAGATGTGGGTGTATCATGATGTGTATCATTGAAAAATGACACCAAATGCAATATTCCCTCGCTGGTTCATGCTTCAAGATGCACGGCTTCACTACATCGCGGATGTTTAGTTGGTAGTCACATGATACCGTACGTGTATGCTATTGACTGACAGCATCCGTGTGTACGCTGCGTTCCAAGACTCACAGGACTTCAGTGTATTATATAAACGCTTAAAAATGCTTTAAACAGTCTATAAGAGTGTTGGAAGAGGTAATACTGTATATAAGATAACATATAAGGTGGTTTAATATCAGTATGGGGAGGGTTCATAAATGTTTAAATTACCCTACATAATAAAATAAATAGTTCGTCGCTATATCGCGGAATTTTGTTTTTTACGGTTGGTCCTGGAATGCATTAACCGCAAGTAACAAGGGATTACCGTAGTTTTAAAACTGAAGAAACCAATTACGAGATGCACACTTTTTGGACCTCTACTGAACACAAAGCAACCAATGACTCCATGGCAGCATTTCACCTCTAGTTTACGGTTCTAGCTGTACAATTAAGATGGAATTAAAATGAAATAAGAGGTAAAGTGCAGGAAATATCCTCACAGGCACTCTCATCCCCAGAACCCAACTACCACATGGACTTGAAGCCACTGCCACTGTTAAATTAAGGTCTAGTCAGAACAATCATTGAATGAACAGATATTCACTCTTAGTTCTCAATGAAACCCTCTAAATGAGGATCACTCTGATCTCACTTGGTCCGAATGACTCATCTTCACCTTGTTTAGACTCGCTGGGTTTAAAACCTGGAGACTGTGGAACAGTCTCTCATCCTGTCATCCATTAAAATCAGTGTTCAATCCTCTGATCACAGGTCTGTTTCTTTGAGCGTTAAAGGATCAGTCTGCTCATGGTCGATATTAAGCCAGTTCAGTCTCTCTCTTATGAAATCTGCTGAGGTCCAAAGGTTGGATGCAGCCAGAGGAATTGAGGGTGGCTCTCTGTTTGGACTTTGCAACATTCAAACACTTAAATGGATGTTATTATGACTCTTGCTTGAGGTTGAGGGCTGACCTCAGAAAAGACTTCAACTGCGGGAACATGCCCAGGAACCTTTTTAGGAAATCAGGAACCTCGACTCCACGTGGACAACAAGAATCTAGTTTAAGTCTAGCTGGAGGAGCTTCTTTCTGCAGGACGGTGACAAGTCAAATATAAACAGCGAAATAATGATTGCCAGAATTTTGGCGATCACCTAACTTCTTTTCTAGCACTCTCACAAGGTCAGTGGTTCATCGATAATAGATTAATCTGCTTATAAATACACAACTCAACCAATGAGAGCTGCAGGTTTAAGGAATTGCTAATATTTGCTTTTTGTAAGTTTATTTCGTGTGTTTTGGGCATAGCTTGGATTCTCAATGAGACGACTTTTTCAGTGTCAAGAAAAATATTAGGACCAAATAGGATCAAATTTCCAAAGCATGGACAAGTCATGATTCTCCACCAGGAAGTGTAACCAAATCTGGCAGATTGTGAACTGTATTGGAAGGACAATGTGCTTTGGGTTACATGACTCCCACAGAATAGTCTGGATATTATTTTCTGATATTTGGAAGTTTTAGAGACACTGGCTTTGGCAGAGAAATCTCTAGGTGCCAACATTTTTCCATGATGCAAGTGTTACAGGAAGTCTCAATGTATAGAATACACATTTCAGTCAACTAATGCTTGATGCTTATTAGACCACGATCAACCTTTGACATTTAAACTCCAAACCCATCACTTCTTGAAGATATGGTTACATAGAGACACCAGGGAGTGATGAAGATATCTTCAATCCACTGACCAGAGGCTATGGGTGGATGAAAAAAAAAAACAAACAGACAGAGAGATTGGAATTTTTACAGCATAATTGGGGTCAGTCAGTGAAGTCCGACCTCTGGACAGTCGGACCTCACAGAAGCACGACACCAGATCTGTCATTGGTTTCATTCGCCCAGTATTTACAAACACAGACAGCTTCCCATCCAATTCCACTAATCCGACAGAGACTCAGATCTAATCTGCAATATAAGCCTCGGGGTATCTGGCATTGCTCCACCATCTACTGTTGTGGGAAACCATCATATACAATAAAGAAATAGCAAGACTGCTTGACTTCCTGCCCTTATCGTGCACTGATATATTCTCTGTCACTGTGAGGACTCTGAGAAAACAAGGGTCATTTCTGGGTTTTGTCTTAGAATCTGCGCTGACCACTCAACGACGAGAACCTGACGTATTGCTCTTCAGACAAATATTCAAAATATGAAGACAACAAGAATAATGTGCTGCTACTGAAGGCTTTCGAGAAATAATTTCTGACCATTAATCACACTCGATCCCTTTCTGACAGGACGGTCCATCTGAATGAAAAGAAACAGATTGTTTTTGGTTCTGTTTTTGATGTTGCATTTCCTATTTAGTGACACTGACTAAACTAATCTAACCATGTCTAATGATCCAAATAATACCTTCCCTAAAATGTTTTTAATAGCTAGAATAACAAACACAATCTTTCCTTTGACCTGCTGGTGGTTACCGTAGCTAGAACGGATGGCGTGTAAAAATTTGCTCAGAGCCAACAAACACATTTGAACTGGTTTTGTGTTAAAATATTCTAGGTGAGTCATGGCGTCCCTGCAGATTCTGTTCCAGTTTATTGAGTGGTAATGATGTTTCTGGCTGAATGATAGCTTAGTAATATCAGCTGATGTTTGAAGCTGCCCTGTGAAGGATAAGCAAAAACCTGTCTGAAGGTAAATATGCTGTTTCAGATCTTGTACGGAATGAAATGAGTAAACAGACATGTTAGAGTCCTTAACCTCGGGTGAAGCTGGTGAGTTCACACTGATCGTAATCATGTCAGACGGGGCATCCACTGAATGGTATGATGAGAAAGTACAAGCTCAAGTTCAGCTGACTAAAAATATTTCAGATCCTGCTGATCATCTGTTAGCTTCATTTAGCTGTTAGCAGTTTGGATTAATAGCCATAACATTTAAAAGCAAGAATATCTTCCATAAGATCTGGGTTCTGGATTGGTTTTGAGATTTTAAACGTACCGATGGGGAGAACCAGGAAGAAAGGTAGCCAGCAGAGGATGAACATGCCCACCACCACGCCCAGCGTCTTGGCAGCCTTCTTCTCTCTTGAGAACTTGAGCAATTTGACAGTTAGGGTGCTGCGTCCGGCTGCACTGCCGCCACCAGCCTTAGAGGATTGACATAGTTCTTGAATCTGCTGGCTCCTGCAGTGGATCCTCAGGGTGAGCTCATTGGAGTCTTCCTGGCGTTCCTTCATCATGCCAGCCTCTAGATTCTTGGTGGTGCGTTTGGCCACGATGTAAACGCGAAAGTACATAGTAAGGATGATGGTTAGAGGGATGTAGAAGGAACCGAGTGAAGAGAAGAGGGCGTAGAAAGGCTCCTCGGTGATGATGCAAACGGTGTCGTCCTGCAGGATGGAGGGGAGGTTGGAGACAAGTTTGCGTTAGGTTCATCAAACCAAACAGGAAAGCGTCAAGAAATTTCTGTCCAACTTTAAAATTCATTCCTGACCTCTGGACGAAAATTAGAGCTAAATGAACTAAAGAAAGAATTGAATCTTTCTCATATAACCCCAAGACAAGCAACTAAGCAGCCAGATTTAGTCACTTAGGGAAGCTAAATCTCTCACGGCTAACTTGGGCCATATTAGAATTCCTCAGTCAGTTACAGGACTGATGAACAGATAGAAATTGCTCCTGTACCTGGGATGGCGGTTGTTTCCAGCCCAGCAGCGGCCCGATGGAGATGACAGTGGAGAGGGCCCAGACGCCCAGCATAGCGAGCAGTGCTCTCTTCTTTGTGACAATCATTGGGTACTGCAGCGGGTGGCTAACGCCGATATACCGGTCGATGGAGATGACGCACAGAGACATGATGGACGCCGTGCAGCACAGGACGTCCACCGCTGCCCAGATGTCACAGAAGATCCGACCAAACACCCAGTAATCCAAGACCTGCAGCAACAGGAAGTACCTGAATCCACTTCCTGTTCTTCTTCAGAAGTTCCTCAACATATTTAAAGATTTGATGTTTGGTGGGTGAATTTTAAATAAAGCTATGGTTCCAAAAGATTGACATGTTTGGCTGTTGGAAATCCAAACAACCTTGAGGTGTGTTCACAGGAACCGTGAGTTCAGTTTCAGGTAAAGGTTTGATTGCATTATGGGATATTGAGTCCTGGTGGTGTTCTACTGGGAGTCAATAGAATTTTAGAAGCATGGATGGAATAGAAACAGAGCTATGGATTAATTTATGGCTCAAATACTGCAAGAAGTTAAAGTATACACTGTTTATTTGATAATGAAGTGTGATACCACTGACATTTTACGTGTTCATTATCTTGTGTAAATGTGGTATCATGGTACAGATCTGACGTCGCATTCACACACGTTATTTAAATCATTTTATTTACTGCTCTTTTCTATCTTCTTCCCCTTTCCTTCTTTCTTTGCTTTTTTACCGTCAAAGATTAAAAAAAAAATCCAGTTGATAGTTGATTCATGGATTGTCAAGTCTCTGAAACATCAATCTCTAAAACTACATCATGTTTGTTATTACGTGCAATATGACGTCACCAAATGTTGTTTCGATGAAAATAAATGAATAACAATTATGAATTATCATGCTGTTTGCCAAAGATTAATTACCATCCGCTAATCAGTGACTTTTTCTTCGTTTGTTTTATTTCTCTTTTCCTTTTCTTTACTAATTTGACAAAATGATCATCTTTTTTTTTTAATCTATAATAATTAATCAATAACTGTGGATCAGGATCCCCACTCACCTCCTGCGTGGCGGACACCGGCAGCACCGTGGTCCCCAGCAGCAGGTCCGCAATCGCCAGGTTGATGATGAAGTAGTTGGTGGGGATCCGCAGGTGTCGGTTACAAACCACCGACAGAATGACGAGGATGTTCCCCACGATGGCGAACATGATGAAGGAGGCCAGCACCATACCCACCGGCACCGCCCGGCTCAGATCCAGCGGGGCGGCGCCGTAGTGTCCGCGGCGCTGCGTGGCGTCGGTGCGGTTGATGGAGGAGTTGGGACCGACGCTGGCGTAGGGATCCACGGAGGTACCGTTAAACCATAGACTCATGGTGAGTTAGGCTGAAGTGGTCCAAAATGTTTTTACGTATCAGTTTGGAAGAGGAGAATAAAATATTTACTTTACTTTCAGCTCACTTTAAGCAATTCTGGCGCAAAACAGTCGCAAAATTTGCCATTTATCAAAAGAATATTTTGAATATCAGTTTGGTTATCTCTGTGGTTCCTTAATGTTTAGATATATCCGTTATTTGCTGTTAAAAAAAAAAAAATCCGTGATGAAGTGAAATTGAACGCTCATGTTGTTCCCCGAGGAGCGGAACCAGGTTCGGTGCCAGGCTCGGTTTTACGCGTCAGGCGCGCAGAGCAGCAGCAGGTGGAGGTGCGGGCCAGCTCATTCTTTGCGCGCTGTCAGAGAGCCGTCTGCCGGCCGGTGGGGCCCCTCCTCGGATTAAACTGCTGATTCAGTAGCGGGTCACGGATCTGTGTGTCCTTTTATGGTCCAAACGTGAAATGTGGGAAACTTTCAGCTGAAGAGAGAGAGGAGGGGAAAGAAAAAACCTGAAACAGACGCAAAGTGCTGCATCCTTCTCTCACGATGGTAGAGAGACACTGACATTCACTCACTCTCTCTCTTCCTCTCTCTCTCTCCCCCCTCAGAAAAATTCATATGGAAATCAGTTTATTATCAAAACAGGTTGTATGGTAGCCTAGAGGTGCAAAAGTCACACACTAAATTAAGGAACGCACCTCTGTGCGCATGAAAATAAAGCTTTAATTGAAAGAGAACAAAAAAACCATAAATCCCCATAACGATGAGGGAAATATGTGGATGACGTCATCAAGACGTGGGGGTTACTCTTGGGGGAGATGTATGGAGATGTTGTGGAGGATGTTCACTCACATGTTCATCCAGGTGGGGTCCAGGTTAGACCTCCAGAGTTGTGACATCACTCTTTATCCCCGCCTCTTTCATGCTGCCCAGTCATCTGACTTTTACTTCTTTTTTTTTAATTATAGGGAGTGGTTATTTTAAGAAATGTGGGTTCATTTTGGGTTACGTTGGATTAAGATATTAGATTTGTCTGGAATCACTTTTTAAAATAATAAATATACATAAACTGAGAAATGGCTTTCTTAAAAATTACTAAAGTGCTTTTGAATCCCTGGAGTGTAGATTTACTGCGTCCTGCAGAAATATTCAACCCCACAAAAACTGATCGACTTGTTTGGATTGCAAATGTCACCAAGTCGTTCTTCATTCAACCTTTTTATTTGCAATCTAACTGATCCAAAAGTATTCAGGCTTTTGCAGTAAAGTAATTTTAAAAAATACACACAGGATTAAATCCTAAACACCTTTTTCTGTGACAAAAGCTCGAGACCTTTTGAGGTGCGTATCAGATGCTGCCAGATTCGTTTCAGATCATCTCTCTTCATCCCTCCTGAGAGGTTTTTTTTTTTGTTTTTTGTTTTTTGTCCAGGTGTGTTGGATTAGATTGTGATCAGGTTTCAAGTCTTGTTGTGTTGCTTTGGGGTTAATTTTTATCAGGCTGAAGCAAGTTGTCCATCCTCCAGTCCTGGTTGGAGGAAAATATCTGAGCAACGTTTTCTCTGCGGGGATGTTTCTTATTCAGTCGTGGGCGGTGTTAAGATTTTTTTTGGCACACATGGAACTACATCTTTTGGCCAAAAAGTGCTATCTTTGTCACATCTAAACACAATCTCTTATCCCACATCTTTGCTGAGTCACTCTCATGTTTACAGATTCCTCGTGTTATTTTTGTCCTACGGTTTTTCAGTTGGACCAAAGGGAGTTCAACTTAAAGCTTCAGCCGGATGGAGGTCAGCTGAGGTGATGCTGCTTATCGTGTGTCATTGATTTTTGATGGTCAGTCCTTTATAGACAAACTTTTGATTGGTTTGGATATTTTTGACGATCAGTGAGCGAGAAAATATAAAAAAGGACGTTTATAGACATGATTTTTAAATCATCTTTGATTTTTAGTGAAATATTTAATTATTCATTGGATAATGAGGATTAATTTTGTTAGAAGAAAATCCAAACCAAATCCTGAAAAGTTAAATCTTAATTTTTAGTATTCTTCAAATTTCTTGCTAAATATTATTTCATTATGTTTCACTGCTTGGAATGGTTTCGCAAAAGCTTTATTGGGATACTTAGATCAGACAGCAGATGCATGTGTGATAAATAATTTTATAATATCTTTTTTCTTTGAGTAGGAGTGTTTGTGACTCTTCTTTCACCAAACGTCTGACACTCTGAGATAATATCAGAGGAAATAACCGACTGCATGAAGCTTCAAGGCATGCTTGCAAATAAGAAATGGAAAAAACATCTTTTCTTCCAAATCAAATATTTATTATATTTAAATATCCAGCAAGAGAAAAAAACCCACCACACAAAGGGAGGTGTAAGGACGTCTTTTCTCTGAAAGTCATTGTGACTTATGGCATACACTGGCACAGGAAGGAAATGGAGGCCAAAGGCCAAGTAAACACAGTTACACACTTACTTTTTTGTGTCTTTTAATTTGTTGATTTTATTTTAGGCAGTTGTATATCAAAAAGGTAATCCTGCAGAGTCTTTTGCAGGGTTTTCTTTCTTTCTACTGTGGAAACTAACTCACATCCTGCCCCATCGGATTTTTTTAAACCCAAATGGAAAACGTTCAATTGCAACCCCCGGAAACTAACTTACCTTTTAACCTTGATTTGAAACACTCTGTGTTTTTATTTGAGGTCATTGCTTCTCTAATGGTCTCGTAATTATGCAAAGAGAAAAGTGTGTGCTTTTAAATGAAAACCTGAAAAGCTTTAACTGATTTTAAATGAAAGTAAATGAGTGTGAGTCACAATCCGGACCCGTGGAGTGATTCAAGGGGTCGTTTTGGAGCAGAATGAGACATTTTAATGAGTCTCTTTACATTCAAGGAGGTTTTAGGAATAAAGAGATGAGCCTTTATAAATATGAATCTTTCATGTAAATTATTAAGTGAAGCTAAAGTTTATTCTGACTTCTTCATTTTCAAACGTCTTTCACCCAATTCCAGTTCATCCCCTAAAGAGATAGGACATATTACACTGCATGTGTGTGTGTGTGTGTGTGTGTGTGTGTGTGTGTGTGTGTGTGTGTGTGTGTGTGTGTGTGTGTGTGTGTGTGTTTGTGTGTGTGTGTTATCCTTGACCAGTTCAAGGCGATATGAGCAGCACACTGGGACAAATCTATTTTCAGTTTGAAATTCTCACCATGCCGTTGGCAGCAGGGCAACAATAACCTCTTGCTGACTTGTTGCAGAATGGAAAACACTGACAGCCAATCAGAACCCATATCCTCAGGTGGCCGCCAATATTTACCACTGGAGTCATTGTTTTTTCAAACGAGGAGCTAAAAACGAGCTAATAAAGCTCGAGAACATGCTAATTCTTGTTCGCTGGTGACAGAAAGTGCAGCTGAGGCTGATGGGAATATCTGCAGGTGTCAACACAATGAAAAAAGTGCTTGATGTGAAGTCAATTGACAGAAAGATTACAGCACAAACTGTGTAGAACATTGAGTTAATCACGTTGCATCATCCAGTATAATCAGGATCCATCAATGCACAAGAGAAAAGTATTGATTTGTGACAATCATGTAAAAAAAATCAACACTTTTACACACTTTTAACAATATCAGACATGTTTTTCCACATGATCTTCAAATGTTGTTCTTCCATTTCATGAACGCAGTCTTTCCGTTTCTTCCACTGAGTCCCTACAGCATGTGTGTTTTGCTGGGGTTGCATTGATCGCTGTGATTGTGCTGCTGCGTTGCTGTGATTGGTGGACAGACCGTCCTGCCGTGTTGTCAAGCGGTTTGTTTACCCCTCAGAGGGCAGAATCCAGATTATTTCTCAACCTCGTCAGGGATGAGCTGGAGGTGTTTAGGAAAGCTGCTCCCTCTGATAAAACGGCAAAACACTCACAAGCCAGAGTGTGTGTGCATGTGTGTGTGCGTGTGTGTGTGGTGTGTAGCGGGGGGGCTATTATCTGTTCAATATTACCTGTAGGACTCTTTTGAAAATGCGCCAGAGATCTTTCAGTGGATAAATGTCTGGATGCTGGTCATTCTGCAGCTGTTGCTTGATTTAAATTCAAGTCACTGATCCTTCAGCATTACAATCATATACAACATAATGTAATATAATGCCCTGTTGTAAAATACACTGGTGTGGAGGAATGATGGAGGAGGGATTCTGTTCAAACCAGCAGTTATTACATTACAAAAGACGCTTAATATGGAAATAAAAACATTTCATCATTTATTTCCACTGCCAGGTATGAAATGTACCCAAAGGCTTCACCTGCAGGTGCATCCTGCAGCCGAATGTGCAAAAGGCCCAGAAGAATTAAGGCCTTTGGGTCAGACATTCATGGCACTTAATGCAAAGTCAGACAAAATATATTTTTGCACCAAAATAAGAGTGAAGAGGAAGAAGCTAAATAAAAAAAAGTGTAAAAAGAGAGCAGAAAGGTGATCCAACAAGACCTCACATCTATGAAATTAAAGATCTTCCAACCACATGTCGTTAATCAAACTCCTTTAGTTGCTTTAAGATCATTGTGATGTTCTGGGAAACTCATCCAAATCTGCTGACACCTCATAAAACAGGAATGCCTATATGATATGTTTGTTCTTGTTACGTAACAATAATGGCTGCAGAGGCTGTGATTGCATTATGGATGTTTCCTATAACGTCTTTATCTCTCCTGTAAATCCACTTGTCTGAAGCATCCCCAGCCTTTAAAGGAGAGGGCCTTCATTTTTGTGTTTTGTAACTTTTTTTTTTTTTTTTTTAATAGATTTCCTTCTACATTAACATGGAAACCTGGTCCAAGTATGTAGATGCTGTTTTCCTTTGCTCTCCTGAAACCTCCCTCATGTGAGCTGATGTCGGTTTGCAGTGAGGATGTTGCTGGTTATAAATGAACCCCTCAGCTGAAGTGAAATAAAATAAATCATCATCCAACAGAGGATTTCAAGCGCTGGCATACAGATTTGAAAAAAAAACCTTTAAAAACCCATTCAAAACCGATCAAGAATAAATCCCATGTTTCCCATGTTTGATCAAACTACAGAGCTGTATATATATTGTATTTAATAGCAGTATAAATAGTCACATACACATTTCAGATTCACTTAAAAAAATATATCGCCTGTGATTTGGTTCTTTCATGGCTCTAAGAAATAAGAATTTGCAGTTAAAATATTCACCAATGAAACACAAACAAATATATTTCCTTTTAATGTCTGGAGATAACATCATCGCCGCTGCTAATAACGGATCTTTACTGTTTTTCACAGTTGGAGCCAGGAGCTAAAATAAGTCATCTCATTGTCGCTTCGCTGCCTGTTATTCAGCGACAGGAATAATATCTGCTGACTGATGGTTCCTGCTGGACTCCGCTCTGAATAAACTTATGCATATCAGTTCTGAGCAGGCAGAAAGCTGCCCGCACAATAAAAAAAAAAACAACAACGGAGAAACTCGCCTGGAATTGAACAGAACAGCAGCTTTTGGGGGAATGAATGACCTTGAAAGTTTAGGAAATGAAATCAGAAATGAGAGTCGTCAATCAGCTGATGTGCTGTTAAATATTCATAACATTTTCTAAGTGTGACAATTTTTCCACGCAAAAATCTTTTCGCCTCATGATGAAACTGCTTCCATTTCTTTCTTTTTTTTTAGATCTCTCTTTGCAGTAACGTAACAGCGGATCTCACTTAATTGATTATCTGCTGCGACCTTTGACCTCTGGCTGCAATCCCATGGAAGTAGAGGAAGAGGTGAATGCCAGCCTGCTGAAGGATTCATTTTGGGTTTTTTTTTTATTGAGCCAGAAATGATTTATCTTCAAACTCTCTGTCTCCGTTTGAGTCTTCTCACATCATCAAAGGAAAGCCGGACACTGTCAGGCTCTAAATGCGGCTCAGCTGGGTGAGAATGTGTGGAATGAACGTTAAAATGCCACCACTGAGCGCAGACTTCGTCCCCTCCACGTCGTGACCCTGAAGCATTAAACGAAATGCTTAAAAGACTAAAAATGGCAGCGCGTCCCTTTTAGGGGTCCGGCTTCGCATTCCTGGGATTAAATCAGAGACTTTCAAACTGAATCCTTGAGGGCGACACAACTGGGATTGATCGCATTGGATTCCACATTTTTCGGTTTCTCAGAGCCTCCTCCATGTCTTCTGTCTGACCCACATGATAAGAAGTTTTCCCTCATTAAGTTTAGTGGAGCTTCATCTGGTTTATCTCCAGCTGCTGGAGGCTAGCACCATTAACGTGTGGGGAACAGAGATCACCTGAAGGCGTATTTAAGGATCCGCCAAAGACAAATAATCGACAGTCCATCAATATATAAATATAAAGGCATGGGAAACTGCATGATGTTTTACTGGCATGTGACACTGGATCCAGGGGGATTAAAATACGGTATAAATATGTAAAGCATCACGGCACAGTCACAGAGAGGGGTGGGGCCCTGACACGGCTCCCCAGCATGCAGCTCAAGTCATGCAAATGGATCCATGTGAAGGACAAGACGTATAATCAGACAGATTTGAACAACTTTAACTTTTACTCTTCCGACAGAAGAATCTGTTTTCGACAGATTGAAACTGTTCTTCATTTTAGATCCATGAATGGATTTAAACTGTAACATCCAGCTTCAAGCTTTCAGAAGACAATCCAGCCTCTTTGCACAAACTATTTGTCGTGTGTTCCTCCTCCTTTGTCGTCGGATGCAGTTTGTCCTCCTCTGCTCCTGCTGGCGCTGAGTTATGGCGGCGAGATGCCACCGCTTGAACAGCTGGTGGGCGTTTCAGTGTTGATGATACGGACGAAGAAGACGGGAGGCGGTTTTCCTCCAAGCGAGGACTTCCTGTGTCGAGACGAGACGGATGGATGGATGGACGGATGGATGGATGGATGGATGGATGGATGGATGGATGGATGGATGGATGGACGGATGGACGGATGGATGGATGGATGGATGGGCACAGCATATTGGCATGATTCAACTCAGCAAAAGAAATGAGCAGATTTATTGAAGATGAGGATGATGATGATGATGATGAAGATGAGGATGGGGTCCAGCTGGAGTCTGACAGCGCTCAGTAAATGACAGTGTGAATGCCTCATCTGTTGTTTTTTTTTTCAAGTGAAAAAACATTGACTGGGCGGGCACATACACACACACACACACACACACACACACACAGTGTTTATGATGTAGACTATTTTTAACCAGTGAGACGTCTGAGAAATTTATATCAGCGTCTATTTTTCGTGCCCTTCACTGTGTTTCTCGTTTTAAACATCCATCTCTTGATGGCAGCAGCAGGACATCATGGCTTATTTTCCTATCAGTCATGAAAGTACTTCAGAATTATTATCTGAATGAAGTAAAAGTAGATGTAATGCAGTCAAAAATCTCTGCAAGTCACAAAACATGGAAATATACAAGTAAATTGCCTCAAAAATTGCACGTAAGTACAAAATTTAGTAAATGTATTTGAGTATTCCGCTGCTGAAATGTCCTTTTCTTATCAGAAGCCATATTAGCTACAATGCTAACGTTGCTAATGGAAGTCTCAGCTCATGTTTTGTCCCCGTATTGAACAGGTTGTTCAATAGTGTCCTTGAGCAAGCACTGTCCCCTCACAAGTTGTTCAACAAGAAATAGCTGCCCGCCGCTCTGCCTCTCTTTATTTACTGTATGCCTACAGGTCCCTTGTGTGTGTGTGTGTGTGTGTGTGTGTGTGTGCGTGCGTGTGTGTGTGTGTGTATATATGCGTGTGATTAATATTACCTCGCGTAAAAAGAATAATTCACCTTACAGGCAATTAACAAACCATAATCATTATCTATTATTATTTTAATGATGCCCACCAGATGAAAAGTATACATTGTATAACATTCTAAGTTCATTACAAAGGTTCTGCAGATTAGCTCTGGGTCTGACCTGAAGTCAGTTTGGTCCTGACTGCTTTGGAATTTCAAACATAATTACTTTTTATCAGCAGCTCTTTAAGTTTGCTCTTCTTTTTCCACAGTTAAAGGTTGAATACTGATTAAATTTTCCATTAAATTTCATGTTAAAGTTTAATTGTTTATGCAGAGGAGGGATTCTTCTTGATTCCTGGTACTGATACCCAAATAAGGCTCTTTTCCTTTCCTTTTTTTAATTGCACATTTTTGGGGAATGTATCTAACCGGTTAAATCTCTCCGTCTTTTACACGGATATGGGCAGCTTTTCTGTTCGGGTGATTTGTCACTGACTTCAGGACAGTTTATCCTCCTGTGTGACATTTGACCTGAAGATAAAGCAGGAATGGGATGATGAATTCGATCTGTCTGAAACCTGAAACTCCTGAAGCCGCTAGCCAGATGTTCATCATGTCGGCATTTCATAACTGAAATTAGGATCGTATTTTTGTCTCCGTGAAGACGCAGAACCAATTTTACTTCTACAACACTTCTAATCCCACTCCTGCTCCCTGTAGGTGAGTCTCGAGGTTTCCCAGCCCTCCCCAGGTTCATGGGCTTCATCTGGATCCTGTTAGCTAGAGGGTTACTTTTCTCTTTGGTTGGTCTAACGTGTTTAAACATTTGGTCTCTTGTGTCACACCTCTGGTTTTAACGGGTCCTGGATCAGCTGAGCTTTGATGTTAAGTGCTTGACCAACTTGCTGTAAAAAGTTACAAGGGGCAGTTGGGAAGTTGATCTACGTTTGACGAAATGCCATAAAGTCTTATCGGCATATTGAATCTTTGCACTTATGTGCAGAAACAAAAGAAAAAGTACACAAACTGATAAATGTTTCTGTGTATTTTCATTCTTTGGTTCTCCGGTTCTGATTGGTGGACCAACCAGAATCAGGGAGGCCTCAGAAGAGGAGCTAAGTGTGTTGAAGACCTCCTGGTGAACAGGTGTGATCCATCACATACTTGTTTGTGTGGTTCATAGAGTTTGCGGGATCTGAGCCAAAACATTGGGAACAAACACAGAGATTTATTTTTAAAGGTTCCCACATGAGGTCCAGAAGATGATGACCCCCTTTAGATCTCCTCCCAGTTCCTCAAAGGCCTCCACAGAGTCCAAGTTGTTGACGTGTGTGTGTGCGTGTGCGTGTGTGTGTGTGTCCGCACCACGTCAGCAACAGACTCTTCTTCTGCTGCCTTTTGTCTGCCACCTTTGTCGTTCATCTGACGTCTCAGCTCATTAAATCCTGACATCTGAGGTCATCGTCACTTTCCTGAGTAATTTCCTCTCTGGCGGTCGCGCCGCACGAACGCTACACCAAGACCAATTACTTCACTTTACGGCTTTGTTGTGTTCCTTTTTTGAATCATCATAAAAGCGCTGTTGTGTAGCGATGCTTTTATCTGATATTTCCAATGGTGTGTTCGAGTGCAGTCTGAAATCGATAAAGATAAAGTTTTAAGTATTCATAAAGTTATTATTGAAAAACAAGTCCTCGCTACAATAAAAAATAAGAAATGTTATGAGTTTGAATATTAAGCAGCATAAAAATTTTATGATCAATAAATAATACCTCAAATTGTGCTAGAGTTCTAATTTACTCCTCGCTGCTGCTGACATGTGTATCTCTAAAATCTCAGCAGTGACATCACTTTACTGCGAACTCATCTGAATGTGAATATGAAACATCCTCTAAGTTCTTCATGCACCGCTTGAAGATTTCCATTTTAGCACATTAAGGACACGACGCTGCAGCAATAAGAAGCACAGATCGCATTAAAACAGATTTCCATTTGAATCGGCTGCTTGAGTTTGGTCTCCGCTGACAGTTACGACTTGGAGTCGGCTCTGTCCTCTTGACTCTTAAAAGGATTCGGTAATTTTATCTCCTCTGACTTCTGTAAACAGACTCTAAGTGCTCACAGGTATGAATACTGAGCGAGACTCACTTAAAGACACAGACCTGAAACACAAAAATGGATAAACTTGGAATTTTCATCCGTCTATGATGACTGTTTTTCTTTTTCCTTCAATTAAATGTATTTACTTCTTAACGTCTTTATTCGTCTTCTTGATGTTGAACACCGAAGTAAAGATGACAAAGATCCTATCAGGTCGGACGGCTCCTGAAGGCATCACCAGTCAGAAGAAACCAACTGGGGATCCAGGGCTCATTTTGGCCCCGGGGCCCTCCTGGTTGGCTGACCGGACTACGAATTAAACCGACCCCTGGTCAGATTTCTTTCATATAGTAATAATGAATCTGTCTCACCCCAAAACACTTCAGTCCTGTTGCTATAGAGACAAGCATCGTCCTCCCATCTCTTCTCGCCACCTGTCCTTCCTCTTCTCCTGATGAAGCCTTTGTGCCACATCCTTTTCAGCCTGATGTTAGCATCCAGCTAACGCCAGTCACTTGTTCATAAGGTTTGCTGGTGCTAATTATATCAGGCTAATGAGGACAAAATGCGTGAATATTGATGTGACATTAGCTCTGAGTGGGTCCGCATTAATGAGCATCATGCTAACCGGTCTGAAGCTGTTCAGTATGAGGCTAATTAGCACAATGCTAATGAGGTGCTCTAATGCTCAATAGTGCTCGACCTGCTTTAAAGTGCATGGACTAAGGTTTAGATCCTGATTCATATAAAAGACATCCACTTCAAACAGAATTATTAACATGCATTTACATTTATTAACATTTTGTCTTTACTGGACAAGCTTTTAACATTACAACAAACTTGTTTGAAAGTGAGAGAGGGAGTCGGAAATACTTAAATTCAGTAACAAGTAAAGGGTCAATGGTTCAGTAATTATTTTTATTCACTGGATCCATCATGTAGGACGTAATCTTGTCATGTCCTCCAACTTCACACCTTTTAAAGGATTCTGGATGCGGATGATGATCTGGATCAACATCCTAACCTCTCCAGAATATTTCATCACTACCCACAGGAGGAGTTTGGTTTGCTTTGGAATCAGTTCAACATGATCTTCTTTAAGCTCCTGAAGGCATCGTCTGTACGTTTTTAAGCGAGGTGAATATTTTGAGGTGACCCCCCTGACCTCTGCTGTAATGATGTGCTTTCTTTAGCTGCCTGACCTGTGGCGTTTCCTCATGTTAACAGATGTAAAGCCCAAAGATTTATGAATTAAGCGAGGGGTGGATGTAGTCGCGGAGCAGCTGAACAAACTGTAGAACCGTTCAGGGTGTAACTTTATTACATCCTGAATGTTTTTACAGTGAAGAATTATTGACGACCCCAGTTTCATTATTTTAAACACTATTTTCCATCAGCCTGTTGCTGTACAGAAAACATTTTATGAACTTATATGACCGGTAGGGATCACAGGGTTCACAGGAAAAGTTAATGCAAACGCTGAGGGTGGAGGGGGCAGTCGTCATGGCAACAACCAATAAAACGTCCTCAGCGAGTGGCGACGTATCAGTTTAACATGCCGAGGTGTCCGGCAGTAGAGTCGTCCTGATCGGACGTCGAGGGTAATGAGACAGATTTCCTTCCTTTGGAGGCGGCGACCTTCGTCCTGATGTCGATGATGTCATGGATGATGTCACAGATGATGCTCACTGAGTGTTAATTAGTATTCACACAGACACACACAGGATGTTTGATCTTCCTGCTTTCATAAATCACAAAGACATCGCAGATCACACAGATGTTAACCAGATTAAAGAGTGGAGAAGCTGGTGATTGATCCCCAATAAGTGTATTGATTCCAGAGAGTTGTACATTTCTTGGATTAAATTAGAGTAAAGTCTACAATGTCACTTTATCCTGTTATTTCACTAATGTGTCCAAAGTCACACCACAAGTTCGACCTGACAAATGAAATCAATCCTTTGGTCCCGATTCCTCCCACAGAGCCAGGCTAGCGCTTTATGCTAAGCTAACTACCTAACTATCATCTGTCTGGCATGTTTAAAGTACAGCTCCATATTTAGGAGTAAAAACTCTGCAACCGTCATTTAATATCAAGCAAATATACGTGACTGTACAATGTATCTCAGGAATGAGAACGCAGTGCATGATGGGAGCTCATATCATGAGGTTAATATGTAGTGTCAACATAATATATTTATATACCTAGTCGGAGGATTATCATTTGTGCGGAATGAGGCACAGAATCAGAAGACTGGCCAAGAAAAGCCGACCTTTGACCCCTGAATGTTTTCACTGTCAGCAAAGAAAGGAAAATAATATTTTGAATTCAGAATTATACTTTCAGGATCAATAACGATCAGGAGGACAAAAGTCCAGACCCGTGGTTAAATGTTCTTCTGTTTCTTTTGTTTGCTGCTTTGTTGAACTTCTGCTTGTTCAGCAAAACTCAGTCTGCGTCTATAAATAAGAACACGAATGGAAAAGAGAAGTGGCGTCAGCACCGTCCGTTTGACTCGTCCTCTCTTCCTGTCCGTCTGTCCGTCTGAGTGAGACCCGTCGACATGCCGTCGCTCCTTCTTCACGCCTTCATCGCCGTCTGTTTCCTCTCAGGTGAGTCCGACCCTTGTCATCTTCGATCTTTTATTAAATTGATTTGTTTTGGTGGGATGAGCTGGTGTTTAATCTGGGGTGTACCCCACCTCGGACCCACATGTTGGATAAGCTGCTGAAGACGAAACGATAGCAATCGTCTCGTCTTCAAAAAGATGAGTGAATGTTTGAGGATTTGTTTTATCGACAGGTTTTCATAAGACAACTGAAATCCATTGGAAGCATGAGGAGCTTTTTTTTTTTTTTTTTAACATCCCATAATTCAGACTTCGTGGAGAGGTGTGGGATTGTTCATCCTCCGTTGAGTCACTGTTGATTCTGATTTATCCTCCTGTACGTTGTAAACTCTGTCTTGTCCTACCCTCACAGTTAACTATGTAACCATGGTTACAGGGATGCTGCGTGTCAATCTGACAGGAGTCGTGATAGTATGATGTCATATAACGATGAGCTCAACATCCAATCACTTTTCTTTTCCATAGGGTGATTCCAAAATGCAAAGCTAACAGGACTATATGTCTCCATCTTCTCCTTCCTCTTCAAGGCCACGTGTCTGCCGTCACCACGGATACAGTGGTGGGCGTGGCCGGGAAGAGGGTGACGCTGCCGTGTCGTTTGGAGACGGGGCGTCAAAGAGGCGTGGAGGTGTGCTGGGGAAGAGGAGAACCATCTGTGTTCACCTGTCACAACGCTGTGGTAAACACCGCTGGACGGACGGTGACGTACAAGAAGTCCTACAGGTGGGAGGTCGCATTAAGATACCACAATGAAAAAACAACTACAGCAACTATAGTAACATTCAATTTCAGCAGTAATTTGATGAATTAAGTTTAAATTTCGGATCAAAATTCAGTTGTTTTTCAGTAAAGTCCTGAGGAACAACCTCCAAAAAATATAATCAATTGATTCACAACGTTTTTAGATGTTGAAAAATCCTAGGAATAGATGTGGATAGGCATGAATGCAGTAAACGATTATATCCTCCTCCTCCTCCTCTTCCTCAGGTACACAGTCTCCTCCTCCTCATCTCTGACCATCTTAAACTCTCGACTGTCAGACGCTGGTTTCTATCACTGCAGAGTTCAGCTGCCCGGCCTGTTCAACGACCAGACGTCCATCATTCACCTCATCATCGTCCGTACGTTCAGAAATACAACCTCCATCCGTCTGAACTGAACCATCTTCATCCTAGACATAAAAAGTTGTGTTGTGTTCAAGGATGGTGGGAATAAGCACAACTCCACAGGTCATACTTAAAGTTTCTGATGTGGGTCTTTGCAGCTCGTGTCTTTGTCTCCAAGACAACAACTAAGACGCCGGAGCTGTCAGACAAGAAGGATGCTGGGAAAACGAACACGCCACACACCACAACAGGTAAATAAATACACAACGTCATTATCGGTGTCGTGTGTCTCCTAGGTGATCACCCACTATAGGCAGATCACAAATAAAGGCAGACTTTAGAAAACAGTTTTATGTTATGTGAATTGATGCGTTTGATTGGCAGGTTTCACCACAGGAAGTGATGTCACTGAAGAAGGAAGTACTGGGCCTATGATAGCGTACATTCAAGTAAGACAGATCAATAAATTTATTGCTGACGAAGAAAACAAATGTAATTTATTATTTCTAAATAAAAAATATCCAAATAAAAGAGTGAATTTTAAACTATTGAATATTTTTTGCTGAAAAAAAGTGGAAAGCACTTCACCTCCTAAATATTTGTAAACTGCTTTTACAGTAACATCATTGCGTTGTCAAAGCAACTGATGAGTGAAAATGACACAACATCTGTTCGATCCTTTGTTGACAGTCGTCTGTCCAGAAGCAGCAGGAACACAGCCTGGAGAGCTTCATTGGAAACACAGTGAGAGTGTCCTTCATCGCCTTCATACCCGCCCTGCTGCTGACCGCTGCTTACAGTCAGTACAAACACGCACGCACACACACACATACACACACACACACCTTTCCTCTCAAGTTGATATTCATCTCAAACCGTTTCTTTCTTAGAAGAATGTGAAGAACTTTGTTTTTGGGTTTGCAGAAGTTTACAGGACAAAGCGGAGCCCGAAGGCTGACGGGAGGCTGAACCAATCAGAAGACGAGGGGGCGGATACCTATGCCTGAAGGCTCACTGGATTGATGACTCTATTTTTAGTCCATTCGGGCCACTATACAGACCTCCACTTTATTTACTGTATACAGTACCTTCAAAAAGGGAAAAGTCTACTTTACTACATTTTATTCATACCGTTATTCATGTTGTATTAAGTGTTATAAGCAACTCATAGCCTGTACATACCTGGAGCCATACACACTCATATGATGCATTTATATATCAGATGTTTTTAAATTACTGCTTAAACGCTTCAGCTTAGATGCAAAATGCACTTCGTTGCATTCATTCCTGAGACAAACTCGATGTCAATAAAGTTGAATCTAATTTAAATTTAGGTTCTGCTAATTTTTTTAATAAAATGTCATCACACTTTGGGGATGAACAAAGACAAATTAAAGACTGAAGGGGTTCAGGAGCCAAAGCCCAAGTAAATTAAACAAATGAAGGATTTCAGACGGACAGAAAGTAACTTTAGGTAAAGTGACTGAGGTAACCAGAGGGGTCGGTGTTTTTAATCGCATCTGTAGCGCCCTCCAGTGGTCATATGTTGTAATTACCTGAAGTTGTGACGATAAAAAGTCCCACAGGCAAGAATCAATCAATCAATCAGTCAATCAATCAATCAATCCTGTTACTCGTTGTTTCAACCGAAAAGAATACGGCAGCAAATGCAAAGTTTTGTTAGTTCAGCGTTTCTGTTACTTGAGACAAAACAAAGAGATTTGCGTTAACCGTGAACAGCTGTTTGTACTTTATCGTTATACAGTATCTGAGGGATGTATGTTGGTCGTAAAACTAAAATCTATTTTCAAAAATGTGTTTTCCTTTTCAGCGCTTAAACGTTAGAGTAACCCGCCAGTGAGAAGCCAGTGCCAGCAGTGGCCTGAAGCCAGTTTGATTTTAGGACCCCTAAAATAGATGTGGAAGCATCCATCATAGTTATGACTATTAGAATTAGAACTTAAAATAGCAGTGTACAATAAAGCTCAAGAAGTTATTGTTATATTTGATTTGACGGTTTGGATCAATCAATTATTTCCTTGTGATCATCCTTCACGTTTAACTGTGGTTTCAGCCTCTGGCCACAGGATGGCGACATTGATCTCGCAGCGCCGCTAATTTGCCTCACATTGTTTTTACTTCTCAAGTGTATTTGTGATTTGATGACACTATCGCACTCTTTATTTTGATATTATAAGTTCATCACTGTTATTTATTTTGTGTCAAAATTTATTTGATTCAGATCACTGTGATTAACAATAATTTTAATTTTCAAATTCCTCTGTACCCTCTGGCATTAGACCAGATAAGACAGATATATAAGAGCTATCAATGGATATAAGGTTGAATCAAAAAAGGTACATCACAAGTTTTTGCAGCTATTAGAAGTGGAATTCCTGAAGGAAAAGCATCTATAACCTAGAGAAACTTCCTGGATGTCTGAGACACCAACTTCTACGAGGATGTTCACGCTCCAGAACAGCTGGACTAAGTGTGTGACAGTTGCTGTCAATTAATGCGCTTGGTTTAATAAATAATTTAAGAATAGTTTACTTCTGACTTGCTGATGATGCCAGGTCATGTGATGATGGACACTTTCTGGACGACTGGATGCTCCTTTGAAGCCTCTGCTATCTCTTCATGGGGTTGTCGATCTTGAAACCTCCTCCAGTGAAGTGAGGCCTGCTGCTCAGCTGGGGCAGAGGTTCCAGCAGCTCCATTTTGGGTTTGGTTCTGAGCTCACTGAGGAGACACACAGAGCTCCAGGACATCAGTGGGAGAACACAACTGTTTCCAGCTGCACGTTAAAAACCAATAAAATCAGCCATAAAACCTGATGAAAAAAATATCTGACTGAGATGAAGAAGAGAAACAAAGACCACCTGTGGAGTTTCTTCTGACTGAGGTACTTCTTCTTAATGTTCGCGAGCTCATTGGTTAAATACTGATTTTCACTTTTGTACTCATTCATCCTGGAGTCGAGCATCCTCAGCTCAGCTATCAAAGCCTGTGGAAGCAAAAGGACATGTCAGCTAAACTGTTGATATGGAACTTTCTGACGGACACAGACTGTAAGCAGGAGAAATGGTTGAGACCAGAATCTGACATTAAAGACGTAACTCCATGAGAAAAAGTGAGTGACAGTGATGGGATGTTTGAAACAACCTTCAGCTTCTTGGTCCTCTCCCTGATGGTCCAGTGACACTGCTGGAGCTGCTCGACCGCCTCTGGACCCGGCTGCCGGGCCAGAATGTGCTTCAGCTCCACGTACAGCTTCTCCTTTTCCTGGATGGGGAATCAGAAGACAATAAACCCAACAGATGAGCATAAGCAGCCGGGTCCCGTTTATCTTATTAATGTGTAATAACATACATCTGTGTACTCTGAACACACAAATTACACTCACAACACAACATCCTGCTGCAACAAACAAACACACTGCAGCCCAGAATGCAGATCAATACGCAGCTAAAATAGTCCCGAATAAATGCGCTGACGTTCGCTCAAAATAAAACAACTTCATCATGAACCACATTCAGATCGACTAATGAGCCGCACCATTATGTCCAGGTCCTCCTGGGGGTGTCCGGAGGCTTTCTCTGGACCACAATATTGTTGTTGATGTGAAGCAATACAGAATTACAGTCAGACGGATCATTAGGGCTGATTTTACAAAATTTCCAAAGGCTAGATTCCAACACACTTAAACTCCTTCTCTTGGGCCTGGACCGGATGGAGGAAAAAGGTTCTCAGGTTCTCGAGGGGGGGAGGGGTATCTACCTGCAACAACAGCTCCCTCTCTTCGAGCTCCTGCGTCTTGGCAATCAGTCGTTTTTGTAAGGACTGGATCTTCTGGATGAGCTCATATTTACCAGGGTCACTGCCCTGCAGAATTCAGTTTTAAAAAGTATGAATGTCTGGACTGCAAACTTGTTGAATATCTAGATCTGAACACTGCACACCTCCAGTCTTCTCCATCGGTGAATGTTGATGGGTTTTAGCTGCTCCTGGAGGACGCTGTTCCTGGTCCTCTCCCTCAGCAGCTCCCTCTGGAGGTGGAACAGCTCTCTCCTGCAGTCACAGTCATTCAGTTGGAACAGATCATTTAGACCAAACGACTTCTAAAACAGAAACTACTCGCCCTTAGGTTGTTGGAATCTCAAAGGTAAGACAGAAAGCCTTCTGAAATGCATCTCATTTACCTCAGGTCTTCTACGTCGGGTACGTTTTTGTCCAGGATGCTCTTCTTGCGGTGGAGCCTCTTGATCTCCAGCTTGAGGAGGCGAATGTCCTCCATCCGCTGGTTGTAGTGAAAGTCTCCCTTGTTCAGGATGGACTGCTGGATCCTGATCTTCTCGTAGAGCAGCGCTCGTTCATCGTTGCGTTGCAGCAGCTGTTTGCCCAGGTTGTCGCGCTCTCTGATCACCTATAGGATAAATCAGCCACAGATAAATCAGACACAAACGTCTGTTGGGGATTCTCTTCTTCTAGTTCCTCTATTTTTTACCTGTTCTAGTTGCTTCTTCTGCTGGATCTGCTCAGCGTCAGCGTCTGCTATAATCTTCTGCAGTTTTTGCTGCTCTGCTTTCTGGCTCTCAACTCGCTGCTTCGACTCTTCAAGCTGGGCCTTCATCAGATGAAGCTCCACCTGCAGTGGGACGGAGAACTGGCTTTGTTAGACTGTATGACTTCTTCTTTACTCACGTTGGGAGGAGACTGAGGAGACGATCTGCAGTACCTTGAGAGCCTCGTTATCCTTCTCTAAGCGTTTGTGCTCCTGCTGATCTTTGGCGAGAGCCAGCTCCTTCCCGCTGATGTCATCTCTCAGTCGGGTCACCTGGTTGTTCATGGTCTTCATCTTCCTCTTCATTTCTGAAATGTCCTCCTGATGGAGACCGAAAAGAAAGGAGGGAATAAAAAGAAAGGGAAGGAAATGAGATGTGATTCAGCTACACATATTGTGTCCACAGTACAGCAAACATTTGTTTAAGGGATAATTGCTACCTGCGCCTCGATGAGGTTCTTGCTGTACAGGTTCCTCTCTGACACGACAGACTCCAGCAGGTTCTCCTGCTGCTTCAGTTTGCACTCAGCCTCCGTCACCTTCTTCCTCCAGTCGAATATCTCCATCTCTCTCACTTCGACGTCACTCATTTTTTGTTGCACCTGCAGAGGGAAGTAAAGACAAATCCAGGTTGATGCCTCATAAATAAAAAAGTCATCATTAAGAGAATCTCATCTTCTAGCTCCGGTGCAGGACCCGCCTTCTGCATGAGGTTGCTGGTGTCGTTGATGTAGCGGTCGCGCTCCTTCTCCAGCTGCTGGATGATCTTGCGTTGCTTCTGCGCCTCCTGGCGGTAGCCGTTGATCTCGTGCTCCAGGGTCTTCTTGTCCTGCTCCAGGAGCTTCACCAGGTTCTGCTCCTTCTCAGTCGACTGTGCAGCTTTGATCATGTTCTATCCAATGAGATTAGGCATGCATCATATGCAAGTATGTTTTGTTTTACTATTTCCTTAAATATAAATTTGATAGATATGTGTATGTTAACAAGGAAACTGTGAATGCAGACTCCCGCTATGGAAGTAACTGGGGTTTGTGACAGGACACACCTTATTTAAGATGTCTCTCTCTCGGATAAGCTCCTCTATTGCTTTCCTGTCGACCTCAGCTTGCTTTCGGGAAGATTCCACATCTGCAGATGATAAACGACAGAGACGATTTCTTGTTTTGAGTTAGCTAGTTCTCTTTCACGAGGATCGCACCGTTTAATTTGAGTATTCTGAAGTAATTCTGTGAGGATCCCTCCTCCAGTTGAAGCCATGACAATTTCATCATACCTTTCTCCAGACCAGTAATCTGAGCTTTCAGCGTCTCTCTCTGCACGTCCACATCCGCTTTCTGATCCTCCATCTGGTGGAGCTTCTTCTGGATGGTTTCTCTCATCTTAGTTTGTTTGGCGATCTCCTGACGCATCTGACTCACCTCCTCCTCTCTCATCTGACAGGTGGGACGGCAGAACAAGGCAAAAGACGACAGGAGCGAGGAAGGGCTTTTAAAAACAAAGGGTGATAACAGATGCCACAGTGCCGAGAACCGGAGCATCTCTTCGAGCTGCTAACCTTGAGCTGATAGGAGGTCTGCTGGTTTTCCAGGGACAGGTGATCTTTGGCTGAGGACAGCTGCTCACTCTCCTGCTGCAGCTTTGTGTTCTTCACCTGCAGCTGCTCCAGCTCCTTGGTGCATTTTTCATTCATTACCTGCAACAGGAAAGCACAAATTCTGTGAACTCTACTTACGTCTTTAATTATTCCTGACGTTACTTAGAACCATTTCATTTATTAAAGGTAATTAGAATAAATGTTAAAGGAAGGATTGGTGGGAAAATACAGGTTGTTTTCTAAATCCATTCCATAACTCCTCCCACCTTCAGCTCCTTCAGCTGCTGCTCCATCCTCTGCTGCTCCTCTTTTGCCTTTTGACCCTGCAGATTCAGAGCTTTGATGTCCCCCATCTTGGCTTCCATGTCTATGTGCAGCTGCTTCACCTCCTTGTCCAGCTTCTCCTTCAGCCTCATCTCCCGGGAAATCTCATTCTGTTGTACCTGGAGCTCGTGCTGAAGCTGAATTTGGACGCAGAGCAGAGTTAATTACACCACCTTCGCCAAGAAGGACATATTTCCATGATATTTTTGAAACATTTGAATATGTTAAAAATATTCTTCAGAGGTTTCAATTAAATTTTGGAGAGATGTGACCTTTAAAAGGGAAAGAAGTGACATTTTGAGGTGAATCAAGATGATGAGGATCAAGATGATGACATTTTCTGACTCCCGTCCACGAGCATTACCACAGCGTTACCTGGGATATATTCTCGCCAGCAGCGTCTCGCTGGGCCTCGACTTCCTGTTGGGCTGCAATGACCTTGTCAAGTTTTTCTCTCAGACTCTCCACATTTGTCAGCAGCTCATCCCTCTCCCTGGTCAGCTCCTCGTTCAATTTTAGTCGAGCGCTGTAAGCACAGATAGCTTTACCATTTCACACCATCCATACGATCATCAACAAAGAGCACAAGGCGGATTCTCACCTCTGCTCCTGAGTCACAGAAAGGACAGATTGTTGTTCGCCCATTTTGATCAGGTCAGCCACCTCTTCTTTTAGATTTCTCATGGTCTCTTTGTCCTTCTTCTCTTTATCGTGAGCAGCGTCTACCATTTTCCAAGCTTTATCCAGCTCCTGCAACAGGACCAAAGAAACATTAAAAACATCTGGGGCATAAAAAGAAAACCATTAATAAATATAAAATGCTAATCTGCCATTCTACCCTCTTCAGTGATGCAATCGTCGTCTCGTCTTCCTGAGAGAGCTTCAAGGCGGCTGCGACTTTGGTGGAGGTGGACACAATCTCTGCGTTCAGCTCCCTGCATTTAGACATCAGCCTCCTCTCGTTCTCTCTGGACTTCTTCAGGGCGTGGACCAGCCTCTCGTACTGCACCCGGACCTTGTCCAAACTCTGGTCTCCATCCAGCTCATTCAGGACCACCTGGAACTCCTCCAGGGACACGTCCTCTCCGCCCGGTCCTGACTCCTGGGAGTACAGCAGTGAAAAGAGGTGAAGGCTACGTGAAAGTTAGCTTTACAGACTACAGCTAGCACCTTTGAAATTTACTAGAGCCAAAAACAAAAAAGAAAAAAAAAGAAAAATAACCACAACTCCTTAAATAAATTAAAAAAAAAAGACCTCAATATTGTGTCAACAATACTGTATTAGCAAACATGCTAACAGTGTCAACGCAGGCTTATGGCGTCAAACTTGACAAACTACGTATTTTCCGACAATAACTTGCTAAACTTTGACAAAAAAAAACAAACAAAAAACCTATGTTATTCTAACATCGATGTTAAGTTGTCTTGTAAACTGTTCCAGACAAATAAAACTCACGACAAGTGCTTACCTCCATTGCAGGAACTTAAAAGTCTGTATTTAATTAAAGAATCCGTACAGGTGGCGTAGCAATGGTGTTATCGATGCAGTTGACGTCGGTTGCTGAGCAACGGCTGATCTCGCGAGAGCAGGACACCTCCCGACGTGAGAAGCGGACCGGAAACAGGAAGTGAAAGAAATACACAGTAAACAGCGTATTTTTTTTATTTATTATTTATTTTTTTTTGTTTTTATAAAATGTATGATAATCATATCGTTCAGAATACAAATCTCTTCCGTGTTGAGAACACATGATTAAATTGAGTTACTATATTTTACAAGATCTTTTTCTGAATGTTTTACATTTGCTGGAACATTCAGTAACTTTTTCATTTTTTTTTTCTTTCTCTAATATAATCTCATCCCTTTTGTCAGCCCCTCTTTTTTATTTCCAGGCCACACAATAATTACTACTAGGTATCAGTCATAAATATTGATTGTTACTGTGTTTTTATGGGCTTTTAAACAACCCTGTTGATTATAAACACTCACTTTGACTGGAAGACCTGCTATTTGTTTTAATCCATCCAAAATACTGGATAAATATTACACATTACAGAACTCTGAATCATCCATAATTTAAGATTTAATGACACTGATGTTGACCAGGTTCAGATAACATTTACCACTATTAGTCAAATGTTTTTTGGTATTTGTTGATGAATTAAATATTTGGACAAACTGATATTATTATTTGGCTAAATCCAGGTTTTTGGGGTTTTTTTTTTACATTTACTTTGAATTACTTTTATGGAAGAGTTGTTTTGCAGATGATTAAATAGTACTTTTTCTAACACCTCCATTAGTTACAATTATTTCTGTTTTCATCAGTTACATAATTTCCCATCACAAGACTGATTTCATTAAAACACGACAGAGAAACTCGACCTTTTAATGTAAAGTGCATCAAATTAGAAGTAAATAACACAAGAAGTCATCTTAGAAAATTTAAACATTTTAATAAATAAAAACTGATGTAATATACACCATTATGAATATACATCTACAACAAGCATACCAAGACATTTGAAATACAAAAAACTGACAATTTAGTTGCTTTAAAAGCTTCAATTTTTAGGAAGAGTGGGAGTGAGCAGGAATTACAACAGCCATACATTCTTGTTAATGTTTGTGCCAACAAATATAAAAAGCATCATGAATAGCGACTTGTCAGAGATGGTGAACGTAAAAAAAATATGAGTAAAGTATCTGTACTAAAGATTTCCATCAAGAGACATGTTGAGGTACTGAGTTGTCTACGCCTGTAACTGACGACAAGCACACTCACTTGTTGTTTTCCAGAAGGTCCCGTTAAAAATAAAGAAGAACCTTTGTCTTCTGTTAGTTTTCTTCCACTAATATTGCATTTTGTAATAAAATAAACGCGATATTGTTGAGTGTTTGCAGCAAACTAGTTTTCAAAAGCATTTTAGAACACAATATTTCAATTACGTCAAAACATGGCAACATTAACAGGCCCTTCAGAACAACAACCTCCATCTAATGTTGGGTTTTAGGTGTAGACGGGATCCGGTCACCATGTTGCTAATGCTACACAATAAATACGTATCTGCAGAGGCATTTAGCACATCTACTGACCTGATAGACAGACAAGTGGGGATGACAATGTCCAGGATGACATATCCAAGATCTGTTCTTAGCACTGGACACAATGTGTGGAAGCTATCTGCCACCATAAATACATCAAACTGAAGCACTGAAGACTTCAAACCTAAATTAAAGTGTAAATCATGAAGGCATGTGCATTCAAATGAATGTTCTATTATATTTCCTGGCCCCTTCAAAATGCTAGTCCCATCTGACCTGTGTATTCCCAGAAGCGACAACCTAAGAAAACCATCGAGATACACGACCGCACATGATGTCTGACTCACCTACGGTACAGTACAGGATTGTATAGCTACATTTTGTCTATAGCAGGAAATATCTAACTTAAAAAAAAGCACCACAGATGTTTTCAAATAGCACCATTTGTCAGAATGTATGTGACAGTTTTTTTTGTGTGTTTATTTTTGTTGTTTTTTTCTTTTTTTGGCAATGTACAGCACTGAACTGAATGTCACCAATGTCATTAACTTGTTTCCTGTTTCAAAGCAAACATGTGAATCATGTCAGTTCAAAGCAGCATTCATGAAGCACCGTGTCTGTTATACATACGGTAGATGAGGTGAAACGTGATTATACATTTGTTTTTTGACGGGAGGGGAGGGGATGGGGGTTATTCTCACCATTACTGCTAAAGAATGTGTGGAAAAAAGTTGAATGTGTGATAAAAACACTAAAAAAAGAGTGAGAAGCTAAATTACCATCCCTAAAACAACACATACGTCTGGTCCACAAAGGAATCGACAATCACAGTTGCTATTTACACCGAATGGACATTGCTATAATAACTAGTTTGCTGTCTCATTGTTCTCTTTTGTTTCATACAACAAATGAAAACCTCAGACAGTTGTTCTCTACTTCCTCCAAGGTTCTGCATTGCTACAGTAGAAACAACAAATGGATATAAAAATAATAGAATATAGACTTATACATTCTTGAAGTCCCCAAATATAGATAATCATATAATTATTTTGGTTCCATCATATCTCCTTTTCTCTCTCTATATATAGATATATATATATCTACATAGATATATATGGTTTAATTTCTCTATATTTATCTGGCTCTATAATATTAAATTGTGAAACTAGCTTCTATTCATCACACACAGAGACGCTGGTTGGTTACATCGTGTTATTATGAGTCACTGAAGCAGAATCTACACGACTCAGTTCCCATTCAGTCGTCAATTAAGTTGATGTGCATCGTATTCTCTCCTACAAAAAATATATATATGACAAGGTATGCTCATCTGAGATATTATTTACATGGTGTAACAAAACTTTTTTTTTTAATTACTTGAAATCTCAAGTCTTTTTGGACTGAAGTCGATATATTATAATGTGTTTCCTTCACGTCACTCTGTTGATCACTGAAGACGAGTGTGTGAAGTATTTTGTTTTAAATTAGCTTGTCAAAAGTCTCCGCATCCGCAAGTCTCAGTGCATCCTGTTAATGAGAGGTGAGATTCATCTCTTCCTGTGTGATAAAGAACTCCTGGAAGAATTTTATAGTTTAATACCCCCTCTTTTTTTACCCCCGTCAAGAAGATTATTTATCCATCAGAGTTTGTTGTTTGTCTCCAAAACCTACTGAATGTAGTTCCATGTAACAGACAGGGAGGTTGGGTGTTGAGCCATAAATTAAAATTTTGGTGCTGATCCAGAATTTTTCTTGAACATCACTGGATGGGGAGGGGTTTTCTTGTGTTTGTTCACATTTTCTTTCATTTCTCAGAAAATAATCATGGGTCTATCCAGTAGGTTTAAATGTATTTTATAGGGGGAAGTCTTTTCCCAGCCCAGCTGCTGTATGGGAAGAGGTTTGAGTGGATTTAAGGGGAACGTTGGGCCAAGGGGGAGGAAAGCGCTCGACTAGTAAAAGATATTTGTGACAATAACTCAAATATTACCAGATTGACATCTATTCATTATCAATAAAGTTAATTGGAACATTTTGCTGGGCTGTGAGCATTCAGCCAAACGACAGAGGTATTAATTTGTGAGGTATTACAATGATATTACCATTTATAGTTGGTGGTCACATGACCAAAACACCAATATGCATCTTTATAGACATAAATCTCGATATGACTTCATTCTGTATGTAAAGTGCTCACTGGGGATAAAGTTCTTTCAACTTATCTGAAGTAAAACAACATTTTCTGTGATGGTTTAGCACCAGAGAGTCTCCATCCTTACAAGTAGAAATAAAAATGGACGTATCCTCAACAACACGTGTTCTTCTATAAGGTGTAAACTCAGAGCAGGACGGCGCTAAACCCAGACTCTTGTTCTCAGATCAAGAGCGATACAGTACTAAGATTCTCTTTACAAGTCTCTTTGAATGAGTGTTAAAGGTGTGTGACTTTTTTTTTTTAATCCTCAACATGAACATATCTAATTCTAAGGTATTTCAGAGTTTTGTACTGCACCATCAATAATGTTCCCCGCTGCGCTACCTGAGGCTTGCCGTACAGCTAGCCTCGCCGCGGTACGTTGGTTCTAAACTAGTTATCACAAGGAATCAAACCTTTTCTATAGGATTATATCTAAGTAGTGTATGTAACACAAGACGACTTGCTGCTGGACAAACAGAGCATCAAAACTGAATTATTTATTTTTACTCTTGGCTATAGGTTGTGAGCAACTTTCATCTAATGTGTACCAAAAAAAAATCCACAAGAAATATCTGCTCCAGACCAAATTGACCAAAATTAACCCTGGCGGGAAATGAAATCCGACCCAGGGGCACCAAAAGCTTCATTATATAAAGGTGCCGTTCGTGTTTTCTCTATTCATTGTGCTGTTTTGCTCATTCGTGACCAAAATCTAAGAACATTGCCCTGGAATCTCTGTTCTTCCCATGTCTAAGTGTGTTCCTGCGATTCAAAAGCTAGCGATGTAGCTGCATGGTGACTCCTAGCTGACCGTTTAGTGTTCATAACCTGCACCGTGGTGAGCTGGCGCCCTCTGTAGGGTGTACCAAGTGCTGCATGCATGCTTGCTGAGACAGGATCCAGTCGCTCCCCCTAAAACCTAGCTAATCATATATTTTATTGTCCCTCAGTCTGGTACAGAAAGAGAAACATATTTTTATATTGTTTAGTATGTAAAATGAGATGCATATTTTAAACATAGCGCCGCGACTTTTTAAAAATATTATGCATATTGCTTACTTTCATTTGTTAATAATAAGACGCAGTTGGGACATAAACCTTCAAAGTGTGTGAATCAGTTCTACAACTGTATTACATCATATGTTGTGAAATTCTTTTTTAGGCCTTAGGGGGAGGGATCTGTCAATAAAAGTATTAGCAGCTTCATGGTGTTGTTGCCGTGGTAGCGATTCCCCATGTATGTCGGTAACATCCAAACGTTCAGACCATGCAGATAAATTTTTCGCTGTACACTATGTACATGGACGCGTTTCTCAGTGGCACATCGTAGAGGTATACAGTACTTCTTAGTTGAGGCAGATGTGACCTTTGCCCTCTGCCTTGTGATGATGTCATCCAGCTCACACAGCCCTCACGTCATGTAAGTCTCGTTAAAGCCCTTGGTGACCTCTTAGCAACAGTCACACAAATCTGTTTCCCATGACGGCTGGTTTCAGAAGATAGGGGTTAGAATTTTCACTTTCATTCATTCATGTACTCATAATCAGCGTGTGTGTGTGTGTGTGTGTGTGCGTGTGTGCATGCGTGTGTGCGTGTGTGTGTGTACTGGCTTTATGATACATAAAAACTATATCCATACTGAAATTTAAAAAAAATTAATATATTTCATATAAATTTTTTAACTGCATGCAGATTATTGACCAATTTTAATAAAATATGCAACTTCTTATTTTACATTTAACAATATAGATGCTAATTATATCTACAAATTTCAATAAAGGATATTCTCTATACTTTGTGTATTTTTTTCACGTCTGTCTTTCGGTGGTTTGGTTGCTTTTGAATGTCGGATGATTTAGATCTGTTTAGTGTTCGGTTAGAAAAAGTGAATCAATGACAAGTTTGCAGATAGAACAGAACAATAATTCACAACATGATATAGGATTATCGACACTAAATGTTGGTTTAGTTTAGTTTTACATTCTTGATTTAGAGTTTGTGTGACGTTCATTCCAACATGTTTTATCACGTGAATCATTTTGTCAGGTTTGATAGATAGACTTGGAGTCATTACAATCCTCCCTGGGGAGTTAAATGATGCAACAGCTTAAGTCAGTTTGATGAAGCGACTTCTATCCTGCAGGTCTAGAAAGCACAAGCTTAATAAACGCCATCTGGAGCTCAGTAAGACGACCCAGAAATGCAAACATCAGTCAGCAGGGAGACCTTCAATGTCTTCCTGAAAGGAAAACAGGTCTTCTTCTTCTAGATGGAATAAATGCTGTTGTGTAAAAACCAGAGTGACATTCAACAGCAGTGGCTGTACGGTTTTAAATACACTCCAGCTTCCACAGGGAAGAAGAGGTCCTAGTTTCTCTTTTCAGTGTGAATGTGGAGCGAGGCGCCGCCCCAACATTCACCCAAAAACAGATTCTGTTAAACGGCTGCAGCTTTTAAGAAGTCAGAAAATGAACTGCTGTAATTTACGGGTGAGAAAAGTGGTAGTGCAGCATTACAGCATCAGCAGGTGGCTCTTAGATGAGGATGTTGATGATGATGAGTTCAAGTTTGTCATATGACTCAGTAGCTGTGTTAGCATCATGCTTCATTCTCACTGGAATTCTCCATTACGACTTTGTAATTGTTGGAAGGATGGATTGTGGTTGGACTTTAGTTGCATTCATGTTTTCATGAGTTATTTCCACAATAAGTGCATTAACATCGTATTGAAGCTCACACAAAATTATCAAAAAATAGGAACGATACAAAAAGTGAAAAAAAAAAATACAGATCTAAAGTGAAATTGGATTTTTCTCTCGATCCGCGCTCGACCTTTCTGGCACATCTGATTGAAATCATTTGAGTAGTTCTCGTGTAATTCTGCTAAAACAAAGCATCCTCCATCGAGGTAATAAAGGCACTAGCTTCTGTTCTAAAATGGATCTTGAATCTTCATCACTGTTGGATATGGTACAAATTACTCTGTATAAAATATACAGTACGTTTAGGGGTTCCATTCTGAGGAAACTTACTGACTATCCTCTGCTTCAAAACTGTAAATTAAACATTTCTTTGCTTAAGTTTTTGAAGCGTAACAAGAGCTGATGCCAGATTTTAAATCTTTACCAACATTTATTGTGGAAATATCCAAGAAGACGAAGTTGAAGCTGCAGCTGCGTCAGAATCTGTTTCGAATCACAACAATTTTGCATAAATAAATAGGTACAAACTGTGCATCTGTCCTAAACATACATACCAAACACGGGACGTTCGTGTTTGACGTATCGGATGTTACACAAACCTCCATTAAGATGAGCACCTTTAGAGCAAAACTGAAAAAACAAATCAGATTAAAAAAAAATTTCAGGTGTCAAATAGCTCTCGTATAGTTTCTCATGTTATGGCACTTCCTTTACTTGTCCAATAAAAACGTATTTAATGCACATTTCCAAGTCAGAAATAAATGCCATCGTTCCAATCAGTGGGATCTTTGAAATAAAACTTATTTGAGTTGTGAACGCGACAACAGCTCTGAGCGAAATGTTTTTATGAAGCTGCTAAATTTCAAGAGATGAGAGACAAAACTCAAAGGCTTTGGATGGCGAACAGGCAGAAGTGAAGAGTTACACACACTTATGCACACACACACACAATTTTAAAAAAAGGAAATAAGAATTAGACACCAGTGAAGCAGGCGACCAACCATTAAGGCCAAATGAAGCAATGTTATTTTTTTATGCCCTGTAACATGTATGAAAAAATACTATTATATACTATGGCACAAAATGTCATGGATGAATGTTGGTTGTTGCTTTTTTAACTAAATTCTTTTTAATCTTAATTTGGGAAGCTTTAGTAACTGAAAATAATAGAACTGGAGGAGATAAACTAGATCAGAAGTGCAAACTGATGGAAGATATGTCAGACGGAGCATTTATACATTAATTTATATTTTAAAAAATCATCTTAACCCTTGAACAAAGAAGAGGACAAATAGACGAAAAGGAGATGAGTAAAGGTGGCATTTTCCACTCAAGAGATTGAATTATTGTTGTTAAGGTAAATAAAATCAATACATCTAATAAAATAAAAACGGGACGCGAGACACAGAAGGTACGATTGTTCTGCTGGCTGATTCTGGCGGTTGTGTGGTTTTGTGTGCTCTGAGGTGTCATCGGTAAAAGAAGTGAGAACATCCATATTTGTGAGGCGATTTTGTCAGCAGGCAGAGAAGATCGCGTGGAAACAGCTGTAAACAAAGATCAGGGGAGTGGTGGAGTGGGGGGGGTGGGCCTTTCATATTAAAAACACAAACACTGCAGTCGGAAACCTGGGACAGGAAAATAGTAAAAATGGGAATTGTTGATTTTTCTCCCTGGAGTGAAGTTTGAGAGAACTGTCCACTAGTGATTTGATTTGAACTGTAAAAGTGGAAACTTTTTCATTCATACATTTTTTTAAAGGGAAGACTACTTGCTCTAGGTGAATACAGATAATTCTCCATCAGTCACCAGTAAAAATAATCAAACCTAGAGCTAGTGATGCCATTCAAACGACCGCTGCTGCTTCGGACGTGATCGTTAGTGTGTACTCTTTAATGGAAAACACGTTTAGTCTCTTTTTTTTTGTAATCATTAGTTTGTGCAGAATGTTTAAGTATTTTGACTGAACTGACCGAAGATGTAGCTACAGAATACACCAAATCTAAATGCTGAATTTTAGTCTTATTCCCCTTAATAGATAATATATTGCAAACATCTTTATTGATGTGTTTTTGTTTCTTTTTGTTTTTTAAATCTGGAGTGTAGCTAGTGTTGAGATGGGGGCGTATTGCCAAGGTCGTGACCTTTCATCTTTATGGGCTCAGAGGAGGGTGGCGTGGTCGAGGTCGATGTTGTCCATACTGGCCAGAATGGCCTTCTGGTCCTCGCGGAGGGGGCGTCGGTAGAGCAGAGCAGAAAAGCGAGTGTACGGGTCGTGGAGGATGGGCCGTTTCTTCTTCTTGCGGAGGTAGAGAGCTTCTTCGGGCTGGAGTACCTGAGAGGTGTAGGCCTGCTGGGTCTGAGAGGTGGAGACACCTGGTGGAGGGGGGGATAAAATGCAGGTCGTTGGCAACGTGACATATTTATTTCACCATGTGTGATAAACCTTCTCGATCATGTAAAGGTGGTTGATTTTGTATGGAGTGATAAAGATGATGGATCCAGGGATGAGAAGATAGAAGAGAGGCGAAGCATAAAAGAAAGAATAACATATAGAAAATGAGTTTACAGTATTTGTTGAATGGTTTGGAATAATCTATGAATAACTCCTTAAAAGCTGATTGGTGGATGTTTTTCCAAAGTATTTCTGACAGCTGGATTTATTTTGAAGGCTGTCATGGAAAAAAAGAACCTGATTGGATGAATAACACAAAACCTGAATGGAAGGGGGAAAAAAAGGAAAAGTCATGCACCACAAAATAAAACATGAGAACGATCTCATTAAAATGTGATGCATCCTTTACCTGAAGTCATCATGATGGTCCAAGTGTGTATAGATATCATTGCTTAAAGAATAAGAACCGACACAGGTCGGGTTCACACCTGCTTTCTTTCTGCTTTTGGAGTTGTTGTTGTTCATCGTCATCTTCTTGGCCTTTTTAATACGTTGGTATCTCAGTGCATCAATCCTCTCAGACCCTGAAAGGGCACTCGCCGCACCTCGACGTTTTCTGGATAAAGAACAAAGACAAGGGGAGACGGGTAACTCTAGGCCAAACAGTCCGAGGACTGTGTTTCTCAACAAAACCAGAACCCACACTGTCTTAGAACAGCTGCTCGTGCTAAGCAAGAGGTGCAGCACATTGCCAGAGGATCAATGTGAGACCCCTAAAGAGCAGTACTTGATTCTGCTTGTGGACAAAAATATCTTTAGATTCAGGACGGACCGTTATGACATCATGTTTGACAAAAAATTTAGTTCTTAAATCCAGATGTTGCATCAAATTGATTCAAACTTAAATTTCCTCGCCCTTCAGGGGCATCAAAGTTATGTTCCTCAAATTGATCCAAAGAATCTTTATCCAAAGAAAAGCAGTTTCACAATCCTCACGTTCCTCATCTATTTACCTCAGAACAGAGTCACGTTTTCAAGAAGACACAACATTTAAAAAAGCTTTGCACTGTTGGTTTCAGAGGAATAGTCTCCAGAAATGATCGTTTTTAAACCAATTGGAAGCTTTTCAATTCATACTTCTAAAAGTTTTACACGACTCTTATATTTAAATCAGTCCCGCTCTGAAAATAACAGGTGCAAATATTCCCTCGGTGTGGAGTAAATATTCCTCAGCTGCTCATGATGGCATCTATACACCTTCCTCCTGCTCATAGAGACGCTAACGGCATGGCAGCCCACAGATCTCTGCCACAAACACACACTCGCTTCTCTCAAGGCACAGAAAACAGTTAGCATTACAGAGAGGCCGTCGTCCCGTCGCGGCTGCAGAGAGAAACCAACGGTCGTTAGTAGAGGGGGGAGAATCACAGCTCAGCAACAAAGCATCAACAATATGTATTCATAGACATGGATACTGTCTACAATGGGCTTCACCATGCTGACAGGGGGAGAGATGGCGGGAGGGGGAAAATGACTACTTGGGAACAGTCACATAATGAAAAATAAGCCAAAGAAAAGCGAAGCACTAGAACAACAAATGTAACAAGAATTTATCCATAGAATTGTTTCGGTTTCGAAACGGAGGAGCAATATTTAGCGATGGCATGCATGGCAGTTTGCACATGGAACACGACTTTAAAGGGGAATACATTCAAAAAAACACTTCGTTGGGCAGTTCACTCAAACGTTTTGGGGTCCTCAAGGCCCCTGTGTGTCCCCCCCACCTCTGCGAGATCTTTGGTGAAATATTTATTTCTTGTGCGTAAAGCTGTTGTAACTGGACACTTGCTTGACATGGTAGTGAGAACTGTTCTGCAGTCCAAACTTACAAGTGTGATCGTATACTTGCACGAAATGACTTGATTCATGCTCTATACAGATGCTTTATAAAAGAGATTAAGGCCATGTGTCCACCAGGAATCTCCACTTAGCTATTAAGGCTAAAGAAATGCTCGCCATGGCTCCCGCTGTGACTTCACTGCTGCTTACGTCTCTGATGCTGCATTTATTCTAAAACCTGCATTGATTTAGCTTCTTAAAACTAGCGGGCTAGGCACATGCTAAGCTTTCGTCACATGCAACAGCAATCCTCCTTCACCGTTAAAGCCATTGTTACCCTGCGAATGACGGCTCCCAGTGGACACACTGCTTAATGTGACATCACAACGCCAATCTTACAAAACATTTCTTGGAGATTGGGGTCCAAGATATTTCAATTGGTGTGATACAAGCATCTGTACGATATAAATGACAATGTGTCACGCTTGAGGAGAATGCTAAGGAAGTTTTTAGTAAGTGACCATCTGAGAACTACAGAGAACCAGCAACACGTCCGTCATACCCTGTGCCAAACTAGCAGTATGGAAAAAACCATCACTCCAAAATAAACCAGGGATCATCCCTGTTGCAAACAGTGTATTTTCTAATAAAAAAAAAAAAATCAACTCTACATGGATGCAAACCCATTTTTATAACCATGTGTAGTCTAACTGACTTTGCCATCCTTTTTTCTAGACTCTCTTTAGCGTTATTCTTTGACAGCCTGATGAGGCCAGTCATTCAAAACTCTATCAGGCCAATATTTAGACTGAGATGAAGATGAAGGTCAAATGTTAGGTAAAATTTTAATTTAATTTAATATACTTTAGTAATCCCAGAAGGGAAATTAAGAGCACACTCTAGTTAGTCCAATCAAATCACATGCATATGTTAGTGTGTACAGGCCCTGAACACACAAACACACACAGGGGGCCTGTACGCATGGAGAGGAGGTAGAATGGCGGGCAGGTCCTTTGCGGTGCGTCCCAAATGAGCAATTTGTAAGGGGGACTGCGCCTTGCTCAAGGGCGCCTCGGCAGTGCTCCGGAGGTGAGTTGACACCTCCCACTGTCAGCTCAACTCCGGGTGTTTTGGTTTTTTTTTGGGGTGGGAGCGCGAATCGAACCGCCGATCTCTGAACATTGGATGATCCGCTCTACTGCTCACTCTACCACTGAGCCACCTCCGCCCGTAATCAGTCTTATAACGGCATTACTCAAAACCGGTAGTACTCATTCTCCTCTAGCAGTAAATGGTTCACATATGGTGAGTCTGTCTGAGGATCAAGCAGCAATTGATTCCATCCATGACAAATGATTATATCATCTGCATACGGTAGAGACAAGCACAGAAAAGGTGCCACATACTATGGCGAGGGCATTTCATCTGTTTGATTGCTGGACATCTTGCAGTATACTCTGATGTTTCTTTATCAAATACCTAGACTCAAACAGGGTCTTCTACTTGTAGATATGTTGAACCTAACTTTGAAGATGGTGACTATCAACCAGCATTTTAAGAGTGAACGAATGAGTGGTTGCTACTGATCAGATACTGTTTGGAAGGAGATAGTTGTGTAACAACAGCAGGTCAAACAGTCTGGGGTAACTTATTCAAAATTGATGGCACCAGGCTGGTGTGATGGAAGCAGGTAGATGAATTTCCTACTCCAAGGAAGATGCAACCATGTTGAATACGACCAATCACAAGAGGGCTGAAGGCTCCTCTAGCATCCACCCCCAAACGGTCAAGTCAGGTCAATCCATACGAGCAGAACGTCTCTCCAACGCCCACAAAGACGAAACTCTCTCCCACATAACAAAAGATTCGGTGATTGTGATCTTGCCTCTGTGGACTTGAGGTGAGGCATTGTCCTGGTGCGAGAACATTCCCTTGGCCAAATCCCCAGTGTAGTACGATTCAGATATTCCACCAGCACTACTTCTTTTGCTTACCAGAAAACATGACCATCACCTTCCCATTAAACCTCTCTGACTTAGCTTTCTTGTGAGCTGGAGACTCAGGGTGTTTCCAGTGTCGTTATTGTCTTTGGTTGGAAGCAGTAGAAACCATCCAAGTCTCATCCATTTTTATGAATTACTCTGATCCAGAGATTTTCTCCCAACTGGAGCAGAAACACTTGAGTGGACACTACAGTAAAATGACTTTGCGACTATGACAGTCCTCTTTGCTTAGCTTTGCTTGTATTGATTTAAGGTGAACTGACAAAGAAAACAACCTTTTTCATCACATTACTAGGAAACTGGGTGTCTCCTGGTGCCAGACAGGGTTTCATTCAGGTAACTCTAGAAAGAAGTCGTTTGAAGGCAAAGGTAATAAAAAATACTATCAAACTGATACACTAGTACACATTATGAACTATTTAATATTATAGGAAATATGATTTGGGTTTGATTCTGTAGACCAGACTAATTAGCAGCCCACGGTCCTAATCCAGACCAAAAGAGGCTTGTACGCGACCGAGAAACTGCTTGACCCAAAGGGGCAAGATACAGAAAGCCTGTTTTTAAGACCTCATGATAGGAATTTTGAACAGGCACGACTTATCCAGTTCAGAACAGCTGACTGGGTCTTGATACTGCAGGACCGACCGCTGCTAGCAGCTAACATATGTTAACATGTATGGCAAAGATCCTACATCTGGCACAAAGGCCACAACATGCATGAAAGATGGCTTTATCAGAAATTAGAAAAGTCGACAGTGAAAACCGAGTTTTCTGAGATGGCTAGACAGAAAAGAAGCATTTATTCTACCTCTAAAAAACTCTATGAGTCTATTGGGAATGTCAAAACTATATATATATTAAATGCTATTATGCGGCTGGACACAGACACTGATACTAGGAACAAAATTAATTACATATGTCTGAGGCAGGGATACAGAAAATAAATGGATATACTTCTGTAGATTGAATAAAATTACAGAAATAATTAGCTCATTGGGTTATGAACAAGATATCACCCTTAAACTGGTGTGAATTAAATTTACATGGGGTGTGATCAAGTGGGAGCTGTCCATTCTTTCCAGAAGAAGTTGAATCTCCAACAGGATTGTATACATTTTCACAGGAGACTAAACAGATCAACAAGTATCGACCAGGCAGATACTGGATCAGATACTGAATGGAACTTGGTATTGGTATTGCAAATGTAGTATTGAGAGAGTGATACTTCAAACGGAGACATCCCAAAGAACTTTGGACGGAGAGACAATGCATGTGAATGAACGTATGGGTGTGAGTTGTGATATTTTGACTTATTTTTAAGATAAGAAGATTGTGCTTCCATCTTAAGTGATTGTTAAGCTTAGTTCAGCCAGAAAGAGCACTTTATTTCATTGTCCTTTGAGGATTCTGTTTTTATGGACTAAATTTCATTTACAGATGACGAGTTTTATTGTATTGTTTATAAAATCATGAACATAACTGATTTGTTCAGTCTGGTTAAAAGCATGTGCCAATGTTTGTGGGTAATTTTAACTGAAGTTCCTGCTCTAAACTAAAGGTTTTTCTGTTTAGTAACATGCCTGACACTTGGAACCATTCAGTTTTGTTCATTCTATCTGGCCATACACAAATGTGTCTTTGACATTAGCACAAAATGCTATGAAATTTTACATTATCAGCATATGAATACCCAATTGTCAGAGTAATGAACCAAGTAATGAATAATAAATATTAACAGATTTAAAATAAAAACTGCAAGTGAATGTGGTCAGTTAGCAAACCACTCAAGCATGAAATCATGTTGATGATACTCCTCTGACCTGACCGATTACTTTGGTTAACAGATGGCATATGCATATCAGTCAGAATGCATAATGTACTGAAGACTGCAGAACTTAAAATGCATAGGAGAAAGGAAAGAACTGAAATAAACTACACGTGTTGACTGAAGGAAGGAACAAATCAAACAAAGACTCGTAGTCTTGTATTCCCCTTTAAAGGACGAGGTGATCAAAAAAGTCCCACCTGCTAACCCCCCCCTTTCAGACATGGATCCAACCCTTACCTATTGCGGTGTAGAGGACCTGGTCACAACAACGCTGCCCAGATAGCTGAGATCAATCAAAAACAAAGCAGGTAAGACTCCAGGAGCCATCAAGAACCACCATACTGCCCCTAATTCATAATGATGGAGACATTGCAGTACATGAGAAGCGGACAGGCCCTGTGACACACTTTGCCCAACAACCTCTCCTTGGTAGTCAGACCTGGGGGTATCCTGGGGGGCAATTAAAATCATTGGGGAGAGGAGGGTTAGGGGAAGTAGAGGGGAGGTAGGGGAGAATTGGTCATGCAGTCAGGTTACTAAGGCCGAAGATGGGCCGCAGGGCCTGCCGAGATGAATTCTTCTTAAAGCATCCCTCCGCATGATAAAGGCATCTTCAAAGGCTTGGAGCTAGACTTAACAATGAGTGTTTGATTTGTCTGGGGAATCAATTTGATGAATATTATGGGATCCCTCCTGTTAGATGAAAGCAGTGTAAGGCATGACAGAGATGGCGAAAAAAAAAAAAAAAAGAAAAGAAAAAAGGATCCTGTGGTGATGTCTGCAAATTCCCAGGCTTTTAGGGGCTTGTGCCAAACAAATTACACACAGCACTGGTGATAGTGTTTATCATCCGAATGGACTGTAGCCCCAAAAGGTAGGAAATGTCATCTGTGAAGCAAAGGCATCTTTTCTCGTCAACTCTATAAACAATTTTTTGATTCGTTTTTCGTCTTTTCGCTGGAAACTTCGTTCTAGACTGTCAAACTTTGGAGCGATGCTTCACAGATTCGTTGGGTGAAATCCTAACTTTGATGTCTGACATGAAAAGCAGCATTGACCAAATTGACTAAACTGAAATATTCTCATCAATATGCTCACAAAATGACAAATCAAAGTGTTGTTTTTTTTTTCTTCTTCAACCATAAAGTTTTCATTAATTCACGTTGTGTCGACAAATGAAAAAAAAATGATAAACTTAACTCTAACACTAATTTGCCACAGAAATGATTTACAAAAGTGATGGACAATAGACAGCACTTCGGTAACCAAAATGTCAGAGCAAATTTACACATTAAAGCATTGTGGTTTGGGGCAGATGACTCGAATGGTATCCCCTCTCTGCATGCATAAATCACCTACCCTGAAGCTGACAACTGGAGTGGAGAGGGCTCAGATGGAAGTATCTCCTCTTCAGTCCTCCTCTGTGATGGCATCTGCCCAAATATGTTGCTGCTTTCCATGGGGGGTGATGGGGACTGGGAAGCTGGGTAGGTGGTTGCAGACGAGGCAAACCCCTTGTGGGAACGGTAGCTGGGACTTGCTCTCCGGCTACCCTGGCCTTGGGCAGGTGAGGAAGAGGGAGAAGATCTCCTTGAGAAGCTGGCTGTGGAAGGAGGGAGGAGGGTAATCTCAGACATCTCTGGGGGTATGGGAGGTTGGGCAAAGCTTGGGCGCGGCCGGGGGCGTACTACAATCTCTGGGGAGCCCTCGTGAGAGCTAAGGGGGCTTTGGGTGAGGGGAGAAAGTCGAGAGGGCTGCAGAACCACCTGATGCCTGCCGTAATCCATCCTACGAGCCTGTCTGGGGCTGAAATGGGGGGTGGTTTCAAACCATCGCGTGTCCAGGCTACTGAATGTGCTAGGGACAATATGGGCCATTGGATCGGTGTAAGGCGAAACCGGCACACCCATACCGTGGCTTGTGTGTCTTAGCTGCCCTAAATGTGCCTCTTGCATAGCTAAATGCTTAGCTGGAGAGCTGTGAGGCCTAGCCTTGCTGGGAGACTTGCTTAAGTGGCTCTTTGGGGCCTCCAGTGGTAGGACGGTCGGGTAGGTGGGCATTGGAAGGGAGGAGGGCTGGAAAGCACTGAGGGGAAGCACATGAGGTGGAGGAGGGTAGGGGGAGTCGTGACGAAGATGCAGAGGGTGATGCGGAGGGAAAATGAACTGGGGCCCCTCCATACTTGTAAAGGTAAAATCCAGACCCTGCCAAATCTCCGGTGAATGAGAGGAAGAGGTGAGTGTCAGAGGAAGTGGGAAACCAGAGACGGCATACTGTGGGAATTCACCTTCCCCCATTTCTTCAGGAATTATGGGGTGACCGAAAGGACCTTCGGCGAGGTATGGAGGGGAGGACATGACGGAGCTGAGTGGGCTGGTGTCAGGCATGTAAAAAGGAGGCGGGGGATCGTGATCCCCTGGGGCGCCTAGATAGCCGTAAAAAGCCCTATGGTGCAGAGAGCCTCGGATCTGCCCCGTGGCGTGGAGCCGACTGCTCTCCATGATGGTCATACCTTCAAAGGGCCTCTGGAAACGAGGACTGTAGGCTGGAGGTTGCATGTAGGACTCCTGACTGGAGATGGGGGAAATCTGGTGAGGTCGTAGTGGGGGCATGACTGGTGGCAGAGGTCTGGGATCGTCGTTCTCTTCGTCTGATTGGCGGAATTCGGGGTAAAGGTCTGATTCTTCCACAAAGGGAAAGCCCTCGATTCGTCGAGGTTTTATAGACATTTCCGTGTCAGTAGGATCGATGACGAAGCGTCCGTCCGGTCCTCGGCTGATGAGCTCGATGGGCGTGGTTGCTTCGGGTTCGTGCTGCTTCATAGAGCTGCTGTACTTCTTGCTCGTTATTGCTCTTTTGGTCTTCATGTATAAAGACAATTCCTCCTTCTTCCCTGGACTCGGGGGCGGTTTCTTCCCACGTTGGTCATGACTATCTTCAGATGATTCTGATGGGGATGCTTTTGAATGAATGCTTTCTGGACTTACTTTTCCTGACGATGGCCTGGAGGACAGAAGATGGATGAGGTGAACATTTGAAAGTGAATCAAACTCTGAACAAAATGATGAACCAAGCAACTACTCTGCGGTCATTTTTTGCACATTCTGGGTAATTAAACCAAGCAACTGAGCAACCAACCAAATAACCAACCAATCAAAGAGGCACTCAACAGAATGCCAACATCCCACAAGACCCAAAAGTCAAGACTAAAGCACCAACAAGCTGGATTTGGAGTTCTTTCAATGATAAAGGAGGTTTGAAAACCATGGATCAATCCATTTCTCCTGATCTACTGCAATGCCTTCTTTTTTGGACCAAACTGCTCCCCCCACTTCAAGATAAACCATCATGCAGTTTAACAACAGTTGATGAAAATTATATAAACAGCTTTATCTTGAAATGTTGAAAAGGTGGGACATGCCGAACCCTACCACTATGTTCCATGCTCTTTATTAAGAAGTTTTTGTATAATTCCTATTGGTAACAGACAAATTTTGATGATTTCTTCTTTGTTACACGTCCCACCAACCCAGTCACACGGTACCATGTTAAATAATTCATGTATATCTGACAAAAATCACTAAAAAACCTATAAATGTGGGAAAAAAGTCTTAGTCTGACTTTTTATCCAGATCCAAAAATTAAGGGTTCTTTCTTCCAGTATTTTTCCATAGTTCTGCTAAAAGGCAAATAAAAATAAATAAATAAACACATAAGAACAACAAACAGACAGTTGAAAACTTGACTTTTATTACCTCGTGGCACACAAGGAGAACAGTAATAAAAGCACAGCTAAAACCAGCGCGTCCCAGACTGCTGCCCTCCATTAAAGGGATTTTACCATTTCAAAACAAAGAAATAATGAGTCATTAATAACTTCATAGCGTCTTTTCCATAGTTCTAGAGGAGCTGGAAGTTGACAAAATACGTACTTCTTTGCGTTAATGTCATGCAACCGACTTTTTAAAGTAACCTGGAGATATAAATTAATTTAAATAAAAAGGTTTCTTTAGACAGAAGACAATTAAAAGACAATTAAAGGATAGTATTCTTGAATTTCTGTTTGGTCTGAAGAGCTGAAGTAGATGCACACAAATAGAAAGAAATGTACTCAATGAACCAGTTTGAATTTCAAATACATTAAGTGAATTAAATACTGACTTTTGTGGGGTTACACAAGTGTGAAGACATGTCTTTAATCAACTGGGATCTTATGATAAATTCTATAAGATATAATGATTATGTTATTGTGGGGATACTTGGCCTGTTGTTATAACGCTACATTATATCACATAATGACAAAAGAAAACAAGTGGAATTAAAGTGTGTAACATTAAATCACTTCTCACACACAAAAGCAGAACTCTGTTCATTTATAACTCCTGGGTGCGCTTGTTTTTGCCCCCAGTGAGCTCCTCTCGGATTATTACCCTTACGGACAGACTCACAGATTCATTTATTAGTTTTTGCAGAAGAAAAGAAATACCGGGTTTCATTATAGATTCCAGAACCCTTTAAGCAAGTAAATCCATGACAGACGCAGTAATCACACGACACACTTTCATCACAACAAGCACACTCAGGATTGACATCATACGTCACTTGTTATATGTTCGGTTGTCATGCAGGAATTGATGGGATAAGGCGAGCTCCATTGCAGTTTGTGTGATTAAATATGATCTGTTCTTTAAAGCGTCTTTACTTACGGAGTTTCCATGCTTTTTCTGCAGTGTGTTATGGAAAGAGGGGGGTCTGGAAGAAGACACAAAGGCAGAGAGGACCATTATTCTCATGTGAAATCAGAATAAAGAAGGTTTGGATGATATTTATTGCTCAGTCGCCTCTCATTTCAGAACTATTTAAATAAATAGAATAAAACAATCCATGGGTCGTTACGTCTATTCCTGGCTTTCAGACCAAACACACAAATTAAAGCGATGCAAATGCATGTAGGCGCAAAAATAATGAGGGGAATGATCTTTTTCCCAAATGCAGCAGTAAACTTCATTTCATGCAGGCCTCAAAAGTCACCGCTGCTCATATTTATAAGGGTAAAATTTCTCCTAGTGATAAATAACACTGCTCCAAGACATTTACATAAAATGTTTTTTTAAAACTTAATTCCCCAAAGAAGATATTACCGATGCTGTTGTTGAGCCTGGAGGGAGACTGCATGGCTGAAGTGCCACTGAGTCAATTAAATGGATGTTTTCTGTTTGAACATGCAGTTAAAGCTGAGGGATGAGTCACATGAAGCCGCATGAATGTGCTACGTTTGAGGTGGGATGTGTGGAAAAATACATTTAATACACACAGCTGTGTTCACTGGCGTGTGACCTGAGGGAATCTCCAACCATACAAGTTCCCTAACTTTGTCCCACAGACTGAAGGGATAGTTTTTTAAGGACCGGGGTTTTACTCTCACCTTTTTTCCTCTTAAGCTTCCGCCGGCGCTGCTTGTTCACGAAACACGCAGCCATCGTACTGAACAAAACCGCTGCAGCCAGGAAACAGATGGTGGCCACGATTCCGGCCACCAATGGTCGTGCTAGTCCGCGTTCTTCCACCATCTCAGGGGGAGGGAAGAAGTCTGAAAGGTTAAGGAAGAGGAGCCACAAAAATTCACTATGCAACACAAAAAAAAGGCAAAAACTGTGAGGATTAATGTGCAAGAAGGCATTTTTTCCTTGCATATACAGTAATTCTTTTGGTCGTTTCCTATATTATTAAACCCAAGAATGTACGTTCCTAAATTTACACTGCAGAAAACAGCAGAAGGAAATAATGTTTTATTCATCAAATAAAGTCTGCAGAAAAAAGGAAGCCATATGTAAAATATGTCTCGGTTGTTAGCTCTTCAGATCATTCTGTTTTATTAGCGCTGACACAGTCCGTCACCCACAGACGATTGGCTGTGGATGATGAAGGGTGTCTGGTCCCAGAATGGGCAAGTTAGAATAAAAAGTAAAACTAGACTTATGTTTCTATCTATCAGACGTTGGTTACGTTCATTGTGTCGTGATAAGAGAAGAGACGAGACTGAAAATGAGATTTTATTTCCATTTCAAGTCAAGGAAACGTGTGAAACTTTAACGTCTGAAGGTCCAAAAAGAATCTCCCCTTTTAGATCGTCTCTTTCCGTGTACATCTGTATTTGATTTGTGGATGACCTTTCACTTTCTGAGTGAATGGAGGATAATTAAATTGACATTATAATAATCTAATTATGGCAACAAACAATGTAAATCTGTAATTCTAACTAGAATTTGTTCAATGAAAGTCTTCGTTTTGACAGGTAAGGATGAAAATCTGGCATCTCGGTTCCCAGAGACACCAGTCAGGTGGGGATTTACTTGTGTGTTAGGTGAGCTGTCATGATTAATTATTATGTCTTTGTTGAAAGGTATATTTTTCCATGCAGTATGGAATGTGGTCGGCAGCTGCTTTCACTCCAGCTACCGATCTTAATCCTACCGGGAAGTTTAACGAACATCTCTCCATTTGTTTCTTACATCTGCTGATGTTTGTTTGTTCAGCAGCAACAAATAACTAGAATTAATTTGCTTGAAATTTTTGCCAAAGTCAAACACAAGCATATCCCAGAGGTGATTAGCTTTTCGTGATGATCCGGATGAGGAGCTGTTTCTGGGAATGACGTTAAAGTGGTTTATATACTGCAGTAAAACATGACACAGCAAAATAGAAAGTATTGTACCCCCAGTGATGTTGGTACTTGAAATAAGTACTGATTCATAAGAGCTCTTTGTCATTTGAAGATGGAAAATTTGAATCCACAAACTGATTTATTGTAGTGCTGCACACAAATTAAGCAGAAGCCCAGAACCATCACTGCCATCGTTCCCCATCTTCACCAGTAGGGGGCAGCAGAGGACTTCAACCGAGCCCGATGCGAATCTATGAGCCACTAACAGCTGCTCTTATCAAATGATGTGTACTCGATGACCTCTGCAGGGAGAATCACATTTTGAGGGGTTCAATTTCCGATAGCGAGCCGACAGACTGAGGCAAATAAAAGACCGGCATTAATGGTCCTCTTTTTCCCTTCTTTTTAGCATAAAGCGGCCCAATAAAATCCAGGAGAGACAGGTAGAGCAATGATGTCATACATTTCAGGACGGTCCAATGGAATCTGCATGTACAACCAGCCTTAAATTTAATTTAGCTGACTGAGCAAAATGAAGAGTTGCTGCATGTGCAATAGTTCCTCAGATCAGGAATGTGAAGATACCCCGAGGGTAAGAATGCAGGTTCCCGTTGGGCGTCGGGTCGGATCCGTTGAAGGAAACCAGGCCTGTCCTTCCTCGTCTATGTCTTAGATTCATTTCCATACACGCATGTATTTACATTAAGATGCAATCAGTTATTAATCATTGATTTATTAACGGCTCACCTGTGCTGGAAACTCCTACAGCGTTGCTGGGTTCGCTGATCACATCATCCATGACGGCCATGACGCGGAACTCGTACCACACCTCCTGGACGAGGGAGGATAGAGAGAAGATGAATCACCAATCGAAACCAGCGGCATTGACTCATGCGGATTAGTTTTATTGTCACATTTTATTCCCTTAAAACCTTGAAGTATGAAAAGAGTCGGAAAGTCAAGGAATGTGGAATTTATTTCCCTTGAATCTGTTTTTTTTTTATTATTACAAAGTGAAATCCACCAATTTTTTGACTTCACATCACATTAACTGAAAAATAAAATCCTGCTCCTGTTGTCATGGTGATGACAACTTTACATTTTTAATGCTAAGCCTTCAGGTTTAAAGGGATGTAGATATTTAGCAGGTAAGAGTCAGTCAAATAGTGATTAAAAAACTGACCACTGGCCAAAACCTCTGACATATTTGATTAACATTAACCACGTAGAACTGATGAAACTGTCCCCACCTCCCCAATGCCCCCCCCCCCATACCCAATGAGTGCAGTAAATTTTATGTAAAGTTCCTGGCAATCCAACAAACGGAGAAAACTTTCTTTCCAGAGTTGACAATCATATCGTGAAGTTGTGATGTCACGGTAACATTATGTACCAGGAAGGATATGAAATCTAAAAAAAAAAAAAGTGAAGCTGTGAGAAAATCAACTCATTACACAAATAACAGAATGAACTGGAACGGGGGGAATCGGTAGAACCCAAACCTCCCCCGCGGATCAACAGTGTCTTTGTAAATTAAACCCTAATCCAGTCCCAATAAGTCATCTGAGTGACATTATAGCCTTTAGCTTCCCGGTAGCTAAAATAGCTAACACGTACAGGCGCACACCTACACTCCGACACGTGGACTCGCTTCCCTTCATCCCACCATCATCATCATCATCATCATCATCAGCTGTGATTATACTTAATAATCATTAAAACAACCCTCCTGGCTCGTCTGGGGAAAATCTGTCAAGTAAAAACGCAGCGATGGTTTAAACGCCACCGCTTTGTGTTTCATACACGCAACGGAAAAGATTGACGTCAGAATCGTGTCAGGTGTTACAACAATACTGTTGTTTTTTTTTTAAATTATAATACATTCAAAGAAACAGAGAATGCCTTCCAGGTAAAATATGGCATAGCAAGAGCTCTGTGGCGAATAAAGTTATACACTCCAGGCACCGTGTGTGTGTGTGTCTGTGTGTTTTGTGGTGAGGGAGCTGCAGAGATGTGTGTGTGTGTGTGTGCGTGTGTGTGTGTGTGTGTGTGTGTGGGTGTTTGCAGGGAAAAAAGAGATAAAAGCATCTGCATGGCGCTGAAAGGGGAAGTTAGATTAAAACGCATCATGGCGGGAGAATTAGTCGACGTGAGCCAGATAAGAAAAGCTGAAACGGAAGAACGGTGACAGGAGTCATAAATCAGAGAAGATATTTGATTTCCCTCTGCTGTTCAGAAAAAAACAAAACAAAACACTCCAGGGAGAAAAAAAAATACTGAAGTTAGCAAAAAAATATGCGCAAAGATGTTCAGAAAAATCAAACAAAGTCCTTTTCCTTCCAAATTGCGCCTCCTAGTGTTGCAAATGATGGACGACACCCCAGACCTCGTGTCCCGTTTCTCACCTGGATGAGATCTCGGGCCAAGAGCTCCGTCTCTCCCGCGGGAATGCTTTCGTCCAGGACCTCCCATCGCTCTCCGAGGCGAAACTCCATGACGTAATGCTGGATCGGTGCTGTGTGATTGGCCGGCGGGATCCAGGTGAGCAGGACTCCCTGCTGCGTACGATTGGCTGTGAGGCACCGTGGTGGGGTAAGCAGCACCAATGGTTCAGGGGTACTTGTAGGAAATACTGGAAGAACAAATGTGTGGATTATTGCTCAATATTTTTTTTGCGGAATAATCTTTATGGGATGTCTGTCTGGTAAAAGCTTTTAATTTTAAAGGACAAGCTGTTCCCAGCAGGAATGTTTTGTCGTCCTTGGCGACACACGGGGTGATGCAGCATGAATAATTATCCCATTTTCCAGCGCGTCGCTTGTCTTTAAGTCATAATCTGTGACAGCTTCATTCCGACTTAATAATTGTCACATTCTGTGCCGCCATAAGGAATGAAATATTCCATGATGATTCAGCTTAAAGACAGGTAGACTTTCTACCATCCAGTCAGGATTAAAAATGTTAGTTTACACGTATTTATAATAACTGGACTTTTTCACACGTGTGCTGTAGAAAATAAAAGATTCAGCTGCAAAACAAGTTTTATTTTTCACGTCTGACGGTCAGCGACTCATCGAATCCTTCCTGAATATGTTGATCACCTGAACACACCACATGAAAATGAAGTTAACGTCAGCTGAAGGTTTTTTTTTTTTTTTTTTCTGTGAAACATCACAGGACCAGAGGGTGTTGATTGGATTTCCCAGAGCCGAGGTGTGTGTGTATCTGTGTGTATGTGTGTGTGTGTGTGTGTGAAACAACAACTTGTCAGTCTTCATTTCCAGCATGGAATTTTATAAAATTAACACAGAACCCTGTAACTCCTACCTTTCCTGGAGCCCCTGCAGGCAGAGAAATAATTCTGTTCTTTCCGTCTTTCGGCTCGTTTTCCTGCCAAAGTCATTTTATTTACAGACGGCGGCGGCAATGGCGCTCACCTAGTGTGTTCACAGTGACAACCTCGCTGAAGGGGCCCGTGCCAAGCTTGTTCTGCGCCAGGACGCTGAACTGGTAAGTTGTCTCTGGCTCCAAGCTGGGCACCACCATCCAGTCGTGGCCCCCAGGCACCGGGATGGAGAGCCAGTCATGCGGACCTAAATGCTCCCTCTTCAGCCTGCAGAGCAGCCGGAAAGAAGAGATTGGAAAATAAAAGACAACAGGCGTGTTTTCACTTTCATTTCGAATTGGATTCATGTTGACATTATTTTCATAACGTTAAAAAAAAAGACTTTTCTGTCTTTATCTCCTTATATAATCACAAATTTAGCACATTAGCGGGATATAAACTCGACCTTCATCGTTCCAACGTCACATGATCATAAAAGTAAACAAATGAATTTTTTTTTTCTTTCCTGCTGACAAACACAACACTCGATGGAAATAAGCCCATGCTGCGCTCAGCTTTGCAGTTTTGCCAATGCCGTACATTCAGCCCCGCACCTCGCCAAAATAAAGCGCCGACATTCCCAATGTTCATATAAAATAACAGCAAAGAAGTTCCTTCACGTCTGCACGGCGTTTCTGCAGCGTGAGGTAACACCTGTCATGCAATGCATCGCCTGTGATACGATAAAATAAATGTTTAGCACCTCCAGAATAAAAGCAGAGCCCAGATCATTGTCTGTCCTGGTCCTGTGGATCGGTTCTTCATCAGTGTTGATATATAAACCCTCCATTGATGGTAGGGCGTTGTTTAAAGCTCTAAATGATCTGTATCGTATTGGAAGGCAGCCCACCAGAGAATTCATTGATTGTTCTGCAGTGATGCTGCAATTTAAGTACAGTTTAAAATGTTAATATGGATCCATGATGGAAAACCGGGCCATCATCTCCATCCTGAAGGTGAAGTTTGTTTGATTGACTCTGCAGCGATTTCACAGGATGCACGGCTAACGCTTTTAGCTTACAGGCTAACAACGTCTAAAATCTGGAGGTCTTCTGCCGTCCAGGAGAATTCTGCAGCACTTTTTCTGCCAGATTTGTTTAGTTTTAACTAGAAATATAGATGGGTTTTTTTCTATGTGGGAGAGAAAAACTAAATAACACATTTTCAATTTGAAAAATCGCATCAGCATCCAGGCAAAAATCTTTATTCTATAATGAAGTGAGGTGATTAAATAAATGAAATGTTTTCTGCAGTCAAGCGGCAGCAAAGCAGCGGCGGCGGCAGCAGAGAGCATTCTGGGTCATGTTCAGTTTGTTTTTTTGTTTTTTGGGGGGTTTTTTTAGCCAGAGATGAAAAGTCACTCACGCCGGAACCTCTGCGTGTTTTCATCACGACGTTTTTTTTCTCTCAAACTGTTCTGAACACAACCCTGGAAAAAGACATCGTCAGAGGTAACAGAGGAGGTATAAGAAAAGCAGGAAGCAAAGCATGCTGGGATGACTCACACATGGCCGTACCAGACTGAGAATGTCTGCTGAAAGCCTCCGTCGTAGCCCACCTCCCAGGACACGTTGGCCCAGGTGGAGGACGCCGCCACGTGGACGCTGGTGGGGGCGTGGGGGCTTGTGCCTTTGGGGGGAGGGGGGGGGAGCAGTGTTAAAAGGGAACACAAGTCGCCCTGCTGTGATTGGAGATTATAATCTGTAAATCCAGGTTTAATCCAGTCATTTTGATATCATTAGACTGCAGTTAATGTAAAATTTGTTAAGCTAATATTTGCTGTCTACCTCCATGGATTAGTCTATTCTTTCTGGGGGGGCACCTGTACCTCGGGGTAGCCTGCAGTACGAATTCATGAGTTATAAATGAGTTTTAAATTTGAATGAGCCGTCTGTCTTTGGCCTGCACTGAAATGCAATTTAACACAGAATCTCCTACGCTCTTTAAATCTTATTAATCCTGACATCATACAGTACATCCATCCACCTGTGCATCACGTGTGCGCCTGTGTCTCCGTGTACTCAGCGGATACCTATGACTTGGACGTGCGTGTTGGCAGTGATGCTCGTGGCAACATTGGTGGCGACACACTCCCACTCCCCGTGGTCCTCCTTGGTGAGGGACTTGAACTGTAAGCTGCCGCGGGGCAGAACATTGTGCTTGCTTTTACTGGGCTTCCCTACCTGCAGCCAGGATGGACCAATCAGAAGAGAGAGAGAGAGACAGAGACAGAGGCGCACGAAAGGTTTTGAATTTTCAGGAAAAAAGCGGCGCACGTGACATAAAATGGACACAGAAATGGAAGCGGGGGGGGGGGGTCAAATGGGGGGCGTACCTTCCTCCATGTGATATTAGGGAAGGGGTCTCCCTCCGCCTCACAGGGGATGACCAGCTCTCTCCCCGCCTCCTGCCTGTACTCCCCTCCAGGAACCACTGAGAATTTGGGAGGGTCCTGTCCGGGGGATTTTAGGGTAAATTAAGAGTAAAGAAAACCTCACTGATTCTGAAATGCTTCTTTTGGGGTGGTGGTGGTGGGGGGGGGGTACCTTTAGCACCAGGGGAGCAGGAGGGGACCATCCCATGGATCCCAGGGCGTTGTAAGGCATGCAGGTGTAGGTGCCCAGAGAGTCCTCCGTCACCTCTGCCACACGGATGCTCCCGTCGTCCATTTGGCTCCAACCAGGGTACTGTGGATGGGGGGGTCAGGGGAAAGGGGGGTTACTCTAGAACTACAACCACAAATCCTTTCTACCAATAAGACTGTTTAACTTGATCATTAAATTTCAATCAGAGGCAGAAACACAGACGGAATCGGATGAGACGACTCTCACCAGCTCACCTTATCTATCCGGAGGGGGAGGCCGTCTTTCTTCCACTTCACCAGAGTTACGGGGGGGTTGGCGTCTACGGGACAGCGGATGAAGCCGGGTAGACTGATGGCCACGAAGATGACAGGTGGCATATTTACCACACGGGCAGGATCTGAGGGGAGGAGAACGAGCGATGAAAGAAACTGAAATAAAATCCGACTGCAAGTTGGATAACGTTTTTTTTTTTAGAGTAATATTCAAGTGAGCTCATGTACGAGTGTATAATGTTCAATAATAACCATTTAAAGCAGTCACTCGTGTTGAATTTCATTGGCCAACCATTGATTAAAGTCTCTAACCAGTATTTTTGCTTCCTTAGAGTCTGTTTCAATTATTTTCCGACTCGTCGGTGGAGTGTTGTCTGTTTAAGTATCTAATTATCATTATGGATTTCTCGTGTGGATTTTTTTTTTTTTTTTTTTTTTTTGTATTTTCAACTGAGCTACAGTCCAGGAAAAAAAGTCTTGATCCACTATCTCATAGGAAACTGTCAACTCTTCAAACAAATATTGATGCTTCTGAATGGAAGTGAACCTTCCCAGGAGCAGCCAACCTTCCAAAACTGCTGCAAAGCCCATAGCGAAGGCTTGTTCAAGTCAAACAATTGACAAGAAGCAGCCAATGACCTGCCAGGAATCAAAAAACCTTTATTTTTTTAAAGAAATTAAAGTATAAAGTAATAACTTTCTCTATTTTACGTCCTAAACATCGAGATGCGCTACACCCTTTGGACGTTTGCAGGTAGATGGAGTCAATCTGGTAGAAAAAGGGGGCAAAAAGGAGGAAGAAAAGGAGCATTTTTTTCCCCCAAAATCCTGAATTGGGATGAGAGGAAGGAGCAAAGTGTTGCTTAAATGAGGTCAAGGAGGAAACTTTGCAGTAGGAACTGAGTGATAAGGAGCAGAAATGATGCGAATGAGAGGAGGAGGAGGTGGGGTTAGCGCTATCGGCTAAGCATAAGCGTGGGAAAGAGAGTTGGAGAGGTAGAGAGAGAGAGAGAGAGAGATGTGACAAGATGACGTAAGGTAGAGAGGAGCCGGCAGAGGAGAGAGGAGGATGAGGCGGTGCGAACACAAGAAAGTGAGCAAAACGCGTTTATCTGCTCGTAGAAACGAGAGTGAGCGAGTGAACGGGTGGAGGGGTGACAGGGTGAGATAGAGGGATCGAGGAAGTGTGACAGATCGATTGGCTGCACTGTTGCCAGAACAAGTTTGTTCGACAAGCGATGTCCTTAGAAGTCCTAACCGCCAGCCTGGCAGCGCTCTGCCACACACAATAAAAAAGCCCATGGGAGCGCCAGAAACCAGAATATCAGCCAAGCTGCTAAATATAGCCCTCAGACATCGCTGCCGCGCGTGAAACGCTGGTTCCCACTGCAAGACGCTTCAGAGAAGTCACTCAGAGGGAAGGGAAAGACGGAGGGAGGACGGCGTGACAAGGAGACTGTGAAAGAGAGAGATTTGAAACAGAGCGAAGCAGAAGAGGGGAAACGGCGTGAAACAAATGGAGAACGGCAAAGGATGAGGATGAAAAGAGACAGAGAGAGGGAAAAAAGAGGAAGGGGGAACAAAAGGAGAAGAAAATGAGGAAGGAAAGAGAGAGAGAGAGAGAGAGAGAGAGAGAGAGGGAGAGAGAGAGAGAGAGAGAGAGAGAGAGAGAGAGAGAGAGAGAGAGAGAGAGAGCCCTCTGCAGCCTGAAAGAGAAAAGTCTTACAGCGATGATGTAATGCATGTCTCACTTCTCCCTCCCTCTCACCAATGGTGTTGCCTGCCTCTGTTCGTAACACACACACACACACACACACACACACACACACACACACACACACACACACACACGCCCACACACCACAACCTAATGTACAGCTATCAAAGGAGGCAGGAGAGAGAGAGAGAGATAGAGTGGATGCAAAATATCTGTTGCCGTGGCGACGGCCAGCGGCCCGTCACCAGCCGATGGGGCTGACATCTCTGGACTCGTCCTGCCTCCGCCGGGCTGCAGAGTCTTCGCCAAAGTGACAAACACCACCGCAGTGACCGGCGGACGGAGCGAGCGTTTTAATTGGAGGAGAGAAAGAGGAGACGGGGCAACCGCGACGAAGATGGCAAGGGAGAAATGAACGGTGAGAGGAATTATGGGAAAAGGAAAGTATGGAGTGAGATGAGGACCAGAGCGAGCTACGACCACGTCAAGCATTAGAAGCTAATTTAAGCTAATGACCACAGCCTTCACTGAGACGATGATGAAACATGTTTCCATGGAAACAACGCAAAACAAAAGTTGTAAAAAAAATAATAAAATAACTCGCTCACATTGCACTATTAGGTAGGCAGAGGCAGTTGGTGGTCGTCCCAGGCTGTTGCTCGGAGCGCAGGTGTATTTCCCAGCATCTTCCGGCTTGACTTGGGCGATGATGAGGGAACCATCAATGAGAATACTGACTCTACGCTTCAGGTCGCTGTGAAATCAGAGAAATAAATCCGTCAGCAAAGTGTTTTATCTGACGCCGTGACATCTGGAGGAATTCGGTGCAGAAAAAGGGTCCACAAATCAAACGTTTTACAGCTTTTACTCTGAGCCGACGACAAAATTTACTGGAATATTTACGGTCAAGACGCCGGTGTGTGCGGCAAATGAAGTAAAAAAAAAATGACAGATGTACATTTGCCCTTGTTTTTGCTCGCATTCCCAATAGCTGTGTGGCTCGGACTTTCGTAGAAAATGATGTTGTGCACGATTCACGAGTCGCAGTCGGTACCAGGGGAGCTGAAGGTATACAGGCTTTAAAGTTAGCAGGAAAACACAGGAAGTGTGTATTCCCCTGCCTCTGAGCTCCTGCCCTGTAGCACAGCCTCATTAGAACACTCCAGAGGAGAGACGCTCCATGTACCGAGAACATCAGACACAAAAGGTTTCAAGAGTTAAAAAGTCCAAATCTGTGGGAAAGACTTTTAAAAATGAATAAATATCACACTTAAATGATTTTCTTTGCTGAATTAATGACGACACATGAAATAATCTCATGGTTTTTAACTTTGTGTTGTGGTTTGGTTGTGTTTGGATAAGCCTATTTGCGTGTGTGGGTGTGGGTGTGGGTGTGGGTGCGTTCCATTTTTGTACGCTTCAACCACCTCCGGGGATGGCGAGGGTCTCCGACCCAAATCGTGAGCTCTGCGTTGGAACAGAAGAAGGGGGATTGGAGGGATCTTGGTTCACGCTTGACTTAACGTCACAGCAGAGGATCACTAGAGGATCGCCGCGCCGGGTTGGAACATTTCATGTTCGGATTTGAAAAAGTTGGTAAAACATTTGGTTTGATCAGCTTTTACATTTAAATCCAATAAATGAAATAGCTGACGCTTCCTGAGTTGCTGACTTTGGAGAATCTTATCAAACTTCACCAACAACAACCGATGAAAAATTCAGACTTTAATTGGGTCTTTTTGGCTGAAGATGAACAATAGCATCTGAAGTTCAGGGAAGCGATCGATGTGCCACAATAAAACAAATTCCCAACGCCTCAGCAATTCAACGACAGAAATATACGGTCTAATTTCTCCACCTTCGGCAGAACAATTGTTAATGACGTCAATCTGAAAACCCTTCGTCCAACTCAACCAGACAGTTTGATTATCTTCTAAAATTCTGTTTCCTTGCTTTTTACTTTTACTTTCAGCCGCCTCGATCTGGGTTTGAATGATTGTCTAGTGAAGCAGAAAACACTTTACTTCTTGAAGAAGACGTTGTCCTCCTCCCAGAACCAGGTGTAGGTCAGGTTGCGGGGGTAGGCCTCCGCCTGGCAGGTGAAGAAGGCGTCCTGCGAGATGTTGACCGTGATGTTCTCCGGTGGCGACACGATGAACGGAGGGCCTGGAGGACAGAAACGGAGACGTGTTCGGTTTGGTTTGAATGAACTGAAACTTTATAGAACATAGAACATCCTGATGGCGCCTCAGACGCCGGGGTCGTCCCACAGACATTACCTCTCAGTGGGACCCACTTCTACTACAGACACAACAGGGGAATTAGTTTAAGCACCAGATGAGGTATTTACGGTCCTGTATACGTCCTGGGTGGACGCACACACGGATTTAACATCCTGCAGTGGATTATGAAGCTCCTGCGTGATCCTTTCTCCCAGAGACGGATCATCCTTCGTTTTTTTTATTCCACGATATCTGATTCGCGGTCGCGTTCCATTCGTGAGGGTAGAGACTACAAGTTAAACTCAACAGAACTCGATAGAACCAGACATTGATTGGACCGAATAAACGGCCGAGGTGTCCTTGGAGCTGGAGGCTGAGCAGTCAGCAGAGAGAGAATAACCTGAGCTCCACGAACGACTGAGGTCAGGATTCTTTTTTTTTTTTTTATTCGTCAATAGAGCGGATCAATAAAGCAGAACCATCACGCTCCTCAAGTGTCTGGCATCTGAATGAGGTGCTGATGAGATTTAACACACTTGGAATTCACTGGACCACAGGTTCTGTTTCCACCTCAGCGCCGCAGACGAGCAACAAGTTGGTTCTGATCCACTGAAGGCAGGAAGGTCATAAGTTCTGTTAAAGAGTGACTTTTAAACTTTATGTGCAACGTAGTTCCAACAAAAAGGGACAGACAGCAAAGGAAAGCAGTACACACACACACACACACACACATCCAAATTGAGTCTTAAAACCGTCACATATGTTCTTATCTGTATCCCACCGCCTGATCCTTTCCATCTGCCTGCCCCCCAGCAGTAAAACCAGGACTAGGCCTGTGTTGGATGACTGGCCTAAAGTGTTAAAGTGTGTGTGTGTGTGTGTGTGTGTGTGTGTGTGTGTGTGTGTGTGTGTGTGTGTGTGTGTGTGTGTGTGTGTGTGTGTGTGTGTGTGTGTGTGTGTGTGTGTGTGCCAACCTGCTGCATTTGGACCCAGCTGAGTGCCGGGGATTTGTTGGCACCGGCGTCTCGGAGCTGATCTGCAGCTCAGCGGTTTTCCAGGAGGGCCTCTATTAATCCCGCCCCCCAAAAAAATTATACAGCACGGGTCAAACAACCCCCTGCTCCCCCACCCCTTAGCTCAGACCTCTGTGAACACACTTCTTATATCTATAACTTTAGTGATGGAGTTTGGACTGATCATTTGTTCTTTATTCTCCAAACAAAACGCTCACATGTGTGAATATAATTATACTTTTAAATGGAACTGTTTGTCTCCACCAAATTAATTAGAATATAATCTGGTCCCGCTCCTAAAAGCTGTTTAATCTTGCTGAAAAAACTTTTTGTCTGTTTGACGCCGGCAGACAGGAGATAAATTTATCTTTAACACATTTTAAATTAACAGCAAACATATTTTAGCGTTTCACCAGAGAATGGTTTGGACCAATTACGCCGCCGTCGCCACCCTGACATAGCAGCTAGTCGGCTAGATGGGATCCTCCAATGCGTTCTGCATAGATTTATATTTATACACACATCTTGTTGTACACAGGCTTTAATCCACTCACCTTGTACTAGCAGCCGTGTGGTGTGAGTGGCCTCCCCCTGGGGGCTGGAGGCTCGACACAGGTAGGCCCCCCGGTCGTCGCGGGTGATGGACAGAACCGTCAAACTCCCATCAGACACCTTCAGGCGACACAGGTTTCATTAAACACCTTTAGATGTGAACCTCATGCAATCAGGCAAAAAAATAATAAGTAAAACGTACAAAAAGAAGCAACACTTTTTTAATTACTTTACAAAAAACAATTATTGATTATTATCACTGAAGTTAAATACAAAAATCCAAACTTCGTTATTAGTGAATTATGCAAGATTATTAAGAGGCGCAGTGTTTTAAACTATGAATGAACGTGGTGATAGTGAGTTAACTGCTACAGCGTGTGCGTGCGTGTGTGTGTGTGTGTGTGTGTGTTGAGTAAGAGTGAGAACAATGTGAGGAGACGGATGTAATGAACGCCGGCGGTGAATCTGTCACTTTATCAGTAAATCTAGTCTTTTATCACGTCGGTTGTTCCTCGAAGGAGGCGATGTCTTAAATCTTGCTCTCCTCCGTACGAAACTGTCGTCCTCGTCCCCCAGTGTCTCGGGGCGGGGACGACACCTTCAGCGGACCCGAGTCAATCTGAAATCTAAATTTGGTTTAAAGTTGGATAGTGTTTTAGTGTTTTACCGCCACAAAGACACAATTAATTCAATCAAACCACATCGAAAATCAATTTTAGGCATTCAGTTTGGATTTGGATCCGTCACTGCACACACATGTGACAGGTAAAAATAATAATAATAATGCATGAAAGTAATTTAGCAAAAACTCATTTAAATAAAGTGGAAAAAAAAAACACGTATCTGAGCTAAAATTTTTATGTCGTTTCTCACCAGTCAACAGAAAAATGCAGCAAAAGTCTGGTGACAAAGAAAAAGCTGCTGCCTGTGAAAAATTTAGATCCATAACCCTCCTATGAACAAAGCCCAGTCACTTGAATAATTGATCTACTGTGGGGGAGTCATTTCCATTCCTACAACAAACTTTCTTGCCTGAAGACCCAGTCTTTTTTTTTTCTCATTAAAACCTTTTTACACTCAGCTCTATTTTTTAACACCGTGACAAAACCCAACAGAAGCACAGCAGAGGTCTTTTGAGTACACAATATATTCAGAACCGTACCTTATACTTGGCACCAGTGACCATGAGGCTGCCGTCTCGCAGCCAGCTGACCGAGGGTTTGGGGTTGCCGAAGGCCGTGCAGGTCAAAGTTATGCTGCCCCCCTCCTTGGCCTCTACATACTGAGGTGGCGTATCGGAAAATGTTGGGGGAGCTGAGGAGGAAAGGGAGGAGTTCAGCCAAACCAACGTTGATGCTTTGACAAACCGTCTGAAGCTTCACTAAAAGTTGCAGCTACGTCCATTGAGGAACTAATGGAGAGTATATAGTAGAAGGGGAGAGAGGTCCAAAAAAAAAAAAACACTCCTGGGGTCTAGAATCCATCAAAACCACAATCTTGGGAGATAATTTTGAACTTCCTGAAGAGTTCTTGTATGATTCTGTCAAACAAACAGCATATGTCCTGTTGCATGAATTAAATACAAAAAATAATGTAGTAAATGTTGGAAAATAACCAATAATTACCAATAATAATACCATTATATTAACATATTTAAGTCCTGCCTTTCAGGGCCGTTGAACCTCAGCACAGATTAATAGTTGCACGCATGTCATATGTCGTTAAGAACATTTTTTAAAATCCTCTTTGGTCGAGAAGATGATAAAGAGAATATGATCACACCAGACAATTGGTTTGAACTATCCCACCACTCTTTAACCTAAACCAACCCAACACCATGCTGAAAACATGTGGACATCATTCCGCAGTGATTCAACGCAGATTTATTCAATCATAAATCCTGTTTTGATACCCTCAGTCTAATCACTTTAGGATTGAAGCTGATCTGCTTACATGTGTAATCCTGTAGCCTCTCGATTGTTAAATGCTAAATTCCATCTGCAGCCACAACCCAGTCGTGATGCTAATTCTACTTGACGCACTTCGTCACGCCGCGAAAGCCAAACGCGCAACTTATTGGAGGCATTTGCAGTTTATCTGCTGATTCTATGTTCAGGGAAAGACAAGATTTTACATCTCCTGATGTTTAGATTTGTATCTAAAGGTTGATGGGTTTAAACTAAGACTGATGTGTCATTTATAATTTACGAGAGGATGAACCAGATGTGTTGGGATGTATAAATCCCTTTATCATAATGTTAGAATGGAGCATAAATGTCCTGTAACTTCTTTCAGCAGCCTCTTGGGAATTTATCTCTTCCCCTACGCTCCAACACCTTAACAGCCACATTACTTATTTAAGGTGGAGCTGGGTTTCGGTTGCTTCTAACCTGAACCTTAACCCCAGTGGTCCAAATGCGGAATTAATCTACTGCCTGTTTCTTTGGTACGTCAGGCGCCGGACTGTTTCTGCTTTACACCTCCTGCCTTTGTTACTTTCTCTGCCTTTTGATTGTTGATTAGTCTCATCTATTTCTCATTAGCAGCACTTCCCTGGTGTATTTAGTCATCCGGCGCTTCCTTTATTCGTTGCCAGAGATTGCCTTCTGTACTCGAGTCAACCGGTCCAGCCTTTCCTTGTGTTTTTGGATTTGTTGTCTTGTTTCCTGACTTCTCCTTTGGATTGCTTTGCTGCTACCTTTTGGATATTTTCGGTTTGTTTTGGCCTCGTCTGCCTCACACCTCCTCCTGAAAGGCTTTAATTCCTCTGCATCTGGATGTGTTTTTATATTGTGTTCACCAGCATGTTGACTGTGGATTTCTAATGCTGTTCTAGTGGGTAACAGCGGTTTGGGTTGGGTGTGTACAGACCCGTACGTCAATCAAGCCTGTGTGTAGTAGCTGTTCCAGCCAACATGATATGTGTGTCACTGCAGGAGGGCAGGCAAATAAAAAGCAACCCACTGTGAGGGAAATAACATTGACTTTCTGTGTAGTTCCTCTCATCTATGAGGGCATCGTTACTGTTCAAACCTTTCCTGAGATCTGTCCGTACTGATGAGCAATGTCGATGGCAGGAGTTCATAGTAAACTCTGTTTCAGACCAGAATAAGAAGACCTTAATAAAGATGCTTGCACTGCCTTCGACCTAAAGTCTTCAAGAAAAAGCACATTTGTGCATGCATGTCTGTAAATGTCAGAAACATTTAATGAGAGGGGAAAGAAATAAAAAGAAAGAGGATATAAAAAGACAGAACAAAGAGAAACAGGAAGGAAGTTACTGACAAACAGGACAGATAAAGGGACTGTTGTGCAACACCGAGTCCTGCATCCGGGGACGGGAGGCAGGAGGAAAAGATTAAGCTATTTTGGTGGGGGAAGCAGTGAACCCTGGGAGATGTGAACTTCGTCCCGTTGGGATGAGTTTAGCTAACAGAGGCAGTTTAAATCGTTTTCACCAGGTGAGGATACCGGCGCCAGCTGGGAGTGAAGACAGTCATGACTAGAACAATTTATTCATCTCCTACCTTGCCCAACTTCGGTAACATTAGGTATGCAAAAATATTCTGCAGATGCTCCAGTTCAAAATAGAACTACTGTATGTCATGAAACATGAAGAGACCAAGGGCTACGCTTGAAAACCTGGTTGTGGCAGTTTAATTCATACGGAACAATTGAGCCCAATGGGCTTTTCAGGAAATGACAGCATAGACTGTGTAAAAAGATTTCTTTTAAAAAGATTTGAATTCACAAAGAAAATTGTCGCTCAAGACATGGAACTTCTGGCACGGATTGATCTGGCCTGAATAGATACTCAGAAATACTGACACAATTCTGTCAGTGCTCTCCTACTGTATTGTGCGACCCCTACAAACTGGACCACATCCAGACAGACAGAACTTCACCCGACTGCTTCGGTTCGCAGCAGAGAAGCTGCAGCCATCTTTATGCATCTCACCTAGAATCTATATGCATCCCTTCCGCAGTGCCAAGAAGGCAGAGCGCTACTAAAGTGATGGCAGTAATCTCTGACAACCGCTGATGTTTGACAATGATAGGGAGAGGTGGCTGGCAAATGGGGGTCTATAAATAGAAGCACTGCTGGAGCTTTTCGTGCAGCGTGAGCACGAAGCACGGCGCTGAACCTTAAAGATTCTGTCACCTCAGTTTCAAAAAATTGCTCGTCACACTTCAACATATGGTGCTGGAAAACCTACTTAGGCATTCAGCGCACGTCTGTAACGTTAAAGCCCACTCACGCATAATAAGAGTCGCTATTATGGCTTCACTAACGTAGGGTGTGAACTAATGTTGGAAGAAATAACCGATTCAGTGAGATTACGTAACGTTTACAGCCTCCTGACGCGGGATTATCAACCACACGGAGTTGGGGATGGATAGTTTGGGTGGGTTCGTCTTCTCCGAATGAGGTCTCACGAAACCGTCTTGGATAGTCTTCCAAGACTATCTCAGCACTCTTATGCCCAACTACCGATACCACCGACAACTCAAGAGTATCAAAAACTCCCCAGAGCTGCCGTCTCCCGAACCCGCCGCTGCTTCACCGCTCTTGGTCTCTCCATTAAAAGATCCTCTGTTTCATTGAGAATACCTCCAACGCTTCGGGTACCCCTGTCCGGCTTGAAAAATAAATGAGGACACGGCCGCGGCAATCAAAGCCGTCAAGAGGAGAGAACCCTGAAAGGACCTCCTGCCTTCCACGAGGATTTTCTTCTACGTCACTTAAAACTGTTGCAGGGGTTTCTCGTGTTCATCGCCGAACTGTCCATTCATTATACTTGATTTCATGGTGGTGTACATGAATTTGCCCCAGAGAGACACTCCTCTTCTCCTTCTCTGAATGTCTTCACCTGTGACCAGACAGAACCTGAACCTCAACTCTGGTTTTCCGCTAAAACAGCGGACGGATAGATGTGTCGAACAAAATGAGGAAAATACGAAGTCTAGGAAGCCTTTAAAGACTCCAACAGAACTGATGGTAGTGAGCTAATGTGGCGTGACCAATGGAGGGCGTACAGGACCGTATCTGGGGTGTCTGTTACCACAGCAACTAGCGTCATCATAGCCGTCTGACGAAGTGTCTCGATGAATGCTTGAGCTACCAAGTAAGACGAAACTGCTCTTGTAATAGTAAATAATAATGTCTGTGTTGATGCTGGTGGGGGTTCTTTTATTCTAGACTCCTGTGCTCTCGTCTGGAGACGTCACGCCGTTTCCTGCTCAAGGGCAGATTTATCAAACGATGCTGATGAGAGTCAGTTGATACTCTATTATCGGTACGACTATGAGGACCAGACGGTATCTCTACCTGACAATCATGCTGAGGCTCTCTGGCCTCCATGTGTCATGTCTGTAGTGAACATGCTGTGAATAATGCATTGGTACTCGTACTCACCGTTGACCGTCAGATGCACCCAGCTGCCATTGTGGAACGTGTCAGCCTGCTGCTCCAGCATCAGCACCTTACACTCGTACCAGCCCTGGTCGTCTGAGCGAACGTTGTCTATCCGCAGGGACGACTTGCCGTGAAGACTGGCCCGTCCTGGTGGACGGAAATGGAGAAGAGGCATCGCTGGTAAGGAGGTGAGGACTTTGAGTCGCCTGTGATTGCGATGTTTCTGGTCTAAACTTTTGTTTCCTTCTCGTTTAATTCTTGAAGGTTCCCCTTTTTAGTTTCTTCTGTTATATTAAGGTTTATTTTTGGCGTTTGTTCCGTTTTGCTGCCTAGCATTGGGAGGCAGCCTACCTGATGACCCTATGATGAATCCATCAGCACTGTTATCGGCTTTAGACTTGGTGAGCTCAAAGTCAGGTTGTGTTTTACTTTTACAGATCAAAAGCTAAAAGGGACGGGGTTAGGGATTGGGGGGGGGTTGATGATGCTGCTCTCGGAATAACAGATGGCAACTAGCAATAATGGCAAAACAGAAGGCTTTCAGGGAGCAGAGGACGGCTCAAAACGTCAGCGTTATCAAAGCCTGGCTATCCGTCATTAATCCTTCTCACTCGCTGATATCCTCTCTGCATTGTGGGTATTCCTTCTGATTCATTTTAGCGTCCTAATTCCCTCCGCCGCACGACACCAGGTAAATATATCAGCTGCTCTGGCAGCTGTCTCGGTGAGTTAAAGGTATACTGTCAAAGGGATGTTTGATCCCAAGACTGTGTGTCCTGATGAGACTATTTTTATCTCAGGTTATTTTCATGGCTGTCTCTCTCTAGGACGACTGGGAGGACCAGGGAACGCCTGACTTCCAGTCGTGTAACAGCGCCGGCGACCGCTGTGCCTGTTCCTGCAGGGCCTGACCTTTGACATCAGTTCCATTTCTCTCTGTCTAAAGGTACATAAAGAATCTAAACAGGCCAGGATGATCCTGATGTCCTGAACCATAAAAGTTCACGAACAAGAACTCACCCCAGAAGGAACACAAGTACAACACTGACTATTCTCACTTTGACCGAAACAAGTTTGGCACAAAAACGGGTATGAAGCTTAAAACTGGCTTATTTTTTTGCGCTAAAAATAACTTAACAGTTTCTGCCGCTCCATGTGCTCTAACATCTACTCCATTACCCAGACAATCTCCCACGGTGAGTCATGTTCACAAACTATTTAACAGCGTTCATTCATGTTTTACAGTTGTTTTGACATCCGTGGGTTATAATTAGCCTGAAAAGCTAGAACTCCATAGTTAACATATTATCATCTGCATCGCAACACATCAATGATGTGACAGCGGCGCCACGAATTATGTTAAGTTGATTAATTTGAACTTTTTCATTGTCATCGTTTGTAAAGAAACGGTCCAGTGCAGGTTTGACAGGATTACAACCACTAGGAGACGTCCAGGAAGAGTGGACGGTGCTGAACTCTGGGACCAGAACTCTTTCATTTTACCTAAAAACATTTATGTTATATTCATAAATCTAAAGAATATCCTTCACCTAATGTTTGCGACGTTCCCCCGGAACATACAGCGCCAACAGCCGTTCCCATGTTCGTAAACATGTCTATGAATCATCAAGGGAAGCTTTCCAAAAATAATGACTGGATCTTTGCATTTTGTTTATGTTCTACTTTATAGTCCGTCCAACAGCCGTTCATTTGCCATGATTCCCTCTAGACGATCCTGAGATGTGGGACGGAGAACCTTAAAATGCCTCCGGCCCACGGCGAGTGCAGAGGGATAAAAGCGACGCTTTCAGCAGATGGCTGAATGCGACACATTCACATCAAAACTGCCCTCTGCCATCTGAACATGTGCCTGCCTTTTGGACGTGAGGACGGGATGATGTCATCGCCGTGCAATCCAGTCAAATACAGGGGAAACTAAACGAAGCTCAAGCCTACTTTGGGAATGAGACGATGAGGTCTGGACTTTCAACGTTCCTAAACCTCGGGGTATTTTTACGTGAAATCTTGATGACAAATCATTGGTGGTTCTTTTTCTCAAGAGAACCAACAATCCTCTGGATCTTTAACCTTCATTTAAACCGTTAGAGTCATTAGGAACATCTCTAGCCTGCCGTTTCCACCACAGTGGTGACAAATCAAATGTTTAGATGTAGAATAAATGTCAGGGGTCATCACTATCATTAGGGTTCATCCTTTGGAGACCATTAATGATTTTATTCTGAGCCAGATATATATATTTTTTTATCACAAAGAAGTCAAGAGGCGACCTTCAGAGTTCCTGTTAATCCAACCTCGTTAAATTTGTTCAACCAATTCATGATTTTATTTCAGGGTGAAGTTTATATCACAGATTTTAAAGCTATGTGTGAACATGTCGGGTCATTAACGGTACGGCGCCGATAGGTGTCTTGATTTCTCATTTTATTTCCCGGTTCAAATCAAGTAAATCCCAATCTCGACTGTGTCCATGCACATAATTTGGAAGTGGGACGGTTTCCCTCAGGCGGCGTCAGCAGGAGTTTGGTTTATTGTAGTAATTATGACAGACGTCCAGCTGTCCCTTCATCCGTCTCTTTTCAGTTTGTCCAGCTCCACTAATGCCTTTAATCAGCTTCCTGCAGCCCCCACTTGGAGGCCCACGGATCCAGTCACGGGTCAAACTCCTTTGAAGCTTGTATCCGGTGCTGCCGGTCGACGGAACCAGTCCCAAAATCTGGGATCGCGTCCCAATATTTCTTATTTTTTTCTCAATAAAAGAATGAAAGAAGTGTTTGTTGCTTAACAAGAAGGATGGATGGGGTCAGTTTTCGGGGTCGGGGGTGTCAGTGGCCTCCATATCTATGCTAGAATCTCAGCGGCTTGGACCGTGACCCGTGACGTCATACATGATGAAATAGAGGAGGGTTTGCCCACAATGGAACATAAAAATTCTGCTCAAAGCTTCTCTTTCAAACAAAGGGATGTTTGAGTCCCTCGAAACATCTTTTATTAAAGCTCCGTCATTTAGACTAGAGCTCTGGAGAAAGAGCATCTGATCTTTATATGTAGGTTATGGTCCAACATGCCCGAGTGGGTTCCCAAAACTCATTTTTATTCGCCTTCCGGTTGATAAAGTCAGAGGATTTGTTCATCTCTTGACGTTAACGAACCACTTATCAGTATTTTTATCTCGCCTCACTTTTAATCAGAAAATAGCCAAGTGGAAAATAAAGGCATTAAGCTGCTTTTAGCCCGAACGGAGAGGATTCAGAATGACAAACGTCCCTGCCGATAACCCCAGTCAACATTACACACACACACCGGACGCTGGAAATTGCAGAATGCCGGTGTGTGTCGGGTCTTGTCGGGTTACGTTCACATTCCGGTGCTTTTATTTTTGTTCGCTGTGGTCTGGATTGTGTAACTCGAAGCATCGTATCCGTAGCTCAGCAGACTCTCCTGTCAGGCATCAAAGTTCAGCGCGCTAATGTGTGAGTTTGCAAAGAAAGATTACACACAGCTCCGTTTTTTGTTTTTTTTTGCCGCAATCCTTGACTTTAATTCCTGTTGCTGCAGGAATTGCTAAAAGCAGACAGCGGCCAATCAATGAGCTGCTTTCCGCCAGATGCATCAACCCTGGGATCAGTTTCCTGTTTTTTATTTCGGTGAAGTTTGGAGAAAAACTACATCACTGGTGTCCTCCCTGGTGGGGTTCTCCCCATTTTTATTTAAATAATCTTAAATAATCATCTTCTTGTGACATCATAGTCGCCAATCACACCCCAGGTGGGGCAGGGGGGTGTGATCCCACCACGGTGTCTGCATTTGGTGTAACTATAGGTGCGACAAAGCAGCGATGCTGTGCGCTCGTTTTCTCCATCTTACCGGCGTATTCCGGGTCCACATGAGGAGGGTAGAAGCGAAAGTTGATGAAGAAGGGGATGGGCATTCCATACTTGAACCACTCCACCACGTAGGGCTGGCCGTTCAGGGGGTGGGACACGTCGCATCCCAGGATGACGTTCTCTCCGGCGCGTGACGTCACAAACTGAGGCTCCTCTCGCACTCCGTGGGCACCTGAGGGGACATTCACAGGTCAAAGGTGATCTATCTGCATCTCATTACAAATGTGTCACATCTCACACACACACACACACACACACACAAACACGCTTGCATTCTTGTTGTAGCTTCTGGATAAAAGATTCTTTCCTGTTCCGAAACTGTAAAAAAAGCCAAACTAAGGTCCTTTGGTTTGTCTTGGAAAGCATCGTAATCGTCATGACAACAATGCACCTGATGCTCAATAACATATTGACCTTTAACCTCCTCATCCAACATATCTATTTAGGAAAGCGTTAGCATTGCAAGGATACAATATGAGTACTACAGAGGATATGACCTTCCTCTTCCTCTACTGGAATCCTATTTAAAAAATATATATAGAAAGAGGCTGAAAAAACTTGTTTAAATCCTAATTTTTCAAACATTACAAACGTATTTTGTTAAGTTAGCTACATAAGCTCACCATCCCCTTCACTTATAGCTGTAATTTCAGTTCATAAATACGTTAAACCATCTTAAAGGAGCGGTCTGAAGGCCAGGTCAGAACGTAGCGACGAACCAGAGGAGCATGATCTCATTATTAACAAAAATGACCCCCTAGCCCCAGATCTTTGACCCCCCAGCCCCAGATCTTCTTCAGCTCAGAGGACGAGGCTTCTCAAGTCTGCAATTACCAGAAAGTGTTTGCCCTGAACATCTTGACTGACGTCTGCAGCGTTCCCGTGTTACTGAGGTGTCACGAGGTCACCTTGAACCGAGGTCAGTCTGCGCGGCGACTGGAGGTTCAACACCGAAGACGAGCTTCAGGAACCGTGAGTGTGAACGCCAGACAATCTGTGAACGCATCATTATAATCACAGAGCAGTAACAGCCTGGTGGCGTTTGGTGTGTGTGTGTGCAGCGCCTCCATGCAGCACACACACCGAACATGACATCACCGAATCAGAGGAAGCCGGAGCGTTGGTGATATGATGCGGTGCTCTCCTGCTGCCAGAACCACATAATAACCGAGCAAGTGCGCTTTTCCCAGTGGTGAACCCCCCCTCCCCAATCCCTCCATCCCTCCGTCACACCACCCCCATCCCCTCGCTCACGCACACGCTACCTAAAGCAGCCCCGTGCGTTGATTGGCTGCTGGTGACATCATAGCAGAGAGCACAAAAACAGGCCCGTTGGAAGGTATGACTTCACTGTTTACGGCTGATGAGATGGAGAGGGAGCGGACGAGAGGAGCCCGTTTGTTCATCCTCTCCTCCACCCACGGGGGTTAAGCTCATTTACAATCAAAGACCCGGGGGAGGACATCATCGCACTGTAAAATAAAAAAATAAAAAAAAACACGGAGGTGCTGACAGGAGTGTCAGCAAGAGGAGTTAAGATTATATCCCTGAAGCCAGCGACAGAATGCTAATGGATTTTAATGGTATATTTTATATTATTCATTAATAATTATTAATGTTATGTATTTTATATTTAGTCATATATTTATTCTATATGAATAAATTTACTTTCTTTCTTTCTATTTTAGTCAGGCTTGATGTCACCGGTGACATCAAGCCGTTCAATGAGTCATTTTAAAGGTTATCTCAAAAAAGGTTTGAAAAATAAAATTTTTTGTGGATCTTATTGCTGTATTTTATATTATTCATTAATAATTATTAATGTTATGTATTTTAGATTTAGTCATATATTTATTCAATATGAATAAATTTCTTTCTTTCTTTCTTTCTTTCTTTCTTTCTTTCTTTCTGTCTGTCTGTCTTTCTTTCTATTTTAGTCAGGCTTGATGTCACTGGTGACATCAAACCGTTGAATGAGTCATTTTAAAGGTTATCTCAAAAAAGGTTTCAAAAATAAAAATTTTCGTGGCTTTTTTTGAGCAAATTGACAAAAATAAAATTCATATTAATCCACATTTCCCTCTGCAACTACTGCATGATTACTGGAACTTAAATACTAGGACCACAAAGGAAGTCAAATTTGCACAAACACTGCAATATTCACCAATTAATTTTGAATTTTTGTCCCCATCTGAAGTGAAAATGCACTTTATGCAACGTCTCCTGCAGCTCCAGCTCATTGCGTCTCTTCAGTCTGTGTCATTTCCAGCTGACGTGTGGTTTTCCCAGCTGCGAGGGCGTCAAAAACAAACTCCTCTGTAATCTGACAGAATAACACGGGACGCGTGACGCCGTGATTCTACGCGTCGGCTGGTCGGGCCTCATTTTCACGTTAAGTCTGAGACAGATAAGCTTCAAAGAAAACCTGCACGTCTCCGTCTATTCCGGGACACAGATGAGATCATGGATGAGTATCCGGCGAGATGAAACGCACGAGGACGCGTCCCCGTTCACACACACACATTGTGTAGCTTTTTGCTGCAGATGGGATGCTGTGTCGGCGCTTAAAAACACTGAACACACTCAAAGTTCTCCTGCTCAGCTGCTCTTCCAGAGCCAGGCCGGTGCTGACGACCGGCCCACTCGGCTGAGTGCCAACAAAGATGAAAAATACATGAGATTTTTACACAACGTCCACCTAAATCATTGATAGCAAGGTCAGTGCATTATCATACTGCCTATTATTCTAGCACCTGAACGCTCCCGCTGTATCTGATTCCAAAGTTCAACCCGGCAATGGAGCTAATAAAACAGCAGCTCTGTGAAATTAATGAAGGCATTAATAATGTTGCCTGTCATCCAGGAAAACCAAGGGGATATACAAAGGCAGTGGGGGCAAATAATGAAACATCTTAAGACTACATTGCCCCGATATGCATGTGCTTTAGTTCCTCACAGCAGGAGAGAAGAGCTGCAGACCGGTGGTAGAATATTATTGCTTTCAGAGAGATGCTCGAATCTCATCATTGTCCAGACGCTGAAATCTTGAGGCTAAAAGTTCAACAGAAACTACGATGGCAGCAAAACGAGGCTATAATTTAAAGTATTAAATTTGAAGTGTGAAATACGAAACAGCGGAATTCAGAGAAAAGTTCTGCTTTGGCTGATGTCTGTGATGTTTGATGTCATCTAGGCTGCCGATTTAAAAATACTGTAAAAGAACAAAAACCTTGATCCCAAAGTAAGAAGCAGCAAAAAGGGGTCGTTTTCATTCATGTTCAACATCATTAACAGCAGGGCTCATCAGTTAAAGCCCCCCGGGGTGAATTCCAGGGGGTGGGGGAGTTGGGGGGGGGCTTCTTTTGAGATCACACAACTGGAAAAATTGTAGATGTTCAGGAACTCATTAAAAAGACTTTGAAACAGTGTAGATATTGCGAGACAGGTAGGGTCGATACATACATTTTGCAGTATGACCAGCCAAACATCTAACATGATGAGGAAGTGACATCATCAACCATCTAAAAAGTTGACGGTGAAGACAGGAAACACATATTTTCTGAACGGCACGTTTTCGACCAGACGCTTTAGTTGGCTTTAATAGGGACAATCTCTCCCTATAATAAAGTGGTGCTTAAACGTACTACCAGCGAGGCGACTGCACACAACAAGAAGGAAAAAAAAGTCACTTCATTTCTCGTTGTAAAAGAGGGAATTAAAGACACACATTAAAACGGTTTCCCAACCCAGAAGCATCAAGAGCCCATTAAGAGCCTCTATTCCCGCATCAGATCGAAGACGAGTACAGTTTCACGCCAATAATGTGGGAAGAGTTCTGGGCGACACTATTTATTTTTTTGCAAATACCTCTTACAGACAAAAAGCAATGCATTTTGGAGAGATCTGTAAATGATAATAGATTGTGAAAAGCAGTGCTTTTGAAGCTCCGTCTCAGTTTAAATTGGGTCCTCCCAGTTAAAGCCAAACATTTTTTTTTGCCTATAGGGTTATGGAAATCGTAACGCTGATTTGCGTTTGTCAGCTTGCTTTCCAACCCTCAGATACATCAGGGTGGCTTAAAACACTAATGCTGCTGCAAAAAGGATGGGAGACTTGACCTAATTCTGGTCTTCTGCTCCACACTCCCACCCCTCGTCACTTCAATTCAAACGACATTTTTCAAGGGTACAGAAGCGTCCAATCCTTCTCGCATCACATGTTGGGTAAAAGCAGAGAAAATCCGTTGTGTTGGTCGTAGAGATGAAATTATAACACGGCAAACATTTAACACAGATGGGGAAGCGAGACAACGGAGTTGACTTTCAAAGGCCTTTAATCCTGGATCCAATTTCCATTTGTTGTTAGTCCACGCAAACAGCTGAAACCACCGGTCAAGGTGACCATCTGGTTTTTGTCCGACGACGGCTTTCAAACAGACCTCAGGTCAGCTGGTTCTATGGTGGCGTTAACGTCAACATATCGAGTCCGTCCATCCATGTTTTTGTACAGAATGTGAAGAAACTGGATGTCATATGAATCACCTGGCAGGGATATCTGTTAAAGTTAGCGCTTACTACCTAGCCCCGTCACTTTGCACTTCAGGAGGCAAGACAAACTCAGTCATGGTTGGAAGTAGATCACATTTGCACAGTTAAGTTACTGTCTTCTCACCCCCTCTGCACCTTTTTGCCAAGTGGTTGATGTGGAAGAAGCAAACTCTTCATTTCCTACAGGTACCTGAATGTTCCTTCCGAATAAAGTATTTAGTTTAGACAAGCTATAAACCTCCTGAGATCATCGGGGTGGCAGATTGTTCATTTATATTTCCATTCGTTCAAATACTGTCAAAATAAACTGCTTGTAAGAATCTTTTTGTTCGTCGTTTTTGGGGGACCCTGGAGTCTTGGATGTGGGGTTTGTGTGGAGGAAAAAGAAGAAGTGTTTCTGAGCCTCTTACCTCCTGTGGCCTGGCAGGAATTAAGGCCAGATGGCTGAGGATGGATAAGTTCAGGAACGGTCACAAAAAATCGAGAACTACCAAGTTGACACTGATATTAGTTTTGGTACAAAGAGAGCATTTGACAAACGAACACCTAGTTTGTCTCGGCGACTCCAACCAGCAACAACAGACTGTCCTGCATCACGATCTCTATCATGAAAGTAAACCACATTAGACTGAATTATACACCATATATAAATATATATATACACTGAATCTCATTCAACAACACTTTCTTTACCGAGGAGTTAATGGGAGAAAACGCTGCTGGTGACGGCTGTGGAGATTCTCAGTCATCCAGTTTGCTGGTGAGTTTCCTCCCTGCTGATTACATGAATCTTGTGTTCACAACAGTTGCTTTCACATCTCTGCCACATCTACACACCCCTGACACGGTTTGTCTGCTGAGGTGAGAAAGCAACCTCAACCTCAGAAAGCCACAAATCCAAGTGAAACCTGGACTATTATAATAGACAAACACATAGATTTCTCTTCGAGCTTCAACCTGCCTCGCTAACCAACCATCGTTTGGCTAATTTGGACCTGGAAGTCTCCTCTCATTGACGAGCACTCCTATAAGCTAACACTCTGACCTGTCACGGTCCTTTGGAATAAAGTGGATAACGCTGGACATCCAGGCCCAAACACAATCTCCCCCTCCAGTCCTACCACTTGGCTCTACCCTTTCATTTTGTAAGCCGGCGTGTAGGTTAGCGTGTCCCCTTTCTGTCTGGGAAGGAGGGGCAGGCTTCGTCTAGACACTAGACTCTAGACTCGAGACTGTGGGTGAGGCTTCAGAATGGATGCATGGACATATTATAGGTAGGTATATTTTCTCCAGTAGTAGAACATTTAAAAACTGGTGATGTAAAGGTTCTACAGAGTCTTGGTTTTCAGTAACAGAGACTCTTTTTTATCGGTTTCTCATTTTCCTCTAAAAATCCTCAGGTCTCAGAGCTCCTCTGTCTGTTGATGCTGCAAAGCAGCTAAGAGTGGACGGCTCTATTTTTAGATCACAGCCGAACTATGAATTATAAAACTAAAAAGTTTGCTTTCGCTTTGGCTTGTCTGTCAGAGTTTCAATTTGCCCTCACAGCGGCACGTAGAGAGGCGGGGAAGAGCTGGATTTAAGTAGATTTGAATAAGATTCCCTGCAGCATCACATTTAGATGAACCACATTAAGGACAGGAGGACCCATCCATCCATCCATCCACCCGTCGCTACTCCCACCCGTTGGTTCGCTTTATGAAAGCATGCCTGAACACTGAGTGCAGCAGGAGGACGCTGGGAAAGAAATGCAGCCCATAGACTGGACGATCTCCACAAAGGAACCATTGTTCCACCAGCACGAACATTTCAGCCATCAAGCCCTGATTTCATCACATTGGCTTCCTGTTTCTGAGCTTGTACATTTAGAATAGGGGAGGGAAGTTATTTATAATAATCATTAAATTATTAGTCAAGGAGCTGCAGGAATTCATCGCATCAAGTTTCATGAACGTCAGCACTGCTAGATTTCTCTTTTAAATATTTGACGTTTTGGTTTTTCCCACAGGAGGAACATTTCTAATCATGTTTGTGTGAGAACACACACACAGGTTCATGTGCAAGTTAAAATGACAACAGCCATTATTCACCGCTTCAACAAAATGCAAATAGCAACCCTATTTATCACAGCAGTAACTGCTGCAGAACTTCTGCCCTTGAATCTGTGATTCAGATCCGGTCGCCTCCAATCCAGAACCTTCAGCCTGTGGAGGAGTTAACATCTGGCAGCAACCATGGGGAGCGCTTGGTTGGAAACAAATCGCTCCGGTTATAAGAGCCATCGCTCCGATTAGTCTCCATCTGTCTCCTCAGACCTGACTTGTGTTTGCCGACCACAATCAATGAACAAACATGTCTTGGAAAACCCTAAAGCTGACAGCGTTCCAAGAACTTCCCGCTGACACAACCTTTCCCCTCATGTATGCATTTATTTATTAGCGTTGTGTGGGTGTTGTTGGTTTGTCAAGGTCACATTAGGTCACGTTGTAATGTCACAAAGTCACTTACATGCACCAACCAAAGGTTCAACCCCTACCTCGGGGCAAATCCATAAGACAAGGAATAGGGTTGAATTGGGATTAGGTCTTGGCGCATGCATTCAGCAGGTGAGGCTTCCAGTAGTGCATTTTCTAATTATTTTATGCAATGACGGAATGAAGTAGGTTGAAGTCACCCGAGTGGCGCAGCATCTGCCCACATGTTTGAGTTATCACGCAATGCATCTTCTAAAAGGCAATCGTTAAGAAGCAGTTATTGAGTCAATAATTAACTTTGAGAGACGGACGAGAAATATATCGTGAAATTTCATCATCGTCTCCCGAAGACTAATGTCAGCAGAGCAGAGAGGCCCCGTCTGTTTCTGCACCTACTGGCCTCTACTGCTGGAGATGTCACATTAATAACGTCCACAGGAAGGAGAACGTAATGCGTACTTTCAAACTAATTTATTAATTAGTTAAAGCAGGTAATGAGTTAAAATATCATGTAGGTAATTTATCTTTTCTGACTGTTACACGAGACGATGTTTAAGACGTTGCCTAAACTACTTATACCTCCTCTGGGATGAATTATAAGTAAGTGTCCAGGTGTTGGCTAGACGCTGTTAATATTTTAGGACTAATTACCACAACAACGACGTTGATCATTTGTCTGTGGTATCTGCTCCAAGTTGCATCAGTCCAACAGTGCTGCCACATAGATAATGTTCCACAAACCGTGCCACAGACATTGTTTTGTCAACATCACGCATCGGTTCTCTAAGATACCATTATGGAACCTTGCCTTTAAACATTTGCCTCTGGGCCAGTCGTATCGGGGTGTGAGGCTCGCAGCGTTGGCTGAATTTAGTGGAGCGCAGCTGAAGCTATGGTGAGGTATCTTATGGCCATATCCAATGAACGCTTAATGGGTCTGGAGAAGTCGGCATGGAGGAAGCTGACGGTGCTGCATCAGTAGGCCAGGCTGTAAAATGAGACAGGGGAGGAAGTTCAGCCAGCTCAGGATGGCGGGAGGAAAGGGGAGGCCGAGGGGAGGGAGAGCGGATGGCAGTGTTCACAGGAAATACACAGGAGTAGACAGGAACCATGATGCATGTTGGCAATTAACAAAAACCACACAGTTGGACTAAAAAGCCTCCAAATGAAACGGGCAGACTTCAGAGGGAGCTGCTGGTGAGCAGCGAGGAAGCGCCGTGAAGACATCTGTCGCCAACAGCGTCATCACTGTGAAGTTACAGTCACAGAACTGGACAGTTTAAATGAGACGTGACCACCGGGGGCGCATCAAAAGCCCTGGCCTCAGGACTTACTGTCCAACTGAAAGAAAGCGAGTCATGTCCAGAATTAAGTTCGAAATAATGGGATGAGCCGCTTTAAGGTCTGTAAATTGATATCTGATGAGATGTGGACTGACCATGAACCCTTCCACACTGGTGAACAAAGGTAGCCTTAAATACCCCCTTTTGGTGAGGGTATGAAAGAATAAATACAAGGTTTAAATGACCCGAAAAAAAATCGGCAGAACCATACATAAAGTTTTATGGAAAAAATACATACAAACATAATGTGGGACAATTCCCCCTCATAGGATTTCAACTTATAACTAATCAGTTTTCATCTAATGTAGCCGCAAGAACTAATATGAGAGAAGAGGATGCAGAAGACAGGGTTAAATGGAGGCAACTGATTCGCTGTGGCGACCTCTGTAGGGAAATGCCGAAAGGAGAAGAAGAAGAACTAATCAGTTTTCATCTCAACCTCTATTTTCAATATCTTCTAAAAGACAAAGTCAACTTTCAGAGATGTGCCCGGTCAGTGTTCCCTGACCACAGCAGAAGGACGACAGCAATTACTTGTCGGACAGCTAGAAGACGAGTCCGCTGAAGGGCGCTGGGATGGAACATCCAGAACTAATGCCTGAGAGGAAGACCTTCCTGAAACACTGCGCTGTAAGGGCTGATCCAGGTCAAATGCTTGATCTTGATTCCCAGGATGTGGAGACACGTAGAGGTTTCAGTCTGTCCATTGACACATCTGAAGGGTTGCTCTGAGGCAGGTAGTGAATAAAACAGAGATGCTCTCTTGATTCCAGCCAGAAGACCATGGCTTAACGCTAGCGCCAGTCGTGTAGCCAATTCGCACCACCCTGTACTCCTCGAATGGAATTAACAGACAACCCCAGGACACTGAATGATAGTGCAGACGCCTGCGGCTGGTAACCGACAGCCTGAGGTAAAATCAGCTAAGCTTTTGAGACTTTTCAAATGAACGAAGTGGATGAATAGACAGACGCTTTTTAATAAAACAGACACCAGTCCAAACCGACGCTAGAGCGTCTCTTACCGAAAGTATTTTCCGTCATTCATTCACCAACTAGTTCAATGAACCACAATGGCGGCTGCTGGTACCTCAAGGGGACCGACGGCAGCCACCCGCCCCTGCTTCCTGGCTTAAATACCAGGGTGATTGACGTCTAAAGGTTGGTGACTTTTATGGAGAGAGACATTTTCCCCAGGCAGGAGGGTGTTAGTCTTCATTAAGCTCAGTGGGAGTGAAGGGTTCTCCTGCACATGGAGATTAGACTATTAGACTGCACAGCCATACATGAACCGTGGAAGTGAAAAAGATGGAAGAAATCATTGCTGCATTATCAATCAATCCCAGCTCCTGATGATAAAACGGTATTTTCACCCAGCCCTTTGCTCTGTCCTGCAAATTTGGCAGGGTTAAAGAGAAGAATTGGAATTTGGCCTGTATCTGCTACCCAGAAGTTGGGTCAGGGAGATCTCTGCTCACAGAGACTCTTGAAAAGCAAACAGCAAAAGAAGGAAGGAGGAGACCATCTACAGCCATCAAGGTACCTCCCTCTTCTTTATTGTGCTGCTCTGGTTCTCAGAATCTCCTCCAGGAGAACATCTCTCAGGTTCATTTCAGGGATCGCTGTTTGAGGAAATGCTTTTGGTCAAAGAGCATCTGAAAAGTCTTGAACGGTGGTATGTCACCTTTTCCACCATTATTTTCTGTTGGTATGAGGGTGTAGTATCTAATTAACCACCACCCAAAAAGCCTGGATAAGAAATAGACGCGATAAAACTGGAACTTAAAAAAAAGGTCTTTCATATCTGTGAAGCAGTGAAAAGTCAGCTCTGCATCAAGTTTAAAGCAGGAATATTAAGTCTGAACGTATCAGATTGCCAATGGATCTGTGTGAAAGGAGCTTTAAAATAAAGACGCGTCTTCTGATTCTGATGAGACCTCAATCCAGAGAAACGCTTCATCTGAAGCCACCCGACTCCGTTTCAAGTTTCAACTGCGGAAGGAAGCGCTCACACACATGACCAGATGCACACACAAAAACACACTTCACACACATCAAGCAGTGAGGAAATGCTGAACACCCACAGGACTGAAATCCACAGAAGAGTCTCCCCTTTCTTGGTCAGCAGCTTTGTTTATGCCAAGCAGCCACCCACCTAAAGGGAGAACACTCATTTAGTGATCAGAGTGTGGGGCTCAACAAAAAGCAAAGGGACCGGCCAAAGTTGCTGGGAGTAAAATTAATTAGCCACATGGATCCTCGCCGGTACTAATTACACATGCAGTTTACCCAAAAAGTACATCGTCGATGACTTGGGAGACAAAGTCGCTAAATCACACCGTGAGTTTGAAGGTTTTGAGGGCGATCGTCAGCGCCTGAGGGATGTCGGGTCACGATAACAGACACGGGGAATTAACTCTGTCAATAGAAGATCTCTGGAGGCAGTCCAGGGTGACGAAGCATTCCCAATCCCATCAATCGCCCACGTAAGGAATCTGATCAATTGTTATCGTACGATGCATTCCAATCCTTTCTATTGCATTGTCTAGTTTGGGGGTTTTTTTGGAAGCTCAATAAAGCACCAAATTGGCACAGAAAGAAAGCTAAAATTGGGGCGGTCCAGATCCAGAGAGGCAGAAGAATAAAATACGTGCTAACCCGTGAACTAGCACCACAGCCGCTCATGTTAACATTCAACTACTTCCTGGTTTATGTGAAAGCATCAGACTTTTGATCACACATGAGGTTTTTTGTCGCGGTGGATTGCAGGAGGAGACGAGAAGGAACTTCAACTCATTTCAAATCATTGCCACACATGCCGAAACATGTTGCGTTGCCTTGGTTACCAGGTGATCTTACATGAACAGCGGCTAAGCATCGCTAATCGTTGACAGATTGCAGGAGAATTTCCTCTCAGCTGTAGAGACCCCCCCAGATGGATTCGACAGCAGTTTCATTTTTGATGTCATCACAAAAGCTGGTCTTTTTTTTTTTTGTAATACCAATAAACCACGTCAGAGTTTACTAGAATGCAAACTTACAGCTTCCTCTGAAAGGTCCTCCTCTAAGGATGTTCAATCGAGCTCAGACAGAACCAAAAGAGAGAACCTGAACACGAAGCTTTCAAACATTCACGTTCAAAAAAATGATAAGTTCTTTTTAGTTCTGGAAAAAAATATATTCTAAACAACTCACCCTTTCCAAACAGACCCTAATACCCTCCCCCCCATAATACATCTAAGTGGGAAGGGGCAAACACTAACTGCATGGCAGCTTATTTGTAATTAGTCCAACTGTTAGTGGGCATATGTTCAGATCCTGGTTAAAGACACACTGCTCTCTGAGGGGATGCTTGCATGTCGACATGTGTGTGTGTATGTATGTGTGTGTGTGTGTGTGTGTGTGTGGGTGTGTGTGTGTGTGTGTGTGTGTGTGTGTGTGTGTGTGTCTGTGGGTAAGGGCAACAAGTGGGTGTGTTTTGCAGCAGACGGTTGCTGCAACGAGCGTCCCAGGCCTCCGCTAAGACAACCTGCCGCCTCGCTTGCCCGGCCGTGCTGAGGGAGGTCAGTCGACGCCCGGAGGGAAAGGAGTTCATCCGAGTGTATGGAAGAGGAGGATGACAAGACGGAACGGGACAGGAGAGAGATGGGAAGGGGAGGGGGAAGGCAACGAGTCTCCTGGGAGAAGTGAGTGAGGCGGGAGGAGGAGGAGGGATAGAGCAAGGTGAGGAAGAGAGGAGGCGCAGCAGCCGGGCTGGGATCCAGGGTTATCGCTGACAAACGTGGAAGCGTTCGCCAGCTGCCAGCTGGAGCCGGCAGGAAGCCGTCCCGCGCAGTTCCTGTTGGCTGGCGTGTTTGCGTCTGTCCGGCTGTACGGCGTTGATGCGTGGCACAAAGACCCAAGTCATCAAGTGGCCAAAAGGGCAGCAGCTCCAAAAGGGCAGCAGCCTGTGCAGCCGCTCCCCCACTGGCGCCCAGAAGAGAGTGGCTCCCTTCTGCCAAGTCGCCAGCGGTCCAAATCAGGAAAGACAACTAGAGCCGCTTAAAACCATCTACCTGAAGTAAATGCTGGAGGGAATCTTCTCTTTGAGTCACATAATTTCCCTGATGGACCCTCCTGAAGGGATGAATAAAGTCCTAGTCTCTACTCTCTACATATCACTATAATATAAATATAGTTTTGTAAAAAAAATTTCATTGGTAATGTTTAGTTCAGAAAACATCAGGAAACGACAGGAGTTCAACAAAACCAGCAATCAGCAGAATTTAAGGTGAGAAAACACACATTTGTGTGGATGATGAAATGATTGGATCCAAATGGGCAATGCAGTCTATCCTGGTCTGTCTGTCTGGAGTGGGTTGCTAGCTAATGTTAGCCTCGATAGCTAAACTTCAATTGTGAACATTTCTGTCTGTGTCAAGTCAACAATTCCCATCCTGTCACCATCAAAAATACTTAGCTTGACAGAGATCACGGCTGCTTTCAGACGTTTCTTTTCTTATATGAGCAGTAAAATTTCCTACGTTCCCAGAGGTCTTTAAAGTGGACATCCTCTCACACCAAACCCCATTGAAAAGCGTGGGTTTTATAACAGGAGCACATTTTTTCACAATAAAATCTACACTTCCGCCATCATTGATGCTCTTTTCCTATTGGTTCACATCTCCAGACTCAATCGGCACACATTTAATTCATTTAGGAACCTCCTATAGGGGCCTCCAATGTGTTCATCACACTTGACCATCTTCATTCCTGACGAGCTAATATCACACACATCTTCTCACACACGTTCCATCCCGATGCCAACGCTTCACACACACACAACTCAGTCCTGATCACTGTGCTGACGTCATCACTGACCTGGGAACGGTTCAAACTCACCTGAATGCGGCGCCGGCTCGGGAGGCGCTCCCCCTAGCGGCCAGAGTCGGTAGAGCAGCGCTTTTCAGCACAAGAACAGCTCCCCAGGAACAGGTTAATCCTATTTTAGCATTTTAATGACATCTCCACCAGCGAGCCATGCTAATCACATTCGCCGCCACACTGCACGAAACACCGGTGCGCAAACTCAGCGAAACCGGCTGATGTTACCCGGGAGCTCCGGGTGGAGGAAACAACTCATGCATCTTGGAAAGAAAAAAATTTGTCAGATTAGATCGCCTGCAAAATCTATCACTCTGCAGCCACAAGCGTCACGACTCCGACACGGCAATTCATCACCGGAAAAACTCCATGGTGCATTACAGAGGGAATTAATCCCACCACCAACCGAGGAGTTCCCCACATCCTGCAGCGGAAAAGCTCCGGTTCAGGCACGATTCACCGGTGCGCTCCGTGAACGCATACCGGCCAGCCTCCGCTCAGGTGCGGCTGATGGAGCACACGGATGAACTTCATGACGTAAAGTCTGACATTTTCCACACACAAGCGACATGTTTAAAGTTCAAAGACAAGCAGGAAGGCGTTGGTTTGAACAGAAAAAAATAAAGCAATGATGGGTTTGGAACCACCGGCGCTGGAGGGTTCGCACAACCTGCACTTCAACTCACCTTGAGCGGCTGTTCCTCGGGTGCTGAATACACTTGCTATCAAAGTGGCCACATACCAAATCATAGTACTATTGCCGGCCAGAAATAAACCTCATCATATCTCAAAGTGCCCCTTTCGGTAAATCTTTCATGGCCGAGTCCTGGTCCAGGACGAACTGAAGCGAGCCGGTCTCCTGTTCACTTGTTAGCCGAGCCCCGGACACTTTTCCATCGGCGCTTTCCCCTCTCTCTGCCCCTCTTCCTCGGCTCTCCTCTCGCATCCTGAGACGGATCACCTGCGCCAATGGGACGAGAGCAGAAGAGGCGGCGAAACCAAGCACGAGCTTTTAGTTTACCGCGGGCCCGCCTTAACCAGCATCTGATTGGTAGATGACGGAAAGATGTGGTCGATGATTGCTTAGCTGAGTTGTCGCTTTCCAAGTTGAAGTGTTGCATTCAGGGAACTCGGATTTTAAGGTTCCACTCACATTGGTGGTTTCTGCTTTTTGAATTTCATTTCATTCACCCATTAAGTACTATATTTAAAATTAAATATTTGTAATAACATTTTTAGATGCAGCTTGCGTTTCAATAACGAAATATGAGGCAAAAATATTATATGAAACCAAAAAATAAACATTCATGCATTTTTATTAAACAAAACCGTAATGTTAGTCTACCATAGTAAGTTATACATGTTTTAGTGAGAATGAAGTGGTTAACATTAATTAATTCTAACAAATCAACAACCAATTAGATGTTATTCTATTTGGTTGTTAATTTGGTTTGTGGATTTCCCAGTTTGAAATCAATGAAGTTTATCTATCTATCGCTCTATATCTATGCTATTGACTTCTGTATTAAAGAGCAGATCTGTTCCACAGAAATACACAGAATAATCTGCAGAGGGAAAATTTCAACAGGTAGTCACATTATATTCTATTTTACGCAATGTAATCCTGTTTTTTTACTCTGTTGTTGTTTTTTTTCATTCAATAAATCTATTTTGAAAAATATGCATTGCAAAGCTCGAAGTTTCTAACCCCTTGAATTTGTGTGCGTGATCCGTTTTTCGCGGAGGCGGTGAAGGCACCACCGGAGGGAACCGTTTCAAGGTGGGTTGGAGTGTGAGGCCAAAGAGAAGCTGCGGCATCATCCTGCGTAATTAGAGGAGAGGAATCCTCCAGCCTGAGCATCCTCACATCCTCACATCCCCAACATGAATCCATGTTGAGGGATTGGACATGATCTTTAAGGATGAAAGGACAATCAGATAATCAATAATCAAGGACCTCTATATGAATCACTGCAACTTCTGTGACTCATAGAGGTGAACAGAATGCTTCACTGTCATTGGTTCGGTGACTCAGTCAAAGTATAGTTCGTGACTCAACTGACTCAGAATGAGTTGGTCACAGAAGGAGCGCCGCCAACACCTCCTCCTGTTCCTTCAGGAGGCATCAGCCTCTGGCGAGATGACAAATAAATCATACACTGCTACGCTGAACAACAGAAACTTTTTATTCATGTTTTTTTATTGTGTGTATTTTATAATAGAGCCCTTTGTAAAAATTGTTCATTAGATCAGGGGTGTCAAACTAATTTTCACCAAAGGCCACATCAGCATAATGGCTGTCCTCAAAGGGCCACATGTAACTTATAAATGTAACTAAATGTAATGCAAAATGAATATAACTACTCCTTAATGTTAAATAACTCTGAATTTTTTACTTATTCAAGTTACAAAAATTAGTTGCACAGAAAAAATATCTTTGCTTGTTGCTCTGTTATAACATAAATCCTTTTGTCAGATTATGAAACCCACAGAAGTCCATCAATCCAGGATCAAACTATCTAAGAGAATAAAAAAAAATAACATCAAACACAAGTTAGGATATTAACTTTGTTCAAGACGTTTTTGTCAAAGTTAAAATGGACTTAATTACTGCATTGTGGGAAATGTAGTTTTGGTCAAAACACACTTTTAACCAATTTGTTTTTAGAAAGTCTATCCTTTAATGCTCTCACGGGCCACATAAATTGAGTTTGACACGTGTGCATTAAATGTTGATCAAAACTTAAACAAAGCAATATTTTGAGGTTTCGGGCCCTGCTGGTGCTTTTATGGTCATCATGATATCAGCTGTTCTTTCCTTGCCTTGTGGAGTTTGATGAAGTTACATTGGAGTTGGAAAATAAACATGGAAGTCTGTCGCCTCAACCCCATTGATCAGTCGCTACAAGTCCAGGTTCAAACCATCTATCTACGGACTTCCTGTCTTCTCCGGAGCTCCCTTGATTTTTATTGCTTCCGTATTCCCCTGTCCCCGAGGCCTGGGTTTGCTCGTGTTTGGCTCCTCTGCAGGAGGCACAGCCAGGAGAGCGTGGCGGCATCAAGCCTGACGTGTCAGCATCTCAGACAGAGACGTCAGCGGATGCAGCTGGAGGCCCTTATCCTGATTCTCAGCAGACATGGCGGCCCGTCTGGTGATGGGAGCCGAGCTCGCAGCTGTCACACGGAGAAGCAGCGCTTTAAAGGAACCCTGTGAAGTGCAAATGGGGTATTCAAATTCAGCTTTCATGATGGTCTGTGATCTACCCAAACGAACTCGGCTCCACTCTGGTTCTGGGGTCCCCCCCCCCCCCGATGATAAATGGGCCAGGTGTGACCCATGAACTGCTGTTTGGGGGCTCCTGGACGTAAAACACACTGAACTAATGAAGTGACTGATGGGGGGCGGGGTTTCAGGGGTCACACCAACCGGCTATTAATCAATTAGTGACTCAACGAAAACAATAAAAAAGTCATTTTCATTTAATTTTTTTCATTTAGCTGCAATATTTTGATGTAAGAAGTTAAACAGGACTGTAGTTGAATGAGGGATGAATCCAGAAATGTGCAGATGGGGTGGGGGGGTGGGGTGGAAGGGGAGAGGATCAAAGATCCGACTGGACAGGAAGATATCTTCCCAAACGCCGCTGAACAACTCACCGAGGACAGACTGAAGAACAAAGATGAGCGGACCCGTTGGTGGAGAAGATCCGTGACGGGAACAGACGAGGAAACGGGTATCAAAAAATTCACAAAGCGGCTCAGCTGCAGTCTGACAGGCTTCCATGGAGTAAAACACACCGACAGAACCAGACAGGAAGAAGATGGGGAGGAGATAAGACAGAGGAATCAAAAGGGAGGAAGGCCGCCGATCCTGAAAATAGGAAAGTTTTGAGCTTCTTATCTTTTATTTGAGGTTTTTCAGTCTCTGTCTTTTTTGCTCTGCTGCTAAATGGAACAATCTAAAACCTGCATGCAAGATTAATGAGAAAAGATGGGGGCTTTTTCTTTTTTCAGAAGAGAATCATTTTCTCCAACTTGATTCAGAAAGTCTATTGTGTGATGTGGAAAACGTTTTCATTGGAACAAAAAACTAAAATCAACCTAAATGTCTCCAACTTATATTTACAACTGTTTATTACAGTACTGGAATTTAAATTTCCCATCAGCCATTTTCTGGGTAGTTATTAATTTTCTGTCGTAGCTCAGGCTACATCTGATCTTCCATGAATCCAGATATTCTCTTCTCTATCCCAGTAGATCTGACATGAACACAATGTTTCCCCCAAAACCCAGGAGAGAAGAAGGTCCAGCTGGCATGCTGCCCGGGCCGTACCCCTCCACACCAACCCCCCAGGCCACCACCGTGGGGAGAGAACTGAAAGCCACAGGCAAAATATCCAGGTCAGTACACAACTGTGGGAAGATATAAAAGAAGCATAGAGGAGATGCAGGAAATTTACATTCTGATCACAAATCGGTAGCAATTTCTGTATACTGTTATGAATTGAAGTTTGTTTGTTTTTGTTAATTCAACAAAATCTGTCTTAAATGAAATAAACCCAACATTCAGGTAAGTATGTGATCACAGCAGCAATTAAAAAATTGAATTTGTCCAAAGCAGTCTTAGGAAATAACTAGAGGACTGAGGATGGATCCCTGAGGAACCTCCTGAATGATAGGGCTGGGTGCCAAAGCTGTAATTTAACAGAATTAAGTGTGCTAATGGTAAATATAAGACAGGGCTATATTAATCGCACTAAGTCACTGCTGTGGTAGCGAGTTAGCAGCAAATGCTAGCATATTCAGGTCTTTGAGAGGTCAGGGCTGAAAGGTCTAGAGTGTGTTTTCCCACCCAGCCCTACATCCTGGTTGAGGTAGAACACGGCGCTCGCGGCCCATCACAGACACCATCCATGAGTTTTGATTTAAATTCCTCACGAAAGCGTCCCATTTCATTTGCCTCTGGACTGTCAGGTAGATATATTTCTGTGCATTCCCCCATTAAGAGGATTTACGTCTCTCTTCCCCGGTTCAGAAGGAGGTGCAGGACGCCTCCTGCTGCTAACCGAGTCCCTGTAAAGCCTTCGTTTTCTTTCAAAAGTTGCAGATGAAACACCCCTGATGGAGCGCTCACAGGAACGCCGGCAGCTATGTCATCAGGATACGAAGGAGAAACAACCGTAATTAAAAAGCTGCTCATCCTGAAAGCTGAGGTGAATCTGCTGCTTCTGGAGGACTAGAGACAAGACGACACTCCATGTCTTCATTGATTTAGACCCATTTCTGATTATCTCTGCAGAATTAAACTGTGTAAATATTATAATATAATAAAAACATATAGATTTAGTTAGTTTAGTGACACTGAAGAGGTGGCAGCATCTCCAGGACAGGTAAGTTTCCACAAATGATTCTTTAATGTTCTCAGAGACGTCTGTCCACCCTTCTTCTTCAGCGAGATCCAAATGGGCCTTGACAGTCGATGAATAATACAGATAAGACGCCTCAAGAAGAGACATTTGAAAACTGACAGGAAGTCCACACTTTCCTTCTTTACCCTTTAATATTAGGGATCAGTCTGACACAGGTGAACGGTACCCGAGTCACGCAGCCTACAGCAAACCGATCCACGTTCACGCCACCGCCGCCTTTTGTCTGCTCACCTGTCACGACACACTTAAGAGCATTTCTGTAAAACCCTCTCTCTGGAACTAAATGCACCTTTTTTAATCTTGGCTCTCTCTTTCATAGGAAGCCAGATGGCAACCACTGGTTACTCGTTAAATAACCTCCAGACACGGGGTTGTCTTTTATTTTCGGGGTAATCCAGACTGCAGGCTGGAAGATCGGAGTTTAAGATTCATCTGCAGGGAAACGTCTCAGCGGGATTTTTACTATTTAAAGCAGATTGGAGCTGTGTGGCTGTCAGATCGGTGGCTGTTTCTGGCTTTCTCCTCACCCATGGGGAATCATGTATTAAAGGTGGGGGGGCTGCAGTAACTACCAATGAAGAAAATGTAGAGGAAGAAGAAATGATTAACCCTCAATGAGAATGTCTCCGCCGCCTGGAGAATAAATCCATGGCTTCTGACGGGCACCTCAGGTGTGTCATGTAGTGATTCATGCATGACCTCGCACCCCCACACACCCCACTCCCCCCACCCCCCACCCGACACGCTGATGATGTCAGCTGGATGGGATCATGAAGGACACAGCTGAGTGGAGCGGCAGGTGGGAGACAAATGTCAAACCGACTGCAGGGTGACTCAGATCCACCAGAGAACAAAATCATTCACTTTAAACAAGTTTTGTCAACGGAGGGTTTTTTTAAATACAAAAATCATGATAGAAAAAGACCTGTTGCTTTGAACCCAGGACCTCCCACTCCACCAAACTGCCCCCCACCCAATCAGACTGGGTACTGAAAAAATCTAATTGTGCTTCATTTTCATCACTTCAGTTCAACTTTCTTGGCTTTTTTCACATTGCTATCTCACAACGAACAGACAACTTTATATATGATTTATTTAAACCATCCATATCAGACAGTGAGTCAATCATCCATGCTTTTTATTACATCATAATAATCATCATCATCACAAATAATAATAATAATAATAATAATAATAATAATAATAATAATAATAATAATAATAATGTTCTCTTTTTTTCAAAGGGCAACCCGGTGTGCCGAAGATATTATCAGAAATTCCACTTTTTATTTATTTTATTTTCTCAAAAAGCAGCAGTAACAGAAGTAGTAGAAATCCAGTGTAATATGCAAACCTCATAATAATAATAATAACAATGATATAATGATATAAAACATAGCAACTCAGATTTTATCACAAAAAGGCATCAAAATATGAACTCTTTATATATAATGGAGTAAACATAACAAGCATTAATTAAATTCAAATATATAATAATAATAATAATAATTGATACCAAATACCATTTATCTAAAAAATATCTCATATAAAAATCCAAATATAATAATAATTCATCAACAAGTTAATGCAAGGGGCATTCAATCTCTCAATAATAGAGACTACAGCTCCCATGATGCCTAGCGACAAACCAGGAAATACGACCAGCAATTCAAACCCAACAAGCATTTGGGAAAGTCACAAGTCTGTGTTAGCTTTATATTACACAGCTGAGATATGTTGTCAACTTTTTTGACTTTATCAGACACTAAAGTGTTAAAATTGTATCGATGCAATACGTCATCTATAACTTATACAAGTAGGAAGTAGATGCAGAACAGTGAAGTAACAGATAGTTGACAGCATCCAGCAAACAGAATGAAGCAAAGAAACGAGTTACACTTACCAACTAGCAGCACACAGACAGGTCACAGTGGTCACATGACTCACAGCGTACTTGTCTCTTAAAGAGACAGTACTTACCAGATTAGTTCATTACATGTACAGTAGAAATACTGTATGTCATATTGAAATACTGTATGTAAAGAATTAACAAAATTGCACAAATAACAAAGATCACAGAAAACACTAATAATAATAATAATAATAATAATAATAATAATAATAATAATAATAATAATAATAATAATAATAATAATGACAGTCTTCATTATCATCATCCTCATCAGAGACAATTGATACTTCTTTAACTGGAGTGGGTTTCAACGTCGCCCCCTTGGTCGTCACAGGGGGGCGACATTGCTTCACTTTGCCTCGTGAAATCACAGCTAAAGGTGAACAAGACATCACATTGGGGTGGGGGGTATAAATTAACCCCAATGAATAGCTGGGGCACTCACAGTATCCTCTTTACAAACAGACTGACTGTGAACGCAACAGCAAGAATGACATCATCATCATCCTGATGTCACAGGGCGGTTTCCAGACCAACCACAAGAGGGGAGCACTTCACCAGGAAAGAGCAAACCTCACCGAAAACAGACACGTCTGTGGGAAACTATTCAGAACAGCTAAAAACATCAAATTTAAATATTTTAATAATGATGATAAAAGCTGATATGATCAGTTTGTACCGTCTGATGAAAGCGTGGAGGAAGTAGAGGCCGATTCTGACCGCAAGCGCGACCTTTGCCCTTTTCAAATGGAAATATGTGACCCTTACAGGTGTAAAGAGCAACCCATGTAACACACGAGCGACGCATCACCTCCCGGGACGGAGAGCAATAACGCTAAACGAGGTGGAGATCCGAGCAAGGCATTAAATCTGAAGCGACGCACCGCCGTGTCAAACGCTCCCCCCAGTAAACTACAAGCTGGGAGGGGGGGGGGGTGTTCTTGGATGACTCTTCAGGCTGTCAGCGCCAATTTACACCGGGCCCTGTCTCTTCTCCGGACGGCCTGCCGACGATTTGGCTGAGGGCAGGTATATCACACAGGTAGGCCGAGAGGCCTGCGCTGACCTGACAGAGCAATTAAATCATTTTCACAGGGTTTGGCTGGCGTCCCCTCCACCCCCTGCGGCCCCAGACTGTCATCTGAGCATTTAGCAAAAAAGGAGGGTGTGTGTTCTCCGCTGAGCGGCGAGGGTTTGGCTGCGAGTGGCTGAGAACGGTGGATTAAAGGAGGGGTCGCGACCTTGCTGATGGGATTTTTCTGAAAATATAGCCAAGGCCCACAGCAGCAGTGTGCTTTATAATATATAAATAATAGCTGACATCACGGTGCAAGATTAACAATGGAGAAAGGTTCCACGTCATAAACCAGCTTAAATGGAACGTTTCTTCTGTTGTATCAGAACGTCTACTAGAATAAACCGAAATAAAAACACCGCTTTGTTTTTATATTGTAGAAATTTAAAATTAGCAGCACTGTTGTAAAAATCACGACTGGAATTCTGGAATAAAGACGTGGATCCAGGATATTTTCTGGCGTCATTTATTCCTCTCTGACTTCAGTCAGGGAACAGTTTCCACTTGTAATGAATGTAATGAACGCATTCGGAAAACCTCCCGCCATCTGTCGAGGGTGTGGTGAAATACTTCAAAGTAAATAGCAAAGTTATTAATATATTGCATTTTCAAATCCTTTTCAATCCCATCAGTGACCTGTTTTATCGATGCCAGTGGAGGAATCGGCTCTACCTGAAAACTATTCTTTCCCTTCAGATCATCTGAGCTTTACTTGAGCCTGAAGACGGTGAAGAAGTTTAACTCCTCAGGAGGAGAAGGTGAAGCCGGCTCAGAGTTCCCGTCCGGCGGATCCGGTGGAGCTCTAGCCTCCATCTGATCCCCTCACCCCTTGATCTATAGTCTGTATTTAACTCTGTTTGTGTCACGTGATGCAGATTAATCCATCCTCTGGAGGCCGAAGCTGGCGAAAGTTGACTGAATCTTCTTTCTGTTATTCTCAGTCATTCAAACTTAATAATATATGCATGAAAAAACCAATACTGTATATATAATCCATTTAAAAGTTAACGTTCCATCCGTCCATTTTCTTCAGATTATCTGGAATCGGTTGCTGTGGCGACGGATGAAGGAAGGAAAGTTTAATGCGGGAGTGAAAAAGGTGAGAAAGCGGTGTGAACTAAATAAATTAATCTGATACATTTAAAGATTAGCATTCCTTACACAACGCAAGAAATATTTTTAACTGCAGCTGCAAAGATCAGACGGATGATCATCTGTGCATCGTTGTGGTTGTGGTACCTGTTGTGTTGAGGGGGGGGTTGGGCGGGGTGAATCGTCCCGTGTGGATCACGAAGCTCCTGTTCCAATTGTCTGGAGCTAAAAACGATCCGCGGTGGAGACAGGCCCGGACCTCTGGCATTCCTGCATAATCTCAACGCGGCACACGCCCTCAACATTTGTTCACATTCACTCTTCCTTTCTTCTCCTGTCCCACGTCTCCAGCCGGACCGACCCCTCCAGTCACGCTGTCTCTCAAACCATCTGTTTCTGCTTTCAGTCTTTCAATTGTTTCCATATTGATTTGACTTTTTTTTATTTATCAAATGAAATCCTGGATATGTTTGGTTCAGGTCAGTAAAAACAAAAAAAAGGAAGTATTTCAGTCTAGTTTGGATGAAACGTGTCAGGTTTGACAGGTTGGGATGGCTTCATCCTGTAAGCATTGGCTCTACCAGGTTAAAGAGTGAGATGCTGAACTCCCAGCTATCATCAGGGAAACACAGACCCTCGATGGTTGTAGTCTTACACCCCCACAACCAAACCCCAAGTCTTCAGGTGGATTTGAACTAAGGGCCTTCCTGCTATTGTCTGGCTCAGGCTTGTCAAACTCATTTTCACCGAGGGCCACATCAGCATAATAGATGTCCTCAAAGGGCCAGATGAAACTCATAAATGTGACTAAATGTAAGTCAATGCAATGTAAAATCAATGCAAAATAAATGTAAAATTAATGTAACTACTCCCCAATGTTAAATAACTCATAATTTATTGCTTATTGAAGTTACAAACATTACAGTTACACAGAAATAATGTTTCTCTGTTTCTCTGTTATGACATAAATCCTTTTAATTTGTCAGGTTATTAAACCCACAGAACTCCATCAATCAAGGATCAAACTATCCAAGAGAATTAAGAAAAATAACATCAAACATAAGTTAGGACATTTGTTCAAAACATTTTTGTCAGAGTTAAAATGGGCTGAATTACTGCATCGTGGGAAATGTAGTTTATGGTCAAAGCACGCTTTTGACCTATGCATTTTTAGACTATGATATTTTATGCTCTCGCGGGCCACGTAAAATGTTGTGGCGGGCCACATTTGACCCTCGGCCCATGAGTTTGACACATGTGGTCTGTCTATCAACCTTAACAAAAACTAAACCATTCCTCTGGACTAGTTTTAACACAACAACAACTGAAACCCACCCCTGGAAAAAGATGGATATGTTCCAGACATGTCAGCCCTGTGAAAAAAGACCAAAAAACAGTTGTTTTTTATTAAAATGATCATCTTATCTGTATGTTATTATCAGAGGTCTGGTTCAGTCATTTGCTGCTCAGATTTAAAGGTGAAACAAAAATGAAATTCTCCACTGGTTCTCTGCAGATTTGTACTTTAAAAAGAAACTTGTGTGAGATTTAGATTCTTAAAATTACAAGTTAATGCAATGCAAATGTGATATTTCATGCTCATGTCTGCATCGGGAGTTCAAAACGCAAAAATACCCGACTCATGGTGTGCAGAAAGTTAAATAATATTCTGTAAAGGGATCGATTCTGTGCAGAACGCTGGACGGGACAGCAGAGCAGCTTCTGGTTGAGCTGAAGACACTCGGTGGCTTTGTTGAACAGCTGCTTGTTGCCACGGTAATTATCATCTCACAGTCAGAGCAGCAGTTTGCACGCATCGCGCTTAATGGCGTGATCTTGTGATCCGAGTAACTTCACAGAAGATGTAGTTTCATTAAGGTTTGACTCTTCAAACACGCCTGATGACGACTCAAGCTGCATGATTTTGTCTCGTTTTTAATTTTGCATCGAGGAATATCGTCCTGTTTAATTACAATTAACATTCATGTGTTGTGGAAAAACATTTCTGCTCTTTTTTAATCTCATGGAATGCAAAGATGCATCAAGCTGGCATCTGCAGCCGTAGAAGCTGCCAAGAAACGAGCGCTTAAGTCAACTTGGGAGGAGAAGCTGCTCCAAAACGTCTGCCTGAGGAACATCAACTGTCTCTTCAGTTTTCTTTTTATTTTAAATAAAAGAAGCAATTCCAAACATTTGAAATAGTTAGACGAAGCATTTAACCGTCTTTAAATAGCTGCGTGTAAATTACTCCTAATGAAAATTTCTGCCAGTGTGTGCGTGAGAGTGTGAGAGTAGAACAAACTTCAGGTGGTGACTTGTGATTCTGTTTTTTAGCTGAACGTCTCTGTGACGTCAAAGAGAACCTGCTAGGAGACAAACAAGCAGAGATCAAACCCAGAGCCGCTAAACCATCTGCAGATCTCCGTCAGCTCCACGTCGGCTCCATCACATCTGATATTTATCAGGAAGCTGCTGGAAGAAACCAGGAAATTCCTCAAAGCGTGATCCGTTGGGATCACCTTGGTGGGGAAAAAGGTGAGCATGGCCTGATGAAAAATCAAAAAACAGCAGCAGCCAGCCAGATGCAATCGAGCCCCGATCCATGTTAATTAGCATTAGCTCAGTGAGCATCTCGCCTCATCAGGGGTAAAACAGCAGGGGGGGCGGGGGGGCAAATGGAGATGACACTGAGCCTATCATGATGCTGCAGAGCATCTGGGATGGATGGCCCGCTGCCAGCGGATGCTTCTCCGGTTCAACCCGGGTTGGAGGCGCCGTTTTTTTGTGCAGATGTTGGCACGTCAGGGACCGCATAAGCGAGGTCAACAAGCAGGAGTGGTGGTGGTGGTGGTGGTGGTGATGGGGGGAGGGGTGGCACTGAATAGAGCTCCCTGGACCCAACCGTTGGCCCGAGCATCCCGGGCACCACACACGCCAGGCAGGCTGGGATTTGCGACAGCTATGGGGCAGAAAAGCAGAGACACTCAGTCGGTTCTTTGGCAACTGGAAAGGAGAGGCAGGTGGAGCGGAGATCATCCGATTGAGTCTTGCATGCGAGAGCCAGAGTCTCATATTATCATCATAATGCAGAAATCCAGTACGTGACCCCTATCAAGGGCTGCAAAATGCCTCAAAAGAGGCGGTTTGTCATTCTGCTCCCCAGCATCCAGCTGCAGAAGCAGCAAAGAGAAAGAAAAGAAAAAGCTACACGGACCTTAAAAAGATCTTTCCTCTGAAGATGTGTTGTTATCACCGTTATCACCGGATGTGAATCGCACGCGCACAAAAGACATAATAAATGTGTTTGTATTCCAACCTGCTGCACATCTGATTAATTATGACCTTGAACGGTGCATCAGAAGAATGAAATTAATCCATTTCCATCCTTCTCAAAACCCCAGAAGGTGTTGGGTTTCATCACAAAGGCTGAGAAACAATTAGTCTCTCCTTCATGTCTGTCATTAAACATTTGACTGTGACTCAACTGAAAACTGCCTTTATGTTTTTTTTCAGTTGATGGAGATGCAGCGTTTGTTCGGAATTAAATAAATTAAAGCTCCGATTGATCGGTTTCCTCGGAGGCGGCCGTTCTTTAATTCTTTGGAAAATCTTTTAACATCCAGACGGAAAGAAGAAATCACAAAATCGTTTGAAAGGATTGGAGGACCCCCACCTTCATGATGACATCATCACCATCCAATGGCGAACAACGAGAGCCGGGATTGGTTGGCTTTTAGACCGAGGCGCGTTTGTGATGGCATTTCGTTTTATTCTAGTATGAAACAATGTTTACTTGTTTACTTGTTTACATCCCATATAGCATCACATCTGCATGCTAATGCTAACACATTGACTTTTCAGGCCGTGTTTTGTAACAACAGACGTATAAAAATAGCATCGCCGAGGATTTACCCGAGGACGACAGCGACGCTGACTCCCAACATGGCGGCATAAACAAAATTATGATGTCATTTACCCAAAATCCACCACAGCAGGAGGTCGACCTCACATTCTCCATATCCAGCATCATGAAAACAACAGATTGTACAAGACGCAGGGATGACAGATGTGCAAAATTCAGCTAGCCTGAATGACTTAAATTATGAGCAGATTAGTCGGGTTCAGTGTGTGTGTGTGTGTGTGTGTGTGTGTGTGTGTGTGTGTGTGCGCGTGTGTGCACTCTGCACGGCATACAGAATGCCTGACGTTTTATGTATGATGCTAAATGTTGGATGTTCACCAGCCTGAGTGCAGCTGCTTCTGTTTTGCGGCCACATCCATCCATCCATCCATCCATCCATCCATCCATCCATCCTCGTCTTCCTCCTCTGGGCCTTAGGTGAACTCCACTGGTTCCGTTCCTTCTTTTTGTTCGAACCCGTTTCAATAAAAGATGTGAAAAACCTCCTCATGACAGCAATCGATTCCCTCCCCACCTCCACGGAGGGGCCAGTTTGGCATCCACAGACAGTTTTATTCTTATTCTTCCCTCTTTCCCTCCATCCGTTCTCAACTGTAATTCCTGATCGTGAAGTAAACACCTGCCCTCATCTCCAAGAGACCCCCGGGGTCAAGGAGCCTCTGAAATGCAGCTTGTAAAAAAGCCATCCATCCATCCATCCATCCATCCATCCATCCATCCATCCATCCATCCATCCATCCATCCATCCATCCATCCATCCATCCATCCCTCCGCTCCGGCTCAGGCCACGTGTGTCTCGCTCATGCTGTCGACTCCCATTATCTAATTGGAATTGAGATGCATCTGGCTCACATTTTTGCCCGCATTGCACTCTATGTGGAGATACCCCCCAACCCCACCCCCTCTGTGTGTGTGTGTGTGTGTGTGTGTGTGTGTGTGTGTGTGTGTAGGACTCCTCTTCATGCTGTCCCGTCGGCAGGAGCTTTATTTCTCTGGCTGTGTGGTCAAACGCCACTAAAAAATTAAAATCAGAGCCGAGCAGGGTTCAGCAAAGACGCGCAGCGACAGCTAATAAGAGCGCTGTTTAATTCATTAGATGCAAAGAATGACAGCAGCTTCTTCACTTGACCTCAGGTGACCTCATATCAGGGGGTTAAAGGTCAGTGGCGCCTCATAAGGAAGGGACTTTAACCCTGTTAGTGTGTGGTTGTGTTTTCCGGACATATTCGCTCCAAGATGACAAAAAAGCAAAAGTGGTGGAACGGATATTTTTTCCAGCCTTGTGGAGGTGGAAGGTTTCGGTCGCTCCTCTTAACATAAAGGAGCCTGAAATAGTTTCACGATGAAAAAGTGCCTGAGTGGGAATAACAGCCCTCCCTCAAAAACGCCGGAGAGCTTTTCCAGCCCTGAGAGCGATGTGTTGAAGGAGCAGCAGAGGGATCGCAGATATCTGGCTCTCGTTTTCAAAAAAAAGAACAAAAGCACAGCTTTTTTCTACCACGAGTCTAAAAAGATGGGCGTAATTTATCTGAGACAAAAGGCTGACTGGCGTTCAGTCAAGAGTCCTGAGAAAAAGCTGAGCAGCAGCAGCAGATTTGTGGACTAATCTGAGGAGATAATACAAATTAAAACTGGACTAAGACTGACGTCCATCAGCGGTTTGAAAACGACCGTTTTAAATCAGCCGGAATCCGTTTCTCACACAGATGAATGTTTGGTCTCTTTTTAAGGACATTTCCCTTAATGGACCAAGTTTCCGTTGTTTTATCTTTCATCTTATGAGTCAACTTTGTGGAAGAAAGATAATAGTTCCTCTCGATTCCTTCTGACTGACTCAAACCAGGCAGGAAACATCGACGTTACTGTAAATTATTTACGTCGATTTTCGACGGGGCAGAATCTCAACTATCTGCTGTGAACTCAAGGATTTGAAACGTTTTGTTTTCCTTTTCCGTTGTGAACGGTTCACTCGATTTCATTTCATGGAAAGGAGGAAAGTGAGCTGGTTAACCTTCAGCTGTGAGCTTTAACTTAACTGCAGGTTATTTTAGGACACCCCCCCCCCACACCTCTGGTTTCTGTCAGACACGTCTATTTATCCAGACGCCAGGCCGGAGTTTCCATTTTCTCACTGGTTATCGCTGGAGGTGGAATGGTTGATGGTGATACGTTAAAATAATGTTTGATTAATCCATTCTACCTTTATTAATGTGTTTTATTCTCATCTTCATCCATCAGTTTCCAATCGGCTCCTGGATCTAAAACGAAAACCAGATTAAAGACTTGGATGTAAACACTTCCTGAAAAGACAGCTGTGACTCGCTTCTTCTTCCTCCTCTTCCTCCTCCTCTTCCTCTGCCGTATAGACTGGTCTTGTGCGAGCGGGTGAATGCGTGCGTGTGTGGATGATCTCACGTAAGCTGGCTGAGGGGGCCCTCATCCTCGCTGACCACCTCCGTCGGCCATCTGCCATCCTTTTCCAGTTGTCAGAGACCTACTCTCTATCTGCTTGTTGGTTGCGTGTGTGTGTGTGTGTGTGTGTGTGTGTGTGTGTGTGTGTGTGTGTGTGTGTGTGTGCCTAAGCGAGCAGCAGCTCTCCACTATCATACGTGTAAACACCACAATCCTGCGTTTCCCTCGTCTCACCTTTTCATCCTGTGACACATTTTCCCACAATCCTCTGTTTACCAGTTTGTTGACAGGTAAACAAATGCAAGGAAGCTTTGTATTTGTTGTAATCAAAAGCATAAACGAACAGATGTGTGTTGGCGAATCTTTCATAGGGCATGAAAATGACTCCTCGATCAAAAATCTAAAATATCTGACTAAAATGCCGTCATCCTGATTTTTCCATTTTTCTCTGATAAACATTTGTTTGTTGTTGTTTTTTCCGTTCGACATGAAAGCCTCAACGTGAAACATGCGTGGCTGTTGTCTTCGGGGCTACCGCTCAACAATCTAATTTTAGCACACAGATCAAGGTTTTTCCTGGGGGGGTTGATGGGAGTTTACATCATACTAAATACAGTACTTAAGCTACTGTATAATGACAGCATGGCAGAATCTCACTTGATGCTTCCATGACTGATTTGCTCGGCTTTAGAAATGACGACTTGAGACGTGTTGTGTCCCCCCCTTGAGAAAAAAAACCAAAACATCTATTTTATACTTTCTATTTATTTTTCTTTAGATTCCCCCCAAGCCTGACATTATAGATCTATTATTAACCCGCGAAATTCCGTATGTCTCCTCCATCCTGCAGATTATTTCATCCCCTTTTTTCTTTTTTACTTTAGGGGGGGGAGAAGGGTTCACAGGACGAGATGCTGCCATGGAGAATTTTGTGTGACAGAAGCTTTCAGTTTGTCCGTCTATCACTTTGTAAGACGTGAGACTTGAGGGATATAAATACACCGCCTAGATACCCTTGTCCCCCATCCTTCACCAATCTCCGCTCACGTGGTCGCTCTGATTGCACGCCGCCATGGCCTCCCCCGGCCTCCCCCGGCCCCTCGTGGAGGTCCATCTGAGTGCTCGGAGTGATTCTCCCTCCATCAGCCTGGTGAGAACTTAAAAATAGCAGAAGCTTCCATCGTTCCCCGATCAGCAGGCCTCTGAAACGTAATGAGGAAAATCACTTGACGGGACAGAAACTGTGTTTTTAATCACGTTAGAGCCTCTCCGTCTTCATTTCCGTCTTAAACAATTCTGGAAAAGGACAAGCGAGTGGCTCACCGGCGGTTTAATGCGATTGATGATGGGAACCTTTCGGCAGAGATGTGGTCGCGTGACGGAGTCGTTCGGCTCCATCCATGCATCCGTGTCTAGTTTGCTGGTCAAACAAATGTCGTCTCGCCTGGGTGGGCAGACACACACCGACGCAGTGACCCGGATCGAACACCTGAGGCCAAAGGGGAAACCGGATGCATGCAAATCACACAAAGAAGAAAAAAACAGAGCAAACAGTGGAGAAAGGAGCATCGTTTGGAAGAACTGTTGGAGACTGAGGGGTCTGGACTCATGAACTGGGTGTCAAATCGACAGTTTAACACATACAGATGTATTTCAAGCACAAGCATGGGATTTTCAAAGCTTTAAATGCACCACTGAACAGAATGCATTTTTACAAAGTGAGAAAGTACAATCGAGGGTGATCTTGGTTGAGACAAGTTTGCGAGGAACAAAAACAAACACACATCAACTATCTTTTCCTAATGTTAACCGCTGTGTTTGGAGGCTAAACTTCACCGAGGCGTCGCTTCATATTAGGCAACAGAAAAAAGGCCTTTTTTTGACACTTAAGGGCTCCCTGTCAGTCTGGATGAGCGCCACAGCGTGGATGGATTGCCCAAGCCCGAATCAGAATGAATTGTCGTGACTTTATTCCATCATAAGAAAAAAAATAAATACAAAAATACAAAATAAGAATTCATTCAACATTTTGCTTTACAAAAAAATATTTACAGGTGATGGTTACAGCTGATTAGCGCTAGCTAACTGCTATGTTGAGTAGAGACCTTGACTGCAGTATTTTCTGCACTATATAAGGTTTGCCTTCAATGAATGGCCTATTTTAAAACTGTTTTCATATACAGTGGTACCTCTACTCATGAAATTAATTGCTTCCGGAAGAAATTTCTTAAGTAGAGAATTTCGTAAGTAGAGACGCGTTTTCCATGCAAATGTCCTAATCCGTTCCAAGCCCCCCCAAAATTCAGACATAAATGTTTTATAAAGCATAGAAATGAATCAAAACAGGTAATAAATACATGTTACAATTAGATTATTACACAATAAATGAGAGTTGTGCATAACGTAAAAAACAAAGAATAAAGAATAATAATGGTCATTTACCTTTTAACTGCTGTCCTCATTGTTTTTTTACCCTCTTTGGTTCATGCGCTCCTGCCTCACCATGAACAACAGAGTGAATCCCAGTCCTCCTTCTGAACTTCTCCAACCACCCACGCCATGCCTTAAACTCCTTAAACTTCCTTTAGTTTTAATAACGTGGTGATTGTAGATGCATTACGGCCATATTCTTTGGAGAGATCAACCAAACGCATCCCTTTTTCATGCTTTTCTATCATCTCTTGCTTTGTTTGTACGGACAAAAAAACTCTTTTCTTCGTCTTTTCTTTTCCTCTTTTCTCCGTCACTTTCTTGGGGTCCATAGTGAATACTCTAAAAGTTAATATATTTTAAAACTATCACAACATGTCATGGGTCGAGAGCCGAATGACAGGGACGCTGCATAGACGCCTATCTAGCTCCACACAGAGGTCCCTCTTAGCCAATGGGATGCCAGGAAGATACTAAGTAATAGCCAATGGCAGAGCAGCTATGAGAATGTTGTGTTCAGGAACCTGTGGGAGCTGCGAGTATCAGCCCATACTGTATTTTTACCTTTCTTAACTCGAAATTTCTTTCATAACTAGAGGCAATATTTTCCTGTTGAAGCGTTTCGTAAATAGAAAATTTCGTATGTAGAGACATTCGTAAGTAGAGGTACCGCTGTATAAAATACTGTACTGATTTAAATAGCATCATGCTGCTACATCTTGCTTAAATTATATGTCAGTCTGGTTAGCCTTTAGCTTAGCGTGCAGCTCTCTACAGCAGAGCTACGGTGTCTTGTCACCCATCTTGGCTACTTGAGGCAATGAAATATGACCTCCAGACCTTTATGCTATGTTTCATGCTTCCTGTTGGCATGCTAATTCACAAACCCAGCCGCTAAGCCTGTGTTATCCACGGAGCTAAATGTTTTTACTGCTTCTGCTTCTTCGGCCACCGAGCTGAAACTGCTTGCGTTGCTTTCTCGCTTCACGCGTCCGTCTGCTGCTGGTGCTTCGTCAAATTACTCTAAAGCATCACGACACAAAAGCAGACGCATCATGATATGTAAAACTATCAATTTTTCAATACTCGTTGCAACACAAACCTGGACAAACCTCGAGAGAAGCAATAAATTAAATGAAATTGAGATCTGGCGGACGGATGCCAAGATAACTGAGGACTTCACCCCCGTCGATGTAAACCTGGAGGTAAGGTGTCGTTTTTCACTAAAAATGTGCTTGCTGAGCGCAAAACGTCCCCAAGAATTAATGCGCAGTGCAAAATGACGGCAATGCTTTCAGAGCCAAACATGCATCAGAACAACACGTCTGGTGTCGATCCACAAAGACGGTCACGTCACATCCCACGCCTCTGATGGGGAGGGTGTGGAAAAGCATGTCAGCCCGAGTTAACGTATGATTTAATCACTCAGCTGCTGGATCTTTATCAATCACTGGGGCTCTGGGAGGAGCTGGATCAGCAAAGTCCTCCGGGGCTTCGATAGCTGGCGCCGCCGTCTGCCCCTTTCTTAGTGATGTCATGGTGCTGTATCTTTGAAGGCCTGTGTTACTCTGCTTTACTTTGCTGATCGTATTGTTGGGCACATCTTCCATCTTCTTCTTAACCTTACGTTGATATGTCAGGATGGGAGAATTTTGTTGCTCAACAGGAGGAGCAAACGTCACACGTTTGATCTGTGCGCACAAGAGGATTATTCTGTCGCGCTCTTTGTTTTTGGCATTGAGAATCCACAGTGGATTATTTATTAAAATGGGATAAATTGAGGTAAAGCATGAGAAACATTGGTGTGGCAACAATCTGGGCCTCCAAGGAAAAATAATTGCCCGCCCCTGTTGGAGAGAGATGCTGCAGCTTCAACCTTATATTTTCACAAAGAGCACGAAATGAGCATTTAAATGTGGGCAGCTGATGAGTATGGTTGCTATGCCGAATATCTCTGTGCCATTTCCACGACCCTGGAAGGTCCTCTGGAGTCAACAGACTATTTATACTCTGATTTATATTCTTATTTTCCTGCTTTGAGAGAAGATTGCTCTCTTAATGCATCTAATAGAGCAGGTAGGGCTGCAGCACTTTGAATTAAAGATGTCAGTGCAAAAGAAATTCACCTTTCAACCAAATAATATCCATGAATAGAATCATTAAATCAGGGTTGAACATATTCAGAAAGGAAATCTAAATCAAGTGTTGGCAACAGAAATAGAAGGTTCCATAACAAAATAGGACGGAGCCTTGAATGAGCGATGACACATCAGCAACAGGCCGACGGGGAACAAGAGGGATCACACTGACTAAACACACTGAGCGACGAGACGATAAAGAACAGGAGGCGAGGAGGAGGAGGAGGAGACAGGTGGAAATAATGAGGAGCATGCAGAGGAAAGAAAACCAGGAAAGGTGCAACAATAAAATGACACAACTACAAAACAGGTAAGATGTGTGAGAGACCGAGGAACCCAAAGGACGAAACAGATGACAAGGAAATGTGAGAACTTTCAAAATAAAACAGGAAATGGGACACTTTAACTCCAGATGAACCAAAAACATCAGTCCAGTGAAGACATGAAGGTAGTAAAGATGTTTGTTCTTCTTCTATTCTGTGAAACACACCGTCTCCATCATATCCTCTAGTGAAATAACAAGTTTGTATATTTTTATACCCTTTTTTTCATTATTTTTTTAGAACCAACTAAATTAATTCCTATCAGGTACAGCAATACGCTTCTAGAGCTAATATCTAATGTTAAAGCTGCTATTTTAACAATTCCACTGGACAATTTGATTCCTATAATGACAATTTAAATTAAATGAATGTCGTTATTGATATAAAGGCAATATTTAAAGTTTTTGAGCTTTTTAAGGTTGACTCTACTCCTCTGGAGATATAAATGTTTGCTGTGGATGCTAACAGCGCTAGTGGATGTTGACTCATTGAAGCCAGACAAGCTGAGGGTATTTCTTTCCCGCTCTGCCGATGAGCCAACACGTCCATCTGGTATTTGAAAAGACACACATCCGAGCTGCCAGTCCAAATAAAATATGACGGTGCGTTTGTAGAACGTGGGAACTTCCAACGGGATTCACAAGATGCTGGCGACTGTGGGAGAAGAAACAAATGGCTGGCCTCGGGTGGGAGCAGCAGAAGGCTTTTCATCATCACCATCACACATTTTGTGTGCGTGTCTGGTGGGATAGAACGTGTGTGTGTGTGCGTGTGTGTCAGGCTGTAATGAGGACGCCACATAGTCACAAATTACAGTGTTCATGGAATTTCTTCCAGCTCAAGGTCGCTACGAGGCAGTGCTAACAACTGGAAACTGTTCCAGAAGTAAATATGTTGTCCTGATCTTCTCGTACTTGCATGAGGGAGGATCCCGGTGAACTTTCGTCCAAACACAGTCTGACTCAGACGAGTTCAGCTCCAGAGAAGTCTGGAGATTTTTGATAAATAGTGGGATAACAACAGATAATAGTGGTATAGAAGCAGCCTGTGCAGATATTTTCTCATCCCAAACACTTTACGTCATTCATTAAATGAACCTCCCAGTACTTTTATTTTAGTTATTTTCTGTTTCTCAGTGGAATATGGATGTTGCTTTAAGTTTTCTTTTTTTTTTTTTTTTTACATCAAAGACCCATAAAATCATAAAATTAAATTTGCTTTTAAATATTTTATTGTAAAAAACGTATGAAGCTCATGGCTCAAGCAAATCTTCTGGACAAATTTAAAATATACAACATACTCTCTTTTTTCTGTTATTACTGATGTGACACATGCACACGCACACACACGTACACACACACACACACACACCACCGGTTCTCAGTGTGTTAAAAGGATAAGCCTGGAAGTAAACTAACATCTACGTGTCTCTGCAGCGGACTTAGTGTTGCTTCTTGTTCTGAGTGCTGTAAGTAAATGTGAGCCTCCAATAAACCTCCAGACACTTCTATTATTCAAAAGACGATGAACACCAGGAAAACAATGGACAGGGTGAAGTGTGTACGATGTGTGTTTGGATCTGTGTGTGTTTTTGTGTTTTCTCCTCACACAGGAACGCTTAAAGCTTCATTATTTAGCTGGGGGGGGGGGGTAGACATGACATCACTGAACTGTAAGAAGCGCTTGTGCGTCTATGTCTTGTGTTCTATCTGTTTCCATGGCGACAAACTGGTAATATGTGTAAAATCCATCCACCTTGTCAAAACATTATCTAACTGTTGGAGATTTCTATGTGAACTGGGGGTTTTTATCTGTATGAATCTATAATAAAGATCATAGTTTTTTGGTACTTTTTTGTTATCCTCTAAATAACTTTTTATCCTCTACATTACTTTTTATGGTCTACATGACTGGCTAACAAACAAGCAGGATGCTCTTCCAGCTGTAGTATTGTTTCACTGCTGCACGAACCTGCTTTAACGTCTGGTTTAATTAGGATCAGGTCTTAACGTTTTGTGTTCAGCTCCATTTCCTGTCCAAACCTGTTGAATTTTTTTTAAAATATGAAAGCAGGAAATCCATCAGTAGGACCAGAAAGAGGCTGCGATGAAGTTGGACGTTCCACATTAACTTATCTCCTGTGAAATCAAGCATAAATTTTCCTGCATTATTCTCAGTGCGTTTGTTAAAATGCTAACAATGACGCACGAGTGCGTCTGCATGCTAATTGCTTTTGTTTGCTGTGATGCTGAGGGGGGGGGGGGGTTCAGACATGTCTGAGGGGAGTACGTCACAGCATGGCCAGCTTTCTCCTCTGTCCTTGAAAACCATCCTGCTGTCTTTCTTGTTTTGCGTGTGTTGTTCTCCCATCTTTGACTTTGGGCCCCCACCGATTAAAGAGACTGTGAAGCTTCACGTTCACTAATATAAGAAATGTTCATGACCAGTATGACATCAGCAGTTGTAAAGTGTGTTTTCTTCAGCAGCAGTTGTGTAGAATGAACACAGGCAGAGTCAGCCTGTAAAATGATGTTCAGTAGTCATGACAACATATCACCACCCCATTTCATCGCATATTAAAGGAACCTCCATGAGAAGACATAAAAATAGCATCCAAATTTGAGCTGATGCTTGGGGGGGTGTTTTGGATCTCAGTATCACTTTAATTTACCATTTATATGACTTTTAACACCCCAATTCTAATTCGTCTTTCAACCCCACCCCTCGTTTTTTGACTTGACTCAGCAGAGGTACTGTTTGGAATCTTTATCTAGGAAATGGGACGCCACTTTTCTCTGTTATGGTTAACATAATTACCACAGATGTTTATTCCCTGGCAAACAAATCCAACAATTTGGCCACGCCCACAGCAGTTTGGCGGATTTCTTTCCTGCCGGGAATCGCATCAGATTCCTGGTTATTTCAGACGTCCCTTGAAAACATGAAAGTATTCTGGTTCCAGTTGCTGCTTCCGTTATCAACTAGAGACAAATCTGAGTTCATTCACTGGACAGAGCAAAAGAACAAGAGAAAATAACACACAACGCATGCAAAAAAGACCTTATAGACCAAAACTGTATGAGAATAGTGGGTAAAAACATGGAAATGGTGTATTTTCTAAAATGCATTACAACGATCCAATTACATATTGTTTTTGCATCTATATTAGTCAGATATCCCTATTGATTTTAAACATTTTTCATGGTTATTTCCAAAATAGTGATAGCTGTCTTTCATTTATGTTGCTCCTGCTCGCAAAGCATTCTGGGATTTTTCGTAACGCCACACTGGGCCTAGTTAATAAATGGTACTGTTGAGAACTTTAATATCAGAATGTAAATGTTCTTTCCGAATTGTACTTTGTGTCTTATTTTGGAGAAAAAGGAAACTTAGAACGAAAGAAATCAGAGAGAGGAGGTATGAGATTACAATAAAGTAGATGAATGAACAATTTATATTAAAAAGCAGGAACAATTCTTAATCTGGATGTAATCTCATCCGGTGTGTCACTGAAATAGAAATACACTCATCTGTGTTTTATTTAATCGAGTTATTTCTTTAGTGCTGAGATACTTGGCCAAGAAACAAGTGCTGAGACAAACACTGCAGCTGTGTACACTTCACATAATTACATAAATATTCATGAACTAAAACACAAATACAGTCACATGCAGGTAAATGCAAGGCAAAAGTCATTATGGGAACAGTGGCACCAGAGCACACGAGCAGGAACAGGAAATGAGCTCAAACAGATTTAAAGCTAAACAAAGAATAATCAGTTCCTTATTGAATCTGCATCAAAACCATTCATATTCATATTAAATTCACACAGAGATCCCTGCTCTCTGTTTTACATCATTTCCCCACAGGCTGCAGGAGCAGAGAACATGAAAGCCCTTCAGTCTAATTATGTTATCCACAAGAATAGAGGAGCATCACTTCCACCATCATACAGCTATTTTCCTCCAGGTCTTTAAGTTAAGAGGTTTACGACTGACAATGTGCATCAAGCGTCGCCCGTCGATTACAAACTCATTTCTTATTTAGTGTCAGTAATGAACCTGAGTTTCCGATCAGCGCTCACACTGGGAGGAAGAATAGGGCTCTGAAAAAGCAATTTCCCCCTTAAGGATGTTTTTTTTCTGCTTTTGTTTCTCACAATTAAATGTTTGAGATCATCAAAATAACTAATGAATTATTAGATTAATTAATTAATTTGTTTATTTATTAATTCAGTAATTAATTAATATTAATAAAGGACAAATTGAACACAAAAATAACCAGGTAATAGGTTGTACCACCTTTGGCAGCAACAACTGCTGGTGAGATTTTCTCATTGAATGTTGACCTCTTGTTTTAATACACGTTGGAAAATTTTGAGCATGAAATTTCTGTTGACACCGTACCACAGCAACTAAATTTGATTTAAATTTATTACATTTTAGATATGTAACAGCCATACCTTGAAATCTAATCAGTTCATATATGACTTTTATCTCACGACCAATAACTCACTAAATGTAATACATGTATTAATCCCTGATGAGTTAAGGTCTGAAATGTTCTATTTTGCAGGGTTAAAGTGCAAAAAACTCTCTGGATTCAATTCAATTCAAAAAACTGTAGGGCAAACTGTAATTGCCCTTTGTCGCCAAAGGGCAATTAATGGCACATAAAGCAACAAATTTGAATACACAAAAAGTCAACACTAGCACTGAAAGACACAATAAACAGACATGCACAATATAAAACAATGTATGTGTGTGCAATGGGGTAATAAATACTGTATATAGAGATCGAAATTGTAAAAACTATAAACTATGTATTTTCTCCTCTATGTATTCTCCTCCTCTATTAATTAAGCTGCAGAAGGCAAAAGGAAAGAAGAAGGAAAGATTGTGACACGATTACTACGCATAGCTGTTAAATTGCAGTTAAAAAGTCCAGACTTAGAAACTGATGCTTTCCAGCAGGACAGATGAGTTGTGTAACAGTCGACTTTCAGTAACCTAAGAAAAGAAACTTCCTGGATCTCCTCCTTAATCTGGATCCAAACCAAAATTCATTGGATTCTTTCCTGGTCTGCATCCCCCCTTCGTCTCCACGATGTTAAGTGGAAATAAGCCCAGTAGTTTTTGCGTAATCCTGCTAACCGGTAAACAAACAGCAGAATGAGAGCAAATGTTATTTATATTGACTTTACCCTTTTTCTCTGGATCTGAAAGACATTTCTAATACATAAGATCATCAGTTTTGGTCTCCAGCACAAACTGCAACAGAACCTCAAGACATCAGTGGTTAAAATAAAAAACACCTGACTCGTATTTAAAGCTCACTGGAATTACACATCCATGTGTCCTGCAACGCAATTCATGTGCTAATCAGACATAGTTCTATATTTAGATATAATTAGTCCAGTAATATAAATATGAAGCGGGTTTTACTTTTATAAAATTACTTACAGATCACGTCAAGCAGTCATGCATGTGAGGTATTCCGGTGCCACGCCTCATATTGGCCTGCAGTCCCAAACGAGGCTCGAGTAGCATTTACAACCCAAGCCCTGTCAACCGTCAAGCGGTTCTAAAACGGGCTCGCTGGGAGGAAAGCGCTCAATGTAAGGCACTGGGACTAGAGGCCGGACCATGGCCGCTATGACGAAACAAGGATTTTATAAGACTGAGGTTGTTCTATCTTGTGAATCGGATTCTGCTTTGACATGAATGTAGAGCCCGTCACCAAGAAAAGATGTATGAGCAGATCCACAGTGATTTACAACTGGAAAAAAATGAATTAATATATTATTGATAGCTGGTCGAATGCAGTTGGTCACAGTGATGACAGGCAACCAATTGTTACACATTTTACATATTTCTTATTTACCTATTTCTTCTTTCTATCACATAAGTTCATAACTGAACTTATATGACAGAAATAATAATACAGTGCGCCCTTGCGCATTAACACTTTACCTCATTGCAGATTTTTGGTAGGCAGTCACGTGATACCGTACACGCATTCTATTGGCTGACAGCATCTGAAAGTGCTTTAAACAATCAATAAAAGTGTGGGAACAGGTAACACAGATAGGTGGTTTAATATCAGTATGGGAAGGGTTCATAAATGTTTAAATTACTGTAAATAACGTAAATAAATTGTTGCTCAATCGCAGATTCCTTAATCACATGTGGTTCCTGGAACACATTAACCACAAAGAACGAGGGCGCACTGTAATTACAGATAAATTAGGTTAGATTATTTAAATGATCCCAAACTGGGAAATTTACATGTTGCAGCAGCATTCAGACAAACAAAAACAGGGGGATTATATAATAGCAATAATTAACAATAGTAATACCATAATATAACAAATATTAAGTCATTAATAAATGTGGAACACGGAGTCTTGAAAATAAACGTACACTTTTTTATTTATTTATTTACATGCACATATTAATGCATAATTTTCCCATCAACACCTCTAGTTGTCATGCAGACTGGAGGCTACTGGTTTCCTCTGAGCTCCCAGCTGCTGCTGACCTACAGTATGAGGCCACAGTAGTAAAAACCACTCACATAGCATCAACTATAAATTCTAGCCTGGGTGAGTGATGCTTTCGGTCGCTATGGAAACCTAATATAATACAGCCCTCGCGCTCGCTCACGCTCTCTCTCTCTCTCTCTCTCTCTCGCGCTCTCTCGCGCGCTCTGCTTCAATGTCTCTCTCCCTCTCTCCATCCGCATCAAAGCGCTTTAGATCGGTTGCGCATGTACAGCCAAGTCACACCGAGCCTCGCATCGACTCCAAGATGGCGAAAACACGTCTGGTTTGCCTCCTGACTCTTCTCGCAAGTCACTGTAAGTAAGAAAAAACACAATAAATTGCTTTTTGTCGCGTTTTCCCCACCGGAGGAACGCGAACATCCACCGTCGTGGACTTCTGCGTGTGTTCGGTGGAGATTTCTCCGCCGGTGTGAGGCAGTAAATAGATCCGAGGGAAGTAACTCGAATCCGGGAAGAAACTATCTGTAAACTCCATCCGAACTGACAGCTTCTCCGATGTGGAATTTTATTTATTTAATTTAGTTCAACAAAATAACCAACTTTATCCAACTTTAGCTGAATGTTATCGTAGCGCGGATGGACGCGGAGCATCGTTGGGATTAACGGTTTCTGTCCAAACCGCCACGTTTTCTGCCTCCACTCGGGGGAAAAAAAAAAAAGTTTGATCCACTCGAGTTTTCGGTCGGATTTATGTTTTCGTTAATTCACAACGAGCAAAGACGCTTTTTCCAAACCCGACACGTTAACTATTTAACGCGGAGTTCACGTCCGAGATGTTGGGGAGTAGTGATGCGAGATAACGGTTCTCTCCTGCGGAGGGAGTAAGGCAGGCTGTCCGCGGGAGGAGCGGGAGGGACCCTCGCCTCTGCCCGCTGGAAGTCTCCCTCCGCCGGCCTGCTAATCCAAAAACAGACTTGGGGAATCGATTATTTTAAGGTGTATCGGACCTTAAAGACATCATATGGACACTTTATTGTGCTCCTTTGATATTAATTCCTTTGATTATTAATATCAAAACGTTAACAAACAGTCAACTGTTTGGGTTTTAACTGTTTTTAAATCGACTCAGACCGCGGAAGGATTTCTACCTGGAAGAGATCATCCACTTGTTGCTGAGCTACGATGGAATAATCGATAAATCAATATTGTTTTCCTTTTTAGACTTCCAGCTGATCCCAAATCTGTTCCAATAGATAAACTGATCCTAGAGCCAAAATCCTTTATGTACTGTAAATGCAGATCAATGTGTTTTAACCTGCTTGAAAATGATATTTTTATTCCCTCTTTGGTGTGAAATCCACATTTGAAATCTTTTTTTTTTCTTTAAATTGTCTTTTTGTGCATGAGTTATGCTTTGATAGGAATTTAACTGTAACAGATTGTCCTGGAGATAAAATTTTTTTTTTTTCCTCTTTACTGGAGGCGAGGTGTGACAGGACGGTGGTACAGATCAAATAGATCCAGGGACACCAGAGGCCTCCTGTGATCTGAATTGACTTTCCTTTCACTTTAATTAGGAATAATAGAGACAAGCCTCTTTTGAAATCCCCTGCCGTGCCATCAATGCTGTCTCTTTTGACATACCGTGAAGCTGTGTGCTCATTTTTAATGTCTTCTTTACGGCTGTACGTTTCAAAGTCAGCTCTGGTAACGATGTTCCCCCCACCTCACTGAAGTTGGAACAGACCATAGCAGGAGCACAATTGAGGTTTTTAGTACGGGGGGAAGGAGGAGGTGAAGATTTAAACATTTCTTTTGTCCTGCTTGGACCCGGTTAAACCATGTGGCTGATTGGCTCCCAGCCAGATCACCACTGACTTCTGATGCAGGACAAATCCGGTTGGACGAAGCTGCAGGCGGTGTCATGAGTTACTACTTGGTGCTGATAGGCTGTGATTACTTATATGCACTGACTCTAATTAGATTGCTTCCTGTATATTGGAAGAGCTCCGCTCCAAATTTCTGATGTTTTATGAACGCAAGTCCACTTCTTGTCCTGTAAGTTACCTTTATTTTCATGTATTATAATGATCACAAACTCCCCCCGCCATTCCAAATGAAGGCTAACCCAGCTAGGCTGACCATATTGGGCCCCCGTCGTCTGTCACGGGGCCATTGTTATTTTAAGTACGCATGCTTACAGCAGACTTTCCATTCCGGCCGTAATGGAATGCATTGAAATTTTCCATTATTGGCTCCACCTGAGTCATCTGGCTTAAAATATTCCAAAAGAAAGTGGTATGCACTTTAAGAGGACATCTGCCTGAACGCTGCTGCCAAGAGCATGTCTGAGATATGTGGGCGCTTGGAAGATGCTCAAAGTGGATTAGTGCTGAGCGAATATAAACTTTGACTCACACAAGTTTGACCTTATAGGGTGAATAATCGATGAGAAATGAATTGTGAAATTCTGATGCACCCGAAACTGAGACTCATGGAATACAAATGTGTCTTCAGACGTGTGTAAACAAGCATCTGCCTCGCAGAAGAGCTGAAATGGATTTTTTTTTTATTCCAATCCTGGCAGTTGACATTTTTATGACTTGACATTATCTTTGTTTTCACCCGTGGCTGTCATCATAATCCAATTGGAGCCCTGTTTTTATCTGAATGGATAAGATAAGGGGAGAACGCCATCCTGTAGATTGCTGTTGAGCCTCCCCTGTGTTTTCTGCTGATAAGTCATTGCATCACCCGGGCAGCTTTTGAACATCCTCTAACCCCTCGCATAACTGGGGTGCTCGTTGGATGACGCTGCCCAAACATTTGTCTGAATCCGAGCCAAGTGTCGGCGCTGTATTTTTTTGTCTTTTTGGCGTGCGCAGCGTTGCCGTTTGGCGTGGCAGGAGTGGAGATAACTGCAGATAGCAACTCCCCTGGGAGGTGAATGTTGTCAGATGTTTCCCTACCCACCCAAAGCTTGTGAGCAAATGTTTGGAGCACTCTCTGAATGGCATGTACGGCCCCCGTGGGCAAGTCACATACTGTCTGACATTTTACTGCAGAGACAGTAAATGGCAAAGAAAAACAGGGACTGACAAACGGCGAGGAGTCCCTCACCGCTCCGAGTTTCTTCGTGGAGAAGTGTCAGAGGCCTGACAGATTAGGCGTCTTTTGCGCTGCCTGCTCGATGCAAAAACTTTGCATCATTATTCCGTCTTGCTGTTCTTCGGTTTAAAGGGTTAAATGGTTTGTTTGGGGGGTGTTTTTGTGCCTTGAAGCCAGTGGCGGCGGGGGGGAGTCAGCGAGACAGCAGCACAGGACACATGACATATTGTCTTACATGTCATACCTCTTTTGCTTCCAGAACACTGTGATCTACAATCACACACACACACACACACACACACACACACACACACACACACACACACACACACTGCTTCTTGTTTATTTTTTATTTTCGAAGCAAACTGCTGTGTTACAGTACTATTTTTGAAATAATTTTCATTTCAGGATTTTATTTTCAGCTGAATACAATTTCTAGGATCTTAAAATGTAATTTACTATATTGATGGTGAGTCAGACAGGTGAGGCTTGTGACTATTTAGTCTGTGAGGGTAGTTTGATGTAGAATGAGATCCATTTCAACCAATTCTCCACCCCTTGAAAAATATTTCATTGTGGATGGAAATGGACAATTTTAGGCTTAAATTAAAAAAATTAGTAATTGAAGTTTAACTGAACGGAAATAAATACTTAAATCAATAATATAAATCACAAAACACAAAACTCAGAGTATTATACAAAATCATGATGACATTTGATTTTTTTAGATGTAAAGACAGTCATTGCAGTTCAGAACACAACTGTGAATCAAACAAAGCTGTGAGGTGACCCTCTGTTTGTTCCGTCTGAAACCGATTCACACCCGGTCTGACCCGAGGCTGTGATTGGCTCTTCAAACCGATGATGTGTCTAAAACCAGCCGCTGGCGACTTGACAAGTGGAGCTGATTTATATTATCTCGCTCTGCGACTGCTAGCTATTATAAAAACAAAACATACTGGTAAATATAAATAATTAGAATCAAAAAATGAGGAAGTTATTTACACCGTCTTGTAAGATAACAATTGTACCTGCAGCAGAATCCTGCAATAAACAACCAAACAGATTTTTTTAGCGATCTCTCGTTCTCCCACATTCTGCAGCAGCTCACTGGTGATAAAGTTCACAAGTAAAGTGTCATAAGATTCTGTGCACATAGATGTCCACCCATCACATGTCACAACTATCCTATCAGCTTTCCTCAGCGAGTCCAATCCTTCACTTTTAGCGTGTGTGAAACGCTGCGTCGGTAGAAAATCATGGAGTTGGAACAATGTATATCTCGTCTCCATCACAAATCCTTGGCAGTGAAAGTTTTGATGGAGTTTGTAATTCCTTTCATTCTTTCTGAGTTACCACCGGCTGGATTGTTCTCCAGTAAGCAGGAAGTCCAGCCGGTTATTTTTCCTCTGACTCCAGATGGAAACATGAGATGTGGTTCCTCATGTCCGTCATGTTCCCAAAATATTTCAGTTTTAGTTGGACACGCCTTTCTCACAAAACAAGACTGCATTGTTTTATTATTGAATTAAATGTTATTCACGATCATTTAGAAAATCAATTCATGGAGTTGTAAGAATCGATTTATTCAATCCCCACCAGCTGAGTTCTGTGATGGGTTCACATTCCACACCCTAATAAAAAGTTTAATCACATTATGAATTATAGATTTAAATAGGATCCAGAGAGTTCTATTGTTGTTGTTCTGCTACTTGTCTCTAAATTCAGTGCTTTTAAATTGACGATACCCGTGGAAAAACATCCCATCTGTGGCCTGAGGTTGAAGCAGCACATGGCCCTTACTGTGGAATGACTCAAAACAGCTGAGCAGGCGTGGGCGGGGGTGTTTTGAGCTGCTTTGCAGGCGTACCCAGAAATATCTGTGGCGTCCCTCCCCAAACCTGAGCGCATGTTAGCAAATGCAGCATTCCAAACAAGAAAGCACACGGAGGCGGAAACCTTCTCCTCGCATGTCGGAGCCTAACAATCACAACCACCTGTTTTCCTTAGAGATAAAAGGGGACCCCCTCCCCATGCATCGATGAGCCGGCCGAGGTCAGAGGAGGAAGGGCGAGGAAGGGATTGCTTGTTTAAGGTGTTCAGAAAACAAGTTGGGTGTGGCAAGAGAAATCCGTTCCCTCCCCCGTCCTGGATCCGTGGTGTTGTTGTTGTTCTTGGTAACTTACAGCACATGACGTCGAAAGGCGAACACGCTCACATTCCCAGAAAAACCAGTGGCATGTGCATACTTCAAATGTCAATAATAGAATAGAGACAGCCTCCAGGCAGCACATCCGACCAAAAGCTGCGTATGATAGAAGGAATATTTCACATAGCACAGATTTACAAGCAGAGATCACCCAAACAAAACAGGGAAATAATCGTCATCCTGTTTAGGGTAGTGAGCTTTTGGAAAAGATCGCCCTTCCTCAACAGGAGAGTTAAATGGTTTATTTTGACAAGACATTATTTTTTGGTGTTTAGGCCTCTGTAGATTTAGCAGGATCATCTCTGCTTCGAATCTTTATCTGGTCACATGGTCTTTGGAGGGAGGAAGTGCCACGGCAGCCCTCCGCTTGACACGTTTGCCGGATACTGACGGAGCGCATCAATAGGTCAGAAAAGACTGCCAGCGACCTGACATGGGGACTCTGTCAGCTGAGTGAAATAATTACTGGTTTCATTAATGACATGGCCGAGGCAGCGAACTCGCACGCCGCCTGTTCCGAAAAGGAAAATGCTGGAGGCTGCGCTCCCTGCTGAGACTCATAACCAGATAATCGCTCTGGATTCGTCTTTGTTTACCAGGCTGTAACAAAAGGGCAATTACTGTCTAAAAATAGCCACCAGGCAGGGTCACATGACAACCTCAGGTGTTTGATCGCAGTCGGTTTCAAACCATCAGCCCACCATTCAAAACATCTACAGTTAAAATGATTGGGAATAAAACTTCTAGAGCCAAATAATGGCTCAAAAAGTTTCTGTAGTATTTTTCTGGAATCTCCATTTTAATGTGAGTGAGAATTATTTAAATTAAACGGCATCACCTCTCAGTCTGACAACAGGTTGGCAAAGGAGACTTTGGCGATATCATTTGGGAAACATTTCAAATGTTTGAGTATTTTGGGGGTAATAACTGACAGTCTGCCCCATATGGAGATCTTATCTGTGGAAACGGTTGGAGGTTGATATACCACAAGATATTTTTACCACAAGACCTCCCTGTGTTCGTCAGGAGCCGTTGTGCTCGAGGCTCATTTCCCTTCCTTACATCTGGTAGCCTGTAATTAGGGAGTCTCTACACCTTCATCCTCCACCCTCCACCCTCCACCTCCACATTGATGTCAGGCCTGCAGGATGCTGCTGTGGGGGCAGCAGGAGTCTGCACGCACCTGCCAGGCACATGCCCTTCAAAATAAAAGAAAGGAACATGTAGTTTGTTGTTGAATGTGGAACTGGGTGGGAGAGACCTAGACTCTAAATGCTGGCAAGCCTGTTCAGGATCAACAGGCACTGACGGTAGATTAGGAGCGTATATTCTGCTCTGATACTGTCTCCTAATCATTGAAATGGACAATCCAATCCTTCTCTTGCTGGTTCCATGATGAAGAGTGATCTTAATTTTCATCTCTGAAAAGCAGAGAAGTTACTTTATACTTGACAGAAAAACATGGCACAGGACTCTTGTTGCTCGCACAAATTAGGTGTTATCCCTGATTAAATTGTTTGTGTATGTGTGTGTGTGTGTGTGCGTGCGTGCGTGCGTGCGTGCGTGTGTAGTAAAAATAGTGAAGGTAATGCGATGTATTTCTCGATAGAAGACTCCTTGCTGGTCTGGTATTGGTACGATATTCGTCTGGTATTGGTCCGGTATTGGCCTGATATTGCTATTGGCCCACTATTCCACAATTGCTCTGGTATTGGTCAGGTATTTGCCTGGTATCGGTCCGGTATTGGTCTGGTATTGACCTGATATTGATCCGGTATTAGTCTGCCATTGTTCCAGTATCTTTATCAGGTCAGTCATACATTCACTGCTGAGGTAGGATGAGGAAAGAGCTCAGCATGAAATCATTTGCAGTCCTTTATTTTAAAGATTGCTTGGAGTCTTTGCATTTATTAAGTCAAAATAAAGGAAATAGAGGAGAGAGAGGAACACAACATCGACAAAAAGTCGTTTTAGCGACAACAACCTCTTGAATCCAGACTGAGAAAATAAATCAGAAACTAGAGTCAGATTCAGATGAACCTCCGGTACCGACCTTAATCTGTTTTTAATCTATTTTTATGACCTAATGGAACTCAAATGTCATTTCTGTGTGATGCATCAGGAGACGTTCCACATAAGAGCACAGGAAGCTTTTCCTATTTGACCCCAAAAAAATAAAATTTTATATATATATATATATATATATATATATATATATATATATATATATATATATATATATAATTACATAAATAAACAGCAGAATGTTATGTCATTTTCGTGTGTCATCACTTCTCATGTTACATGAGCTCATGTTATTATATTTGCTGTTGAGTTGAAGCATTCTTGACTTTATATCACTGTTGTTTGGACTGTTGCACATGCATTGCATTATGGGATATTTATTGCATTACATCATCAGATATATTTGATGGATTTACACAGCGCTGTATTTAAAGAGCATGGAAGCACAGAATTTCATACGTGGGTTCGCGTCTGGGGGTGAAATTAGCTTCTTGACTTCTCCACTTAATTTAATATCTTTTCATTCTAAGAAATGTGTGATATTTTTATCCAATAAAATAAATAAATAAATAAAGAAGCCCACCAGTGCAGTCAGAATGCTTTTAGCTGACTGGACATGCAGATTGTAACCAGATCATTTGTCCATATGGTGTGAGGACTATCCCTTCTGGGCTACTTAGTGCTAAATATGTTGGGTTTGAACCGGAGCTCCTAACACTGTTACGCTGTATGGGTCCTTGCCAAATCATCATTTGGTAAACTGTAATCAAATGGAGCCCAGACAACAAGATGATCGTCTGAGGGCTCTTCCCCCGCGGCCTCTCAACCCTCCTCGTCAGTCGTGTGACGAGCTGTCCTAATTTTAAGTCTTGTGAGATGGGACAGAAATAAATACTTAATGGTCGACATCTCTGAGCATTAATGGGATTTCTTGATTCTGTCGGGACGGATCATGAAGTGGGGCTGGATCGTGTGTGTGCTTTTCAGGAGATCGGTGTCCGCGGCGCCGTTGCCACATGTGTGTGAGAGGGCATACGTTGGCTAAGTAAGTGCCTCAGATATTTGTCAGGATGCCAGACATAGGCGACAAGTTTGTATCATGGTTGCCGCCCCCTGTCTGAGTTCCAGTGAATGTGTTGGATGGGGGGGGGGGTTGCGTGTGTGTGTCATAGAAAGCAATAGAGGAGAAAGCAATTTGGGTGGATTTCACTGTGACTCAGTAGTGTGTCAGACGTTTGTCACCATCACAACGGGTCAGACGGGGTGGTCGGACATAGCCGGTCCAAAATCTTAAATTGTTGAACCAAGACGCCATTAAACCAGCAGCTCTTTCAAGTCCTGTCCTTCTTAGTGTTCCAGAATGAACGATATAAAAGAAAAGACATGAAAATAGAGGATAAGCCATTGAATATTCCACTGCCCATCTGTGTTCAGGGATTTCCTGAATTCTTTGCCGACGAGATTATAATTAAACTAAATTGTCAGCGCCTCCAAAATTAAGCCTCATATCCTGTAAGAAAGCAGACCCATTCCCAAAATGACCATGTTATCTATCCGTGCCATTTCCTTTCACAAAGCACTCCAATTCCATTTGAATTAACACACAATGGTCATTATCAGAGCTTAAAAGGAAAAAAGAAACCAACAGAAACATGGACTCTTTATGGAGAAGAGTCCAAACTGTTCTCAGTGTGGAAAGAAGCCACCACTCATGGAAAAAAGTAAAGCTACAGACGTAAAAATTCAATGTCTGACACTAGGTATATGTAACCAAATCAACACACAACCAGAGATTTCCTCTAAACTGCATTACCTACATTACTGCCGATGGAACGGAGCCACCGAGTGACCTCACTGGAAGCAATTTTTCAGATTACTTTAGAGATGGCTCGCTGAAGACCGGCCACGAGCTTACACAGAGATTTTATGGACAAAAATGTACCCGGCTGTTCAAGTGTGACTAATTTCTTGATTATTTACAGTTGTGCTTCTTGTGTTCCTCATCTATAAAAACAAAAGCAACGTCTCAAAAATTGTACTCCCGAACACGAGAATACGGAGAACAGAGAGGGTCCTAAAATATTCAACATACAAAAGCAAAGAGCCAACAAATAATTTATTGAGAAAATAAAAAAACAACAACTGTGGAAAACTGGAGAACAAAAGCCATTTAGTTGGCAGGGGTCAAGTTTAAAGTGGGAGTGTACAAGCAAACACACACACACACACACACACACACACACACACACACACACACACAGAACACATTGAATGCTGGGACTTTGTCCGGTCTACTCTGATTCGAGCTGGAACAAAGATCTTCTGGTTTCATGAGCTGCTCAACTCACTTTCAGAGGGAATCTGCTGCTCAGCGCTGACGAGCGCCTCCGCACATCCTCCGTCCAGCCAGCCAGCGCTTCCTGTAATGAATCCTCCGCCCCCTTTCCCTCGCTGAGGTTCGGCCATGCAGAACGAAGAGACTGCAGTTTTTTATCTCAGATCATCAACACTCAAGATCATCAGTGTTCACATCTGTGAAGCGGCTTTCCTTCGGGGCGATAGCGTGATTGCGCTGCTCAGTGAGACGTTCACATCCGCGTGGAGAGATGAGCTCTGAAGGGCCGCTGTCATGAGCTGGTATCCGACCTAAAGGTCCCAGTCAGACGCAGTCAGAGTCATTCGGAATGGGACTCAGCCACTTAGGCTGGCTCCGTTACACCGTCTTCCTCCCCGCGTCGAGATGGATGCCTTTGAGCAGATTGGCATTTTGCCATTCTCACTGATTACTTATGGCTTATCAGGGCTGGGCCGGCTGATTTCAGTGCAGTCTGGATAAATCTTTACTGCAGGCATGAGGCAGACTATTGACTTTAGCTTCTTACTGATGGAATGTTCTGCTCACCGTGACTAATGTTTACATGTAATTAGCTAAGGGATTATTTTATCTGACAAACATTTGAATGATCTCACATTCACGCTGCATGTGAAGCAGCATCTTAATCTGCATTACAGGCAGTCAGAAGATGTAAGCTCCGTGAGGTTTGTGCAAGTGTTTGTCCTCACACACCTTTCACACTTCCTGTTTGACGCTACGCTACGCATGGCAGCGCAGCTACAGCTTCAGAAATACGGAACGTCTGGTCGCCGGGTCGTCTTGATGCCTTTGGCTGGTATTTCCCACGGAAACCCATCAAGGATTCCTTCGTAAGCAGGTGATAGAAGTGCGGCTCCAGTGCTGGGGGGGCTGAGGTCAGCTGCAGGGAGCCTCAGATGGTTTCCCACCCCAGCTGTTGTTCAAGCAACATTCCCCCGTCCTCTCACTCAACCTGCCTGTGCTAACTGTGTGGGTCTGGAGTACGCCTTCATGCACATTTGTTGTCTGGTAGGGGGGGGGGGCGAATTCCTGCTTGGAAATTGCACACTTTGATGTCTCAATATTTATTTTAGTGTTTTTGACATGCAAAGCGGGCGCACATCATCCACAAACACTTTGTAATGAGGAGGCGGTGGCGTTTGGAGTCTGTTTTGGTCGTGTGGCTCTTAAACACACCTCAAGGGGAGTTTTGTGTCTTTTCAAACGATTCACATGAATTTCTCTAGTGTTTTTTTAATTTGATTAAAAGCCTGAAATTCCAATTAAATCATCATCAATCAGACAAATGTTTCAGGTAGAAGGAGCCGTTATAAATCCTGGGATTGGCTGTTGGTTTCCCCTGATAGCATCTTGATGACTGAGCTGACGGCAGCAGGGAGGCCGTCTGGTGAAGCCTTTAAAGGCCTCCTGCCGCCGTCTCACACATTACGCTCCTGAGTGCTGTAAGTGTGCAGCTACACGGCTCGAAACACGAGTGCATTTGGCTGCACTCTTGTCTTGTATTGAATGCGCTGTTGCATTTGTCTGCTGGCATTCATGCGTAGCTGGTTTGTGTCATTTGGCTACGATGAGCCTCAGATGAGAAAACTCCCAGCGCGGAGACATTAAATAAACACCGAGCTCCGATCCATGAGGGATGTGCATGATGATGGGGAGGGGGGGGGCAAACGCCTCAAAACTGAAGTCAGCAGAGTTGCATGAAAGTTAGCGCATCCCCAAAGGCTGGGTCCTCTCAGCTCTTTTCAGCTGTCCTTGGGGCGAACAGGAAGCAGATTAAACCTTTTGGACCTGCAAAGTCAACATGTCTCTGCCGCGCGGCGTCATTGTTCAGTTGTCAGTCAAGCCTTAGCTCATCGTTGTCGGCTACGCCGACCAAGCATTCAACAATGAGCGCTTATCTCTGCAGGCTACTCACCCCCCCCCCACCCTTAACCCGCCTCCCAAATGCTGGCTGGTTAAAAAAAGAACCGCTAATATCGCAGCATCCAGATTAGCCTGATATCTGCTAATGTGATTGTATCTGGATTTTTATATGTCGAAGAGGAATTATTGGCTAATCCTGACATATTGATGAAAAGCTTTATATTAAAAAGGGTGGGGGTGAATATTTTTATCGTGGATTAAAAGTGTGTGTGTGTGTTTCAGGGTGTAAATGCACCAGTGTGGGGGAGGTTTTTGGTGTGAGTGGTTGAAAGGACAGGCAGCAGGATGTTATCTAGGGATTTACTCCGTGTATTATCGTTTGACCGCTTCATTGTTGACCTGCAGGGAGGATGTAGGTTAGCGCACAGTAGCCACAGCCTTTTAAAATCCCGCCCCAGTGATCGGTTTAAAATGGCGTCACAATCGGCCGACTCACAGAATCATGAGATGATGCTACTACCCATAAGCCACCGCTCCTGCAGCAGCGCAATACAAATGTTTATTTTCATCCTTCTTGAAAAAGGGCCCGTGTGGAAATTGCATTCCTAATTAGGATTAAGGAAGGGGTCAGACAGCCTGGACTAGAATGCGAGGCATTCGCGATGAGCGTCGCTGATGCCATCTGTGCAGAGCATGGCGAGGAGCTAATTTTGGCACAGAGCGCGGAGTGATTTAACACAGAAATCTGTGGTAGCAGCTCCGATTCAGGCGTAGGATACGTTTCTGAGCACCAGCAAAATGTTGCAGGGAGTTCAATCTTGCCCCCCACCCGCCCCTTCTTGTTAGATCTCCTTGGAGCTGACGCCACGGAGCTTCCCCGATTCATTCGGACATCCACCATGTGCAGCGTGTCATATTGTTTGCATAGCAGAAATGCTATGCCGGGGGAGGCCCGCTCACCCTCTTGGCCTTAACGCTTCGATCTGTTTTGACAAGGCCTTCTCAGCGTCTCCCTCAAGAGGAGGCCCCTAACAAATGAGGGGCCAATTATTCCATCACAAAGAATGGTGATTGCCAATGGAGAGAAGGGAGAGCTGGTGCTGCCAAAAGCTTCTTACCTGGGAGGAAGCCTGATTAGCGGCCTGCAGGGGGCCAGGCTGATGATGACCTCCATCCATCCATCTATTTTAGGCGAAATGATCGCAATCTGAAATACAGGAGCAACAGAAATCCGTTATGTATCACCAGACCTGGTATCTCCCATCCAGTTCCAGGAGTTCATGTGGCTGCCACCCATTTTTGTTTCATTCATCAGGATGATGTAAAAACACAGGGCAGGATAACCTGTTAGATTTCAGATTGGAAGAGGATCTCCCCTACTGAACTTATTTGTAGAGGAGGCGAGGCGTGGCTCAAGCTAAGCTAAGACGTGCAGCACCGTTTGTCCTTGGCGGAGGTATCCGTCATACCGAGTGCCGTTCTCGTTTTAGCCTACGCTGTGACAATTGACGGTTTCTTTGTGACATACATAGTCATGTTGCCGTGCAGCTCAAAAGTAGGGACAACTTTATTTTCTGCCCAGTAGGTTTGAATCCACGTTTCCACAACGCACTATTGTGATTATCATCTCTTCAGTCACAATAGAAGTCGACCATTGTTCTGCTTCATTAAACATTCATTCACTCCTACTGGCTGAAACTGTGTCACAAAACAAAGGTCTCCATTGGTGCGCATGGGACCTTGTGAAGAGGCAGTGTGACGCCGAACAACGCTGCTATTTTTCATACAGTGATCGGGATGTGATTATCTGAGTGCCAAGATATTTCACATGACTTATTGGATGGGTAACATTATCATTGCTGATCAATCAGTTTCTATTAGATCCTTTTAAAGGCGTTCAGATCCACTTCGGCCGTATGAGAGGAAACATTGTTCGACAAAATTTCTGCGTTTAAAGGTTATTTCACAACAAATAACCTGTGTGATGCCTTCAGGATGTGTCCACACTTTTTGCATCGCATCACATAAAGTCGATTCTAATATTTTATTCATCTATAAAGCAAATAAGCGCAAACACACCCTTTGTTTCAAGTTTGATTCCCACAGCAAAAGTAAGCTACAGCTAGAAATCATCTCTGTAAATTGTCAGACATGCAGTGTTTATTACGTTGCCTCACTTTTACGATCAATATACATTAACAAGTTGGCAGGGATTCTATATACATTAATCTATGTGCATTAATGCTGCCATTACATGCAGGTTTTGTTATATTTTCTGGCGGCATTATGGTACAAGTCAAACAAGTCAACAAAAAGGGTTTAATCATGCCTGCCATCTGCTCCCGTTGTGGATTTATTAGATTATTTCCAAGAGTTAAAAGAAGTGAGACTTTATAACAGAGTGGGTATTTTTAGACGTCTCCTAAACAGCCATTTAGTGGCTGTGGAATCTGTTTGTCTCCTGATGTGAAGCGATGGCTTAATGCAGCGGCGCAGCGAGGGAAAGGCACTGCATGTTGGGTGAAAGAGTAAAAGTTTGTCTGCAGTCCGGTCCTGTGAGCCAGCTCCACTTAGCTGGAGGTCAAAGCGAGAGCGGGGCCAGATGTAGACGCTAACGCTGACGCAAAGTGACAGGTTCCCAGGCATTCAGTGACACTATTGGCTCCTCCCTTACCCCCACCACACCCCTGCATGCTCTCATTGGCTCAGGCCAAGTCTTTGACCCTGCCTCGTTCCGGGGGCTCACCAGCAGCAAGGCACATGGGTTGCCCTGGCCATACTGGGCTCACGGATCAGGGCCCGTGGCAGCCTGGTATGTAAATGCAGAATACATGAATACACAAGGAGCCCTCATGGGGGAAAACTGAAGCATGTTGGAGACCACCTGGAGAAGATAGGGTGCATTCCAATGAGCTCCTCATGCCAGGATACAGCTTCAGTCAGAAGCGATTTATCTAGCAGGGGTGGAATAGTTGTCTGGGACATCATCTGGTCATCTTCTAGTCAATTTAATTAAAGTGCAAACTTTAAATTAAAGTTCATTATGTATGTAGATGTGTGCTCCACCTGTTCTTTGCTGAAACCGAGTGAATTCAGGCCACTTAGCATTCTGAACACGACGTTAGCTCAACCAATTTCATCTCTGAGAATAATAATTCTGCAGGCCGTATGCTGCTTGGCCACAGGCAAAGAGACTGGGTTAACACATTCAGCAGGAATGCTGCACTTCATTGCATAAGAACATGGTGAGGTTCCATGTTCAAGCTGAAGGGCAGCTAAAGATAAAAGACGGGCTGCTAATGTCTTCATTTTCGCCTATCCATGATGCTTTCAAGATGAATCAGAAAATGGGAAAAGTCAAAGCAATGTTGTCAAATCAATTTGAAATCATTTTAATTTTTTCTTTTTGCTTGGAAACCCTGATGTCATGGAATTTCATGGGATTCATTTACATTATGATATTTTCCCAATAGCCTACTCGAGATTTATTGATTCCAACATAATTGGCCATTGATATGATCAATAGTCTGGGCATGTGTGATATTTTCCTTACTGATTTTGTCAACTTTTTTAGAGATGATAAATTCCCTGAATGGCATTACATCATTTACAGAATGAATTCTGCAACTGGTTGTTGCAATGTGAGCCATTGCATCTTTTATACAGCCATTAAGACATCATTCAATACAAATACATCACTCCTAGCTTACACAGGAAGTGGAAGCAGCCTGAGCCATCAGCCTGAAAACAGGCCTTCCTAAAGGAGGTCTGACTTGAGCTCAAGTATCACATGCACCCAGACAGACATGAAGGCCGTCACAGAAGACCGTTACACAAACGCTGACACGGTGTATGTAGCAACCCATGAACTTGTTGCACCTCTGCACCCCTGATCAACACCTGATACATTTATAAGTAGGTTTAATATAGCCGCGTGTTTAACATACAGCTGAAGTTTGCTGCTGCTACAGTCACAAGCCGTTCCACCTCCGTCCAGTTATAGTCAAACATGGTGAACATTCTCTAAATGGCTGGAGGAGTATCTCAGGAGTGTTTTGTTCCACAGGGTATCATTCAGGTAACGGATGATATTTATGTAGACGAAGGAGAGAAAGTGTCCTAAGCTGGAGTTTCAAATCATTTTTCTAGTTGAGTTGAAACTCAGATGAACAAAAGTCCGGAATTGAAAAAAGAACATTGTTTTTTCCACAACCAATCAAAGAGGATTTCCCACAGAAGAGATTACTCCCTGAAACCTCACTTTATCTCATGAATAGTTCCTCTGTGATAATCTGAACTGTCCGTGACTTTCCACTGCCAAATCATACAGACATATTCCTCCAACACATTGTGTCGTCACATGACCGTTTCCTCAGAACAAGACTGTTCATCCACCGTCGCCCATGGCTACCGAAACAGGTGGGACTCCCGCCTTAGCACTGGTCACCAGTGGGAGGATGGGAAACGGCAAGAACGACAGAAAAAGAATCAGTTACTATGGAAATATCACCAATATCGCTATGGGAACGGAAGCGGCAGAAGCACGCTTTGTCTAGGATTGAGCTGTAATCGTCTCTCAGAAAGAAGCTTATGGTAATATGTGATGCTCTTATGAATTAATTTGTCAGGCTTTGTGTCCCGGATGACATCATAGACCTTTATCAAATGGAAATTAGTGTCTCCTCAGGGAAGAAGCACGCAAGACATGAGAGCGCTTCAGAAAAAAAACACTATTCGACTTTTGGCTCGCCTTCAAGTCGGCTCGCATGTCCTAATTTAAATATCCATAATTAAAGGTCGCTTTGTTAACTAAATGTAATTGTTTCATTTTGTTTGCAATATATTTCATTTGAAGGTTTTTGTTTTTACAGTGAAGAACAGACTGTGTTTTAAGTTTAATCCCTAGGTCGTCATTATTTTAGTCTTCATGATGCCATTCTTGAAATTTTACAGCATGTTTGTCACCAGATTACTTTTTCTTTCTCACAACCTTAACGCTTTAGAAAACTGACCATTTTATGCCTTGTTCGGTTTGGGACGTTAGCGTCAGTGTGAGTGCCGCCAACACCTTCCTAGGACGTTTGAGACCAGAGACTTTTACACCCTTTTAAAAGATTCTTCTTCAGGAGAAAACGTCCAATGGTGACTCTTGAAAGGGATGAACGAGTGAAATCCATCCAACCCCCCAAGGAGCGCTGGCAACCTCTTAACACAGCATGAGCAGTGAATGCTTTCGTTCCATCCGTCTTGGGTTGCTAAAGAACCGGGTCATCTGGTCGTTCTGAAGGATTTTATTCACAAGGACGATCTCATAACATACAACTTTTAATTACGCGTGTCAGTTCCTTCCTGCAGGGAGGACATTTCACAGAATTACCAACATTTGTATCCTTGATAAAATCACATGTTTCACTGGATGGTGAACTTCTCCTCCCTGAAACACGAAATATATCAATTTATTTCGGAGAAAGTTTCTCTTCTGGTCTAGTTTTGTTTCATTTCTAGAATCAGCCTTGAAAAGAGATAACAGATTGTTAAAATGTGTTAAAATGTGGAATTCACCTAAGCCTCGTGTTTTTGGAGGTGGGAGGAAGCAGGAGAACCCAAAGAGAACCCACACAGACGGGGGGAACAGACAAACCTCTGAACAGAAAGGAACCCAGAACCTTCTTGATGTGTAATAAGTAAAAGTTGACAATTATATGCAATAAGTAGTGCTTAAAACATAAGTTTGCATGTGTTGTTGAATTTATGCTTGAAAATTTGTATTTATTTTTTTATGGCTTGTCTGGTGGAGACAGAACCGGTAACATCGGGCGACGTGTTCGTCCCCCTGACTCTCCTTCATCATCCTTCATTCCTGCTCCCTCCTCACCATTCATATTGTCATTTGCCTCCCCGGTTGGGGTTGTTTACCTATGTTTCCGTTGGAAACACGATGCTGAATATGTATCAGCGGTATCTAGGCCATGTTATTCATGTAACATTAGCTACATGCAGTGAATACATAGCATGTGCAAGATGTTCTCCTAGCCCTGCACCTCGTTCTACACGTGTGTTTGAACGCACATGCTCATTCTGCCTCGCTTATTTAGCGTGAGACGTTCCTCATGCAGAAGTGTGAGCGACACCGACAGTGTGTGTGTGTGTGTGTGCTCTCTTCCTGTCGTTTTTAGAAAAAGAATAAATCACTTGAAGGACGCGGCCTTGGAGAGCAGACGGCTGGTTGGTTGGCGTGAAGCTAGCAGGACAGTTATTTATTGTCAATTGTATCAGACGTGGGAAGAAAGTAATCGACACTAATCCTTTTTTGTGAAATCAGTTATGAAAAAATACAAAGTGAATTAAATAATCGTGAAAAGAATGTTAAAAACTCATATCAACAGCCTTTTCCTGCAAATACGTGAAGATCCTCAAAACAGCAACCGGTTGATAGCGAGTGAAATGTGTGCTTTGATGTCAGAGCTTCCACGGTGGGGGGATTGGGGGAGCATGGGAATATTCTCCACAGGCGTGGGGCGGAGGTATTCCACAGGGAGAACCACTAGGTTGCTTAATTGAACCTCTCTATTTATGATAGCAGCCTCACCTCTCTGGATTTACAGAGCAGTAGCAGCGGCGGCGCAGGAAACAAACGCAGCTTCCCATGGGGGGGTGGTTGGAGTGGGGTGGGGGGGTGCAAGGAAGAAGGAGGGATTCATTACCCTCAGTGCAGGCAGCAGGAAACACTCAGCTCCACTTCGCCTATTGTATTATTCAGTGATGGGGGGTTTATGAGGGTATTACACTAAGATTACAGAGAAAACCCTGCGCCTGTAACGGGGGGCTGGGGGGTGGGGGGATTAAAAAAACAACAACTTTGATGTAGATTTACAGATTGCTAGATCTCACACAGCTGCGTCCATCCAAGAAGGAAAAAGATGGAAAGGGGGGTTTGGTGGTGGTGGTGGTGGTGGGGTGGGGTAGAGGAATGAAATTCACGGCACATGTAGGTCACTGAGCACCTGAGTGGTTTAAACTGACTCGACATTACGGACAAAATATTAGATAGATGACAGTCAGGAAGTTGGGTCTGTCATCATAGCAACTTGTCACTGCTTGGATGCACCTTTTTCAGCAAGATATAAAAGTTGTTTGTCCAGTTTTTTTAAAAACAACAACCGAATCGTTTTTGTCAGTATCATGAAAATGTCTCCCAAATTCAGCGCTTCTCTTTCCGCGTGGGGAGTTTTGTGTGTTTTCCTGGACAGCTGTTTCCACGGTGGACCTCCCCAGCTTTTTATCTCTATGTCAAGCTCACTTAGAAAACTAATCTTCACTAATCGTCTTCTTTTCCTTTCGGCTTTTCCCTTCAGGGGTCGCCACAGCGAATCAGTTGCCTCCATCTAACCCTATCTTTTGCATCCTCTTCTCTCACACCAACTACCTTCATGTCGTCTTTCACTACATCCATAAACCTCCTCTTTGGTCTTCCTCTAGGCCTCCTGCCTGGCAGTTCAAAACTCAGCATCCTTCAACCAATATATTCACTATCTCTCCTCTGGACATGTCCAAACCATCTGGCCTCTCTGAATGTATCTCCAAAACCTCTAACATGTGCTGTCCCTCTGATGTACTCATTCCTGATCCTATCCTTCCTAGTCACTCTCAGAGAGAACCTCAGCATCTTCATCTCTGCTACCTCCAGCTCTGTCTCCTGTCTTTTCCTCAGTGACACTGTCTGTAGACCAAACAACATCGCTGGTCTCACCACAGTTTTGTACACCTTTCCTTTCATTTTAGCTGAAACTCTTCCATCACACATCACACCTGACACTTTTCTCCACCCGTTCCATCCTGCAGATTAACACAATATGTCATATGTTTGATTCGCATGTTTGATTTGGCAAAAGTTTGCAACCCTCTGTATTTATCCGGGCTTGGGACAGGCACAATAAGACACTGGCTTGTGTCCTCTTGTGGCTACATTAAACTAATCTGCACTAATACTCTCAGAAATAAGGAGGACTGCAGATACATTAGAAGAAACACGCTGCATTTAGTGGAAAAATGTTCATGTAAAAAGAATCGCTGGGATTAACGAATTGTCAACTTTCAGATTGTGTTTCAGTTTAGGCTATTCTGCTGCTTTGGTCACTTGGCACACATCTCCAGTTGGATTTTCTAACGGAGTGCATTTGGAATTTAACCCAGAAGCAAACGCTGACATGTTTTACCCAGAAAAATAGCGTTTTTTCATAAAAAAAACATGTTTTTATTTAAAGGCGTGTCGTTTGCCACGGGTTGTCACTTCTCATCAGAAACAAGTTGATGTTTCTGCGAGAAAGCAGAAACCCTTTGAGCACGTCCTCCTGTGCACACAGCTTTTAAAACTGTAAGAACGGCACGTTCCATCCTGCGTGTCGCGCCGACGGGAGGAAGCTAAATAGGTGACGGTTTCCTTCTGAACTGGTGATGTTTTTTTGAGAGTCACGTTTCCAACAGGAAGTGTTGATTTTCATCCTCTCCTCTTTGCCGTTCTTTGTTAAAATTCACAGTTTTGAAACAAGTTTTTTTGTTTTTAAGAAGTTTTTCGGGTTTGTGTTGTACAACTAAACTTAATCCACTCGGGACCGAACTTTATGGAAATGCAAATCAAATCTAAATTGAAATTCACATTAGAACCAGAGTTTGGTTGTTGTAGATGTCTTTTTAGTCAGGCATAGCTGTGACCTACTTCTGCCTCCATACAGTATTACTACAGTCGGCACCGGCTAACAACAAGCTGTCGTCTTGTCATGATCTCCAGAAGGACCGCGGGCTAATCAGCTTAGCCCGTCTGGTTCCACAGGTGACCGCAAACACTACTGTGTGTCCAAGTAGCAGCTGCTAGGGGCCGGGGGGTGTCTCTGTTGGTCGGAATGAGAGCCCCCACTGAAAAACACTGCATTTAAAAATCACTCATTTAAAAATAATTTGCTTTGTACGTTTCAAATTGCCTCAGTAGTAGACGACAGCAGTTCCTGATCTCCTCAGATGTTATTCAAAATGATTATTTAGATGGTTCACATAAAATAACTGGTGAGCATGAACCACCCTACTCCGCCTCTGATTGGCTAGTAATTGCCTTATTGTACTACAGTCGGATAGCCATGAGGAGTATTGATTGGTTAAGTAATATCATCACAGAGAGCCAATCAGCAGTGGGTATACTGGTCCATCTGTGACACTAATGCATCCACTCAGAGGATAAGTCCACCTTCCTGTCTTGTTTGAACACATGAGGTCAATTATTTAACAGCTAAAGATGAGTCAGCTTCCTGTTTTTTGCATAGACACAAACAGATTAAACACTTCTTGGGTTTTGACTGAAGAGCTGCAGACGTGACCCCGTGTCCGAGGGGTCGCCGCATCATTTGACGTCTGTGGAAGAGTTCACGAGTGTGTGGGAAGTGACTTTGTCTGGATCTGTTTGTGGGCCGGAGGCTGTCGGGATGAGTCAGCAGTACCCCCCACCCTCAGGCGGGCCCAAGCCCCTCCACCACATTCCAGCAGGGATCTGTGCTGGGTCCGTTTGCACCATTAGTCCCACACGGGAAACAGCATCACGTCCAGAGAGAGAGGGAGGGAAGGGCTTGGCATGCAATTTAACTACTGGCATGGTCAGCTCGCCCTGAAAAGGGCATATGCCTCCCTGCACAATTATCCACTGTGCGTGGAAACATCTCCCCCCACATCCCGCCATCATCACAGATGCACAATGGGTTTGACCAACGCAATTAAAATGTAAAACGGATGGTAGCGAAGAACCGTCACCCTTCATCCAGGATTCACATTTACTGTCACTTTAATCGTGTTTGTGAACGTGAACACGATGTGTTCAAACATCCCCACGGAGAGTGTTAAAATAAGCCGCGCACATCAGCGGACGTCAGCTGGTCCATGAGATCACCGCTCTGCTCATCGCCTCCTCTCTCGTGTGTTTTTTTTTTTTTTTTACAGGCTGGTTCAACGTGTTAGCCGTGGTCCTGAAAACGGACAACGCATCGCCGTGGACTGACGAGTTTGACAGTAAGGGCTGACGAACAAACACCACGTCCACAGAGTGAAAGACACTTTTTCACACCAGTCGTACTTTTTTCTTCTTCCCCCCTCCTCCAGAAATCGAGTTATCGTGTTTGATCGAATCCATCTCGACAGCCGCTCCTAGAATCGAATGGAAGAAGATAACGGACGAGGGGCCGAGTTACGTCTACTTCGACAAGAAGATCTCAGGTAACGCGCGCAACGCACGTTCTCTCCAGCAGACCTGAACGCAACACGCCGCTTCACATCGACCTCTTCCTCCAACAGGTGACCTGGAGAACCGAGCGGTGATCAGAGAACCCGCCACGCTACTGATAACCAACGCTACCCGGTCGGACACGGCCAGATACCGCTGCGAGGTCACCGCCGCTGACGACCAGAAGTCGTTCGACGAGATCGTGATCGACCTGGTCGTGAGAGGTAACCTCAACACGCATCGCTGACGAATTCGAGAAAAACACGTGAAGGTTTGGAGCCGTCATTGTGTCCTTAAAGAGGAACATCGCGTCGTGATTCACACTTTGGATGCTGTAAGGTGAAACCGTGTTATAGGTCACTCCAACCCTTTGGCTTGCGTACGAGGATGTGTTATGACCAGACCTACCCAGCTGCAAAGGCGTGTTCTGGGCTATAAGAGGAAACTCTGAAACTGCATCTGCTCCGAATCGCAGCGCTAAAGAAAGCAAGCGTTACGTGTTTTAGTGGCGTTTTTTGGCACGGGCCCGAAAAACATGTTCCGTCGCGTTTGCGGGGCGGAAACCTGGCCGGTTTTAAGAACGCGTTCCTTTGTGATGATTGCAAAGGTAAAAAAATCAAGACTCTCATCATGTGTCGTGTCTCTACAGTGAAGCCGGTGGTGCCCAAATGCAGCGTACCCAAATCGGTGCCTGTCGGCAAGTCGGCGGAGCTGAGCTGCCTGGAGGAGGAGGGCTTCCCCAAGTCTCAGTACCTCTGGTTCAAGAACCGAGAGGAGATCCCCGACGACCCCAAGACCAGCTTCAAGTTCTTCAACTCCTCGTACACGCTCAACGCCGAGACGGGAACCCTGGTTAGTATGTGCGTGTGTGTATGTGTGTGTGTGAGTGTGTTGGGACAAGGACATGCTTGAGCAGCAAAGGGCGGGGCAGGGTGGAACGGTGGACGGACGCCCAGGGGTGTGGAGGGGGACGGATATTTTGGGGAGACAGTTGATGGTGCGAGAGGGCCGGAGCCACGAGGGGAATCTGCTGTCCTCGTTTGCACATTCTTCAACTCTCACTCACTTCCAGTTGTCAGCTGCTCGCCTCCGACGCTGCTGTCAGGCTTCAAGACGGGACGCAACGGCGAGCGAACGGGGGCGGCGTCCGTCTTCACGTGAAACTCCGGTGGAAACCCGGCAGAAATTAGAGGCTTTTCTGACTGTTATTTTTAGAGCCGTCACAGAAACACACTCATGACTCACTTCTCTGCTCCCGTTTGAGGAAATAGCGACTAACGCAATTAATCTATCGCATTCGGTTTTGAATATGTAATATCACTCTACTCTGGATTAAATATTTGATAAATATGTAAATTTATAGATTTATACTGTCATGTGATCACATCCGTGTTTCTCCCAGTATCTCTGGACTGAAATGAATACGGTAATGATTAGTGACACAGCCGTCATACGGGGACGTGTCCAGCCAATAACAGAGCCTCCATATTACGGTGACATCACACACTGATCTATAGGCTTTGTGCTGCTGCAGGGGAATACACACACACACAAATACACACACACACACACACACACACACACACACACACAACGCAGCCACAACAGGGACAGTGATAATGCTACCTTTACTGTATGTGAGGAGCTTAAACACCAAACTGGTAACAGGTTTAAATTTTTAAAAGACGCAAAAAAAAGAGACTTTGAAAACAAAATATCAACAAAAAAGAAAATGAAATAATTAAAATCTTGATGACAGCAGTTTCTCTGTCAAGAACAGAATATAAATGTCACTTGCTGTCAGGCTGATCTAATTTGTAAAAGAAGGAAGTCTGAGGTTTTTGTGATTTCTCTCTTGCAGAAGTTCATCGCGGTCAGAAAAGAAGACGCGGGCGATTACTACTGCAGGGCGAAGAACGACGCGGGATACGCCGAGTGTCCGGCGCAGAAGATGGAAGTCTGTAAGTCTGACTGGAGAGAAACCGTCTGAGGTTGTGTCACACACACGGACGACTTTAATGCTCACCGTCTTTCTTCCTCGACCCCCACAGATGACATTGACGTGGTGGGGATTGTGCTGGGAGTGCTGGTGGTGATCGTGGTGCTCGTGTGTATAACCGTGGGGATCTGCTGCGCCTACAAGCGAGGATTCTTCTCCAGCCAAAAACAGACGGGGAACAAGTAAGATCAGACGCCGGCGGTTGTTTCCACAGCTCCGGTCGGACCTGATTAAACCGTGATGTGTTTTATTCTCCCAGCTACAAGGTTCCAGCTAAAGGAGACGGAGTGGACTACGTCAGGACGGAGGACGAGGTTTGTGGCAACTCGCTTTTTTACTGCTACACTTAACTGGTGGGATCTGATCTGATCTCCGATTCGCTGAACTCTCCTCTCTTCCCCCCCCCCCCCCCCCCGCAGGGCGATTTCAGACACAAGTCGTCATTCGTGATCTGAGACGGTGAGAGGATGACGAGGGCCACCGTGCTGAGCGAGACGTGACTCGTGGGACCCCCCCCCTCACCCCCATTCACGCTGTCTGACCACGGATCCGCCACAGTTTGTGCTTGGAGCTCTCAGCACCGCTCAAATCCAACCCGTCAAGTTTAGCCAAAGGTGACAAAAGATTCCACAGGACGACCGTGGGTTCAACTCTCACACATGAACTGAGATCCGTTTGTCCGTTTTTGTTTTTTTTGTTTTTTTTTGTTTTTTTAAATCACCATCAACAGAATTCTTTCGCTAAGTGTGGAGCTTTTTTTTATTTTACAGTTGTCGCGTGCTTTTCGATCGGCGGCCGAGATCGAGAACACGAAACGTTTGTCTGTCCTGCGGGTAGAAAGGGGCGGAGCTTCTCACCTTCCTGTTTAGCTACGAACCTTTTTTCGTCGTTTGTAACATTTATTTTCTACTGTTGAAATTTGTCAGACTATTTTTCATGGAATATATTTTAAAATGCCTAGAGATAAAGGTTTACTTTTTTAAATATTTGTAAAATACTAACATGTTTTTTTATTATTATTATAATTTTGGTTGTGGATAAAAAAAAACCAACAACTTTTAATAACCACTTTGCATCGGGCTGTGAGCAGACTCGCCTCAGACATCGGAGGAAGGTTAGACGAATGAGGAAACGGTTGTAATCGCATATCACGATGCTTCTGGATGGTCGGTCTTACATATTTAATTTGTCGTCTGGGAGCGCCCGGCTCGTCGTGAGAGACTTCCACGTTCACGTTTGTAGATAGTCTTTGTACGAGGCTTTTGAAGAGTGCCAGTCAAATGCTGTGAAACACTGTACGACGCGATCAGTGCTGCATTTTCTTGATTTTAAGTGTCCTTCTATGCTTGCTGTTAATCTTGTATATATGGAATAGTTTTGCTGTCATACACACAATCAGTATTACACTATAATATTGATGCTAAGACAGGAAGTTAACCTCCCTCACCCTCCAGATCCCCAAAAAAGAAGGAAAATCTGTATGAAATGTTGAAAGAGTAAATTATAAAGAAGAAAGAGAGTTCAAGACGCAGTGAATCCAGATCGATTACATCATCAATTCACTAGAGTAAATACAGAACACGGATCAAATATGATGCCTGGTCGTGTTCAGTTTATTTATGCTAACATGCTAGATGAAATGTAGCTAAAATTTTTAACGTTTAAGTGGTGATTAAATGTTTTTGTTGGAAAGAGAAACTGATTTTAAAGTTAAAGTGGTTCCCAGTCTTTTTAATTGTGGTGTCCCCTCCTGAATGGACACAGACAGGGGGTCATCCATCTGTATATAGCGGGGCGAAGGATGGAGTCTGGGAGGTTAACAGTTTGTTCTGGTTGTATGTAAATATGTGTTCTTTTTTTTTTTCTTTCAAGGTTCTGTAAAGTAGTGAAAAATGTCCTTTTTGAGGCGAAATGAAACTCTTTCCATTCGTACGACTGAGAAGCACTAACGTTTTGTCACAACCATCACGATTAAAAGTCCCAAAAGCAGCGCGTCTCACAAGAACCCGACGCCAAAACGTCCCTTTATGGGATTTATTCATTTTCAGATGACCTCTTATTCATTTAGAAATAAAAATTGCTTTAAGATTCATCCAGTAAGAATCTAAAAGATGACATCAGCTCAGTGTTAAGTGATTAACACGGCTCTATCTGGCAAGAGCAGCTGCACACACACACACACACACACACACACACACACACACACACACACACACACACACACACACACACACACACACACACACACACACACACACACACACACACACACACACACAGCTTTAGACTTTTAAGGTGAATCCCTGAACGCTGACTCGTCGTTCTTTCATTTGGACACTCATGAATTTGAGACGTTGGTATTTGAGGTTCTCCAGCTGGGTCTTTTTCCTCTTAGCTCTACTTCTAGAAAACAATGAGGTGTTGCTAAGCAACCAGTCACAGGAAGGAACGTTAAGGGCAGCATTGTGTGTTAAAGTGCCGTCCAAAGCCCCGACTGGACTGGACTGGACTCCGTTTTCTTCTTTTCCCATAAAGGTCACATGACACGTTACAGCCCACTGATTGGTGCTGTGGAGTGGATTTACTTATTCCACACCTCCTACAGTTTTATAAGGTTTTTAAAAAACGACGCATCGCTGGTTTGAATTTAAAAAAAAAAAAAAAAAGTTCGGAAAACATTCTTTTTATCCTTTATCGATCAAACGACACAATCATTTCTATTCACGCCGCTGCTGTGGGCGACTTTTAATCGGCGACTGTGATAAAACGTTCGGTGAACATCAGTCATGGTAGAGACGATCTGCCCAACGTTTGCACACAGGAAGCTTTCGACACTGCTCAGTCTTTTCACGTGGAGGAAGCAATGGATGGAAGGTGTTTCCAGGCCAGAACAGAACTGCTGTCACAGATACAGACTCAGTGTCTTCAAACCCGTCTCTCCTGACGCCGTCAGAGACGTCAGAGAGGAGCGATATCAGATCTCCACTTCTTTACGTACAAATATGTAAATAGCTTTTTTCATAGATTTGAAGGTGTAGACATGTTGAAGTAGAAATAGGAATATATTAGTGCCTAAATATAGTGGAAATTATTTTTGGTAAAGACACATAGCACTATTAGGAAGAGAAAAAGAAGAATACCTGAAGCAGGGATGTTTTTATATCAGCTGTGGTTTAAAGGACGACTGACTGAGGTCTGTTTTTCATTGGCGATGCGTCAAACCGGAGGAATCCAGCTTTGGAATCCGGCGCCGCTCCACTGCTTTCAGAAATAAACGCAACTTCAGAACGGGAGCTGATTCAGTGTTGGTCACGTAGCTGCAAAGGAGCCTAATTATTCAGGCAGGGCGAATAAACACTAAACAGGAAGTTGTTCAGGCAGTCCTGGACGAGCTGTCAGTCATCTGATTGGACGCTGGGAAGCGGCGGCCACGGTTTATTTACATCATCCCAGTCACATGTCACACCTTTCACACCGCAGCGACAGATGGTTTCCAGAGAGTTCTGTTTCCGGGGAAAGTTCATCCCAGCTAACTGGGCCTTTGTGTTCCGTCTCAAGGATAGCAGCTCTCAGTGATCTGGAACGACCGGAGCGTTGTGTGAGAAAAGTCAAGGGGGAGGGGAGTGTTTGGGTCGAGCTGGGGGCTGTTTCTGATCATTTTAGAGCCACTCGATTTGTGATTAATAAAACTCACATCTAATACGACTGAAGACATTTGTGTTTGCGTTCCCTCTCTCTCTTTCTGTGTGTGTGTCTGTGTGTGTGTATGTGTGTGTGTGTCCAATCCTCAGACGGCTCAAGCCGCCTGCTGTTCTCAGAAATCCTTTTTCGCTATGAAAGTCCATCAAATGTCCCTCTGACGGCATCTTTTGTTGATCTAAAGCCATAATCTATTAGTGGGACTTAAGCCATTTCCAATTTCTACACTAAAACAGCTTTCTTGTTCCACTCTGTCCACCCTGGTTACCGTGCCAACTGGCAGGGACTTCCTGGATAAAGAGCATTATAATCAATGAGCTCAGTGGGGTTAATATATTGTAGTTTGCAGCAGAGCCAGTGGACACTTCTCTTAAATTCATGGGACAAATCTATTAAAGCCCTGTTCACCTTTTGAGAGGAACCTGATGAGACCAAACAGTTAAACTGGGTTCATCTAATCAGACTTTGATGCTCAAGTTAATTTTGAATTTCAGTTTTTTTCACCTTGTTTAGTTTTTTGTTTTTGAACTTTTTAAAACGGCGCCAATTGAAATTCCCCTCACATGGAGGGAAAATCAATAAACCAGACAGGCAGTGAAAACATTTCTGGGATGTTCACATTTCACGGTGTTCAACTTTACAGGACAGTTTAAAGAGCTTGATCTCAGAGACTCTGGTTTAGGTTCTCAAACTGTCACCGCGTCCTTTCTGGATTTATCCAATCAGCTTTAATCAGCCGAGACAAGTTGACACCAAAGTTGTTGAACTGTTTCCTCATTAAGATTTCCCAGAAACCTGCAGCGACAGACTGTCACTGTCTTTACATCACATGATTGAAACTGTTCTTTTTTGACTCTGATCTTTTTAAGGGTAAATCTAACAGTATCTGATATCAGAAAAACATTTTTATGCTTATATTTGGCTGCACTGAGCAAATAAAGAACATGAAGCTGGAACCAGAAGAGGACCCCAAATGGGAGGTGATGGTACCTGACAGACGGATGCAGCCCATTTAGAAGATATCTCAGGGAGACATGATGAACTGACATGAAGGACAGATCCATCTGAATGGTGTTGAGCAGCAGCTGCACCTCCTGCTCTCTATAGTACCTAAATAATTGGTTCCAGCATCTTGGGACGGTGATGATTGACGTCCCAGTGACGCTGCAAGGGGAACAATTCTGGTCGAGTTTCATCAGCAAACCGCTCACACAAGGAAGATCACTGTCATTTTATTTTAAAATAATCACTAAGACTAATCAGTTCAATTGATTTGTTCCCAGTGGAGCCTTGGAATTGGGAATAGGTGACACACACACACACATCCATTTGTAATAACTAGGCCTTCCTCTACTCACATCACGTTTTGTTTTATTGCTGCTGTCGATGTGAACATTTAGGGTGTGATATGTGTTTTTTTTATGATGTAGAAATGTTCAAATCTGATCAATGATGCAAAGTATCAGGAATGCTTAAACTTTTACAAATAGATCTGACCTGTGGAGGCCATCCGAGTGGATCCGTCTCCTGCTGCTGTTGAAGCCTGACCTCTAGTGGTACAGCTGCGTCATCACAGGCGCGACCCGATTACTGTACACGTCCGTTCAAAGGGAACAATAAGAACTTGATTTTTAATATTTGGATGTATGCACAGATACATACAGGGTTCCTTTGGTGACCCCAGATTCCAAAATAGGATTAAATTGAGCTGAATCTGTGTTTGAAACCGGTACAGCAGGAGTTTCTGAACATTTTGTCAACAGTGGTCGGTCTATTGGGATGGAAACTCCCCATTCAGGTTGAGACCCTACTCAACACAACTTGCGTGACATTTGTTGTCTCAGAGTCAACTCCAGACAGGCTTAATGCCGGGGGAGGATACTTCACCAGCACACCTATCCAGCATCAAACATAGGGAGGGAAGTGCAGGAAGAATGGAATAAGTTAACAACTTTGGCAAATGGTCAATGGGCCACTGCTGTCATAAATAAAGTAATATAAGATGGCTGTGGTGTCAGACTCACAATCAGGGTGCTTGAATGGTTTGGTCAGCAGAGATTCTCTGATCTCCTGTTTCAGGGGGTCCACAAAAGGAAAAGAAAAAGGTGTACACGCCTCCATTTGATTGTTTACTAATCTGATATTTGGTGCCAGCAGGGAACAAGTCACCAGATGGATAGAGGAAGGCTGGGATGCTGCTGACTCACACCTGATTAATGGCCTCGGTGCAGGGCAGGTTAGTGGAGGCCTGGGATGGGATGAGAGCCAAAGATGAGAAATCTCTTGACAAAGTGTGAACACCTAAACGGCAATGTGGATGGTGGGTTTTTTTGGAACAATGAGTTTGCTTTACTTAAACTTGGACAAATTTCATTTGTTTATTTCAAGTGTGAATTCTTGTTTTAATCATTAATTTTTCAATGGCATACTTTGAAACAACTACTAAGAGATAAAGGCTCTTTTTCACTTATTATTCAAAGCCTGTTTCTGATTCATGCGCTTTATATAAAAAAAAAAAAAATGGACAAATTTTGGGGTTTTTTTGCCTTGTGGATCAGAATATATATAAATTTGTCTAATGTTTGGTCATTTTAACACCGTTTTACTACTTCCGGTCATCACTGTGTGAATGCTTTTATTATGAAAAACCTACCATTCCTTTGCAGGAGGCTTTAAAAGTCTCAATAACAACACACACGTATAAAATTAACGACCATGATCTGTTGTTAGAGTGTGAGAAGGGGACAAAGCTTTATTTTGAGGTCAAACGTTGGAAACCACTGCAGGAAATGAATCTCATGTGTCGCTCGAAAAGAGAATGTGGAAGGCTGTATTCCGGAAGTAACGTCTCGCGAAAACATAGTTTCTTCCGTTTGTTTATGCTGCGTCACAAAAGCGCAGAAACTAAATAGAATAATTAATTTAGATATCAGGAAATAAAATGTTATCTATTAAGCAATTGGTTGTGTTAATCTAGTATTGAGTGAAAATTAAAAACGAAATTTATAAAAATTTACTTGATAAACCTGCATTTCCTGCTCACTGGAGTCGACGCATGCGCAAACAATCGGCTGTAACTATTCGGTGATCTAGGAAGCTGTTTGCGCGTCTGTCAGCTAGAAGCTAGTGACTTGTAGTTTATTGGACGAGGCGGGTGTTTATTCCGCATGGTCCAGGGACAGAACTCGACTCTCTGGCAGTCATGAGCTTCTTTGGTTTTGGTCAAAGTGCGGAAATTGATATAATCCTGAATGACGCCGAAACGAGAAAGAAAGCTGAGCATAAGAGCGAAGACGGCAGGAAGGACAGATATTTTCTGTTCTACGACGGGGAGACGGTGTCCGGGAAGGTCAACGTGACGCTCAAGTACCCCGGGAAGAGGCTGGAGCACAACGGCATCAAGATCGAGTTCGTCGGACAGATAGGTGAGCGGCCTGCTGGTTGCGCCGAGTCCGCGGAAAGAAGCGGCAGGACGGGATCGGACGTCCGCCGCGCCGCACCGCACCGCGCGTCAACGGAAAGCGCGTCACCGCACCGCGCGTCTCTCACGCTGGGGAACATTCGAACCGCTGTAACGTTACCAGCGACCGTCATTACGGCGGTAACAAGTGTGAGTTTGAAGCGACAGGTCCCGTGACAGATTACTAGCTGACATCAGCTGACACCGCAGCCATTGGCTGACTCTCGTATTTGACCTTTGAACCCTCGCGTTTTAATTCGTTCAGACGGCACTGAGCTCGTCATCAGGTTGCGACTTCTGGCGACTAAGTTCGATCCATACAATATTTTCTGCACCATGAGGCGCATATTTAATGAATTCTTTATTTTACAGTTTATTTCATATATAAGGCACAACAGATTATAAGGCGCACTGTAGGTTTATGAAAAAATTATAGGCTTCTAGGTGCGCCTTATAGTATGGAAAATAATGTAAATGAAATTAATTTATGTTTTTGTGTTGTGGAGGAGTGAAGGCCCGCTGGAGTATCAGCAACTAAAGGATGGGGTTTGGTGAACTTTTAAATTTCAACCATCTTAATTCAAGAGTTGTGGTTCCCCGCCTCTCGCAACCCCCGTGACCCACGAAAGCAGAAGAAGTGGTGCGGAAAATGAATGAAATTTAAGAGTCATCGTGTGAAACTGCTCCGCTGCTGCCGTCTCATTCTGCCAGCTGGTGTTTTTCCAGAGCTGTACTACGACAGAGGAAACCACCATGAGTTTGTGTCCCTGGTGAAGGACTTGGCTCGGCCGGGGGAGCTGACCCAGTCGCAGATGTTCGACTTTGAGTTCACGCATGTGGAGAAACCCTACGAGTCGTACACCGGGCAGAACGTCAAGCTGCGGTGAGTTCTCATAAAAACTGAAGAACCTTGATGAGTTTCAGTCTGCCTCTATGTTTCCGTCCAATCAGAAGCTTCTGTTGTTTGTGAGTGGTTTGGTCTAGTCTGGTGATCTGGTTTTTTTTTTTCTATCCAGCTACTTCCTCAGGGCGACGGTCGGACGGAGATTAAACGACATCAGCAAAGAGCTGGACATCGTGGTTCACACGCTGAGCACCTACCCAGAGCTCAACTCCTCCATCAAGATGGAAGTGGGCATCGAGGACTGTCTGCACATAGAGTTTGAGTACAATAAGTCCAAGTATGATTACCTTTTTTTTTTTTTCCTCTTTTGGATGCTCTTGGCGCCCATCTCAGGTGAAACAGATCGTCCTATTTCCTTGCAGGTATCACCTAAAAGACGTGATTGTAGGAAAGATTTACTTCCTGCTGGTGAGGATTAAGATCAAACACATGGAGATCGATATCATCAAGCGGGAGACGACCGGCACGGGTCCCAACGTCTACCACGAGAACGACACCATGGCCAAGTATGAAATCATGGACGGCGCGCCGGTCAGAGGTAAACGCTAAAGGCTCTGCTGCGTTCAGGGACTAGCTTGTGTTTACGGCCACATGCTAAATCCACTCGATGACGTCTTGCGCTGCAGGAGAGTCCATCCCCATCAGGTTGTTCTTGGCCGGCTATGAGATGACTCCAACCATGAGGGACATCAACAAGAAGTACTCGGTGCGGTACTACCTCAACCTGGTCCTCATCGACGAGGAGGAGAGACGCTATTTCAAACAGCAGGTTCATGTAGCTTCGAATCCCTTTTTGCTTCTTTACGTTGGTGACTTTCTAGACTCAATCGAACTTAAAACACATCTTGATATATCTCGTTATTCCTTTGCTGCTGCAGGAGATCACACTGTGGAGGAAAGGCGACATCGTGAGGAAGAGCATGTCCCACCAAGCGGCCATCGCATCCCAGCGTTTCGACGGCTCGTCGCAACCCAGAGAGGTGGAAGAGGCGGAGCAGTGAAGATGCGTTGCCCTCGTGCGAGAAACTGTCAGCTGATCCTGAATGTGAATATCGTTCGTTGGCGTTGAGGCGAAATGAGCTGCAGTGATTTTCAGGATATGTGAGAGACGCTTTGGTGTGTGTGTGTGTGTGTGTGTGTGTGTTGTTTGTGTGTGTGTGTGTGTGTGTGTGTGTGTGTGTGTGTGTGTGTGTGTGTGAAGGTGACAGTTGAAACAAGCTCAGGCTGTAGTCTCTAGTGATGCTGTTTGTCTGTTTTAACCACCTTGAAGTACCAGTGGGGTGGAGTTTCCTTCATGACCATCAAAAACAAACTGCACAAGAGGAACATTTAATGAAAAAAAAAACAAAAAAGTCATTATCGGCCTTCCTCCGGCGTTCGGAACAACCGAAGAAGACGAGGACTCTTTAGAAACCACCTAAAAAAAAAAAAAACGTTAAATCTCTTCATGTGTTTCACTCGGATGAATTAAAGCCTCCAGAAGCCCCAAGATTCCAAATCCATCTGGAAAGATGTCGTTTATTCCTGCTTTATGGACGACGTAGGTCATCTAAGGAGTGCAAATTTCATCTTTTTCAAATCCATTTGTGATCGCGGGTCTCGTGATCGCGGGTCTCGTGATTGCGGGTCTTGTGATCGCCTATTGGATGCACTTAAATATCTATTGCAAATTCAAGATCAGTGTCTTGTATGTGTGTGTGATAAGATACACGGCAGAGAATCACCACCTCGTCGAACAACAGTAGTTTTTCTTTAAAAATCTTTCTTTGCTGGGAGAGCTGCCGCCGTTAGCACCCGTCCATCTACTGTGTTGTTCATTAGCGCTATGCTAATGGGAAACTGTAGCCTAAAGGTCGCTAATGGGGGGTGGGGGGAAAGGCGCCGTGTTCTTCTGGGATGTCGACATCTGCTGTGTTTTCCTCTCATTGATCAGGAAAGCGGTGGAAAAATAACAGTTTGTCATTTGTAAACCAGGAAATCTGTGATATTTGAGCCCGCCCACCCCTCCCAGAGGAGAGCAGCTGTGTGAATATTAGTTTATTGATCTGGTACATCTCTGCATGATCCCTCCAAGAGATGCGACATGAATTCATGAGCGTCCATCACTTCACTGCTGCGACAAAAAGTTCCTTAATTCTTTTTAAAAACCATATTTTTCTTTTGCCTACTTTGAAAAAAATCAAAGCTGCACCTTTTTAAATAAAGCGACGTCCCGGAAATGATAAAAGTAAAAAAAAAAAAAAAAGTGCTATAAATGAAAGGAAACATTTCATATTTTATGCTAAACAGTCATGAGGATATTTTCTTACATTCCAAGGCTCTCATTAGAAGAAAAAAAAAAAGCGTATTTTTTTAAGAAAATGAACGTCACACGTTCGGTTGTGGTGTGAAATGTTGCCATCGCTGCTAAAACAAATGTGGCACGTTGTGTATTTCACATCCGTTGTCGTTCCATCCGCTGACAGTTTGAAGCCCTGCTTTCTCATTTGCACTATGAGCTCATTCTGCTTCTTTATTATTTTTTTTCCTGTGCTGTTTGTGACTCCATCAGGAGCTCAGGAGTCCGACCTGTGCTTGGAGACGAAAGTTAGCGTCGTGCTTAAGGGTGTATTGCTAAAATGTTTCAGTGCTAGACGTCAGAATCGACTGCGATAGTCCGGTGAAGCCCTTTCTTCTTTTTAGTAATAATAGAAAAGATGAATGTATAAGAAAAGCTGCTCAGCTGTTCCAGTCCAGTTCAGATCCCGACATTGAAGAGCCCCAAAACTTTGTGTATTTTCTAAATAAGTTGAAATATCACGCTCTGTCGGAGCAGATAATCGCTCCCTTGTGCCATTGATTTTTCTTTTTTATGACTAAAATTTACATCTCCATCCTGAGGAGATTTTTCCTTTGGCACATTATCTGTGTAAAGGTAAATAAATGTGATTCATATGAAGGGACTGTATTAAAAAAAATAAGAATGGAATCGAGGCAAAATGGAATTCTGTTTTGTTTTTTTGTTCCCACAAAATGAATCATTCATGTTAAAGATAACTAACCCAGAGCGTATACAGAAACAGAGATTAAAACAGCAGAGAATGATGACATGCACAATGTAAATGTAAATTCATCAAGTTCTACTTTTTTTTTGTCATTGTTGATGTCATGTCCATCTATAAAAGCTGATTTGAATCATCTATTCTCGTTTGAATTAAAAGGGAGTTGCTTCAAAGTGTCTTTGTGTGAATTGTAGAACATTTCTAGAATCGTTTGTGAGTGATTCTCAGATTCTCAGGTGTGTGTTGCATCCTGATGTGTCAGTGTGTGGAGCTGATGTTACCACTAGAGGGCAAGACTGGATCAAAGTTCCTCATGAACCACATTTTTCAGAGCAAAAGGTGAATTTGTGACCTGCTGAAGGTCGGACCGCTGGATATTGACCACATCCAGAACCCCAATCGATCCCAGAGAATCCTGACGGTGCTTGATGGCAGGATTTCAGGTGGGTATGCACCCCCTTCAAGAAATGGGATCTTCCCGGCCACCAGGAATTCCACTCTAATCCTTGCAAAGTGGATGCACCGTCAATGCTGCAACATGAGGCGATGGCGGCGGATGGAATTGCCAAACCATGGGCCACAGGATCTCGTTATTGGAGTCGAATAGACGCCAATGAAAGGAAACTTAGTCTTCTGTAGTTGATGCCAGCCCATACCACAACCCCACTGCAATCATTAGACGTTCCAAAGGTTTCAGTCACATGTCGCCACACATGCCTCATCCGTCTGGGTGGCCGACCTCAGGCGATTGGGACGCCGGATGTGGATTGTGGTCCGGTTGTGATGCACCGCCAAATCTTATGTAACAGAGAACTGGCTGGTGCCAGAGAAACGAACATGGGGGTCACATGTTCCACTCTGGTGGACGACCACAGTGTGACCACGACTGGGCAGAGAGCTCAGGTCATCCTGATCATCAAGTTATAAAGTTGCACTAGAAATTTAAATAAAATAATCTGCTGTATTTTATTTGTTATTTTCATTGATAATAAAAGAAATGTTGGTGCTCCAAACTTAATCTATGTTACACAACTGAAATAAAACTTCTTTTTCTGCAGTGATTATAGTATTCCTTCAGTTTAGAGGCATTAAAAGGGTCTTTAAAGTCATCTTTGACTTATTTCCCATCTTACTGAATGACCCCTGGGGGGTTTCTGGTTCTCACGTTGACATGTGCTGACATGAGAGGCTTGATTTTCTGGTGGCTAATCCCAAAGGAAAGCTCCAAAATGCATTTATAATAGCTTTTTCAACAGAGTCAAAACTCTTATCGGAAATTCCACTTGCAAGAATATTGGGAAAATAATTCTGCACTGCATCTCTGACATTTTAATTAAGTGTACCCCACTTTTGTTGCAGGTGGGAGCTTAATTGTGGCGGTGGATCAGCATATTGAAACAAAAACGGGCTCCTGGGTGCGCTTACCTACTTCCATGATGCCTTCAAGTGTCCTCTTGTGTTCCTTCTAATAAATTCAGAATGAAAACACAAGCCTCAGTTGTAAGAGTTGATGATATTGTGTGTGCCGCCTGGTAATCAAACTGGAGGTAAATATTTATTTTATGTTTGACTAAACTAAAAGTCTATTTGCTTCTATAATATCATCGAATTACCAGCTGAAAATACGAACGCGTGGTGAAAAACTGCAAAACTGCTTGACTGAGAACTAAATGCTAAAAAGGTGAATATTTTACGAAATTTATAAATGGAAAAAAGTGCCACCTTAGCATATTATCAATGTGTGAGCAAAAAAATATATAGAATATTTCCAGCTACGCCCAATCCTACACTCCCACCCGGACCGTCTCTCTTGTCTCGGACAGCCCATGAACGCAGCACAGACAGCGCCGCTCCGCCGCTCCGGTCTCTCTTCACTCCGCGCTGTGCTCTCCGTTGGGTCGCACGCCACACGCAGCCTCCCGGTAAGTTTTAACGGGCGGAAATCATCCCGGGACTCCACCGAAAAGCGAAGCTATCCGGACGGGTGTTTCTCCCGGGGATTATAATCCGGAGGACGAACACCAGACGACCACAGGAACATCAGCGGGCATCGTCACCCAGCCCGCCATCCTCGCCGTCCCGGGGGAGGCTGCTTTTTGTTACGGGTGAACCGAACCGAGACGACCGGCGCGAGGTTCACCCAACCGGGGTAGGAATACCGGACATTGTCGTGGACTTTCCACTCCGGCTGGTGTCACTCAGCCCGGCTGAGCTGTGATGAGGAGTGGGATTAACCGCGGCGGAGCTCCAGACGGAGGCGGCGAAAGCTAACCCCTCAGCAGCCCCGCGGGAAGACGGGTACGTAAAGTTAGCACGTAAACGCAACACGCTGGTGTTTGTTGACCTCCTTTCACTTGAACTCAACGCGGGGGTGGGATTGGGTGTGTGTGTGTGTTTGGGGGGGGTCGTGTTGGGTTAGGGGTTTGGGGTTGTGACGAGGGTCTCCAGCTAGTCTGACGTGGTTCACACACACCCGGCTAATTCAAAAGCGTGATGCCCCCCCGGTTGAAAAACATGGCAAGTGAACGCAGCACGACTTCAGCTCTCCTCTGCTGACACATGAACACGTGTTCCGAACATGCCGGTAATAGATTTATATTATGTTGCGTTCACGTAACACATATTGACTTCCCACAGCTGTTTATTAAAGATTAAAATAGTCCCACGAGGTGCGATAGATAAAGATAAATGATTCCACCCTTAATGACAAGCATCTCTAGGAATCTGAGTAATCTTCGCTCATCCCTCCAGGAGTAAAGGCATCTATTCCATGGGCTTCAGCCAGGTCTGAGGTTTCCTCTGGGAACCACCAGGACCTGAATCCAGGGCTTCTTCTGGAACCGAGCCTTTGGTGGACTCTGAGATCTGCTTGAGATCTTTGTGTTTTTGAAATGTCCGAGCTTCATCTTCCTCGCAGATGGAGATGATTTCCTCCAGGATGTCTTGATCCTTGATGGAATCAGTCCAACCTTCAGGCTGCAGGTTTCCAGTGAACCAGGAATCAGAATGTCTGGGTAGCATCTTAACTGATTTTAAAAATCTCTCTTTTGAGGTGTTGGAATAAATTTAATCATCATTTAAAAGAGTGTTTTACTTTGAGTTGATAAATGAAGTCCTCCCTTGTTCTTCTATTGAGTTATAACATTTTATTCTCCTTCACATATGCCAACACTGGTGAGTTCTGGAATGGCGGAGGCTCATGCTTAGCATTCCCTTGAAACGAAGTAGAGATGTTGAATTTAATCCACAGGAACCCACTCCCTCACATGCTATTTGATCCTCAGTCAATGCGTGGACGCCTTTCATTATTTAACCAGTAAACCATCTACAAACAATCATATGTATACAGAGATGTGCTCTCCACGCCACTGGCGTCCTGAGCTCCTGCAGCTCCACCCGTGAACTTCTTTAACGGCGTTAAACGCTTCGTTTCAGGGCCCTCTGGCGGACCGACTGTTTCCTCATCATCTTCTGATCAACATGACTAATTAGTTCTAGCAACGCGCCTCTAAACCGTATTAACTTCCTGTCCCCACCATGAGTGGCGTGGAGCATTTACAGGTCATGGTTCGTTAGCGCGTTGATGTTGGAGGTCATGGATCAGCGCCTTCTAGAGGAACCAGACCTGGTCCGCAAACATCTGTATTTGTACAACTGGACTCATTAAAGGAGAATTCCTTATCTTATGAATGCGAATGAACAAATCACAATGAGTTTGTATCATAGAATGATTAATTATAGCCTCTAAATGATGAGCTGCTATGTTGAGTTATGAATAATTTGAGCTGCTGTGCAAAAATGAAAAGTTCCAAATGAACGATTAAATTAAAATGTAAAATCTCTCAAAAATAATGACAAGGTATTCTTTAAAATAACTGATTTTCATTTGTTGGTCGGAGACGGTTTCTCATTTAAAGATAATAACTAAGCCGTTATTTTGAAATCTGTTTTTACTTTGAAACAAATTGTATCATCATTTTGGGATGTGAACACATTATGACTCGGTATGGGTTATTAGTTTAAAACATAAATAATTACCGCATTATGAGGTTTGTTATTCAGATGATTTACAGGATTGGTTTTTAATGTTTTTGGCAGATGTGGGCTATGTTACATTTGGACATTTGCACTCATTGTTTTTCCTCTTCTCTTTTGTTCTATGAGGAAATAATCCTCATTGTCCCATTTTAATTAAATTCTCACTGGTATTTTTAATAAAATTAAATTTTGACCAGGTGGCTCAGCAATCTAAATTCAATGTTATTCCAGTTGGGATTATCATAACAATCAATTTCCACGTTCATCACGGCTTCATTTCTCTTCTGCTGACTTTTGCAGACTTCAACAACAGAGCTAATTTTGGCTCGGGGACTTGTGACGAGTTATTCTTCATCGTTGTGGAATAATGGCTGTCGTTTGGGGATTTACATGCACAATGGTGCTTTAATTGCCTTTGTGATTCATGTTCTCTTCTCAGCTGACGGGACATTATTTTACAGCAGGATGAGTCATTTTTATCATTTTCAGAGTTTATTTTGACTGAGAACGAACAAAAAACACTTGATAAAGCTGAATAAACGCAACAGATTCCTCCTAAAACGGTTCATTGTGATTTATTTTCTCAGACTAAATGCAACCTTTTTCAGTTAAGCTATGACACAAACAGTCAAGCGATTTGTTTCCTCCGGCCCTTAGAGGCCGTTGCACCAGGTGATTGCCGCCGGCGGTTTGACTCTCCTGCTCAATCTGTATTCAATTTCGAGAAATCGAATCAATGTGACTGTTTTTAAATGAGGAGCCATTTGGCTTCATCTCAGCGCTTCAATTTACCTGAATGCAACTGGCCTTATCATTCAGCAGTCTTTAAAAAATTGTCAAAAAAAATCGGCTGAGGATGGAGGAAGAATTGATTAGATCTGATTCTGAATCCGCGTTGTTTGTTCTCTGATTTCCTTTTCTACAGTTCTGGATGGGTTTTGTCTGACGTAGATCATTAGGCTGCATGTAGATGTAAATAATCCCAGCGTTGGATGTGTCCTGGCTTGCAAACTGTTTCTTGATTGATTTGAGTTTTATCGACAGTAGTTTTGGAGGACTATTCGTACGGCGCCGGACGGAAACAAACAAGCAAAGCTGATGTCTCTGTTACGAGTCTGGACAGCTCGTCGCAGCTGAAATAACAGCACAACGCGCTCTGCGACGCAGCAGATAAGACTGGAAACGATTTGAGATGGGCTGCCGCGGTAACCTCAGGATTAGCCGTATCTTAGCAGACAGAGGGCACAAGTGGTTGTAGCTGCTTATTGTTGATGCATATCTTACCGACTGCAGTTTTATCACATGAGTTATACTGCAACATGGGTTTGTATCAGTTCATAAAGGCAGAGGCGGGATATTTATTATGAGAACTGAAATAAAGATATAACGTATTGGAATTAGATGGTGGATGATGTAGGATTTGGGGGTCGAGATTGAGGGAGGATTTAAAAAATGCTAATGATGATATTTGCCTGTTTTCAAAGGGAATATTTTGGGATTTCTGAACAAGCACAACTGCAATCACCAAAATAAACATCCAGATGGATGGAGGATCAGCAAATCTTTGAGTCATTAGGGTGAATAAATGAATAAATATTAGATATTTACATGACACAAAACTAAAAGCTAGTCTAAATGATCATGAACAGACGTTTGTATGTTTGTATGTCTGCATACAAGTGCGATAGATCGAGGCCTGGAGCAATAAAAGCATGGACAACAATGTGAGGAATGGGAATGATCTGATGTTGGAATTTTATTGCAATTGAATTGCCATTTTATTGATGCTGTTAATATTAGCTTAACAACAGTGATCAGTGTCAGCAACATTAAACTATGTATCATCTGCATAGTGTTTATGTGGCCGACTAGGATCTGTTGGAATGTCATGAAATAATTTAACCTCGGGTTTTTTGTTTTACTCCAGTGTCATATTGTGCTTATTTTTAAATCCATTTAAAACATTAATGCTAATTCTACGAACAAACATGTGAAAAAGGACCCGTTGGCAGTTTTTCTTTTTTGTACTGAACGATTTACTCATGCAGACGATTTGCTAAACAGTCTTTTGTTCCATGATGGTTTGATGGATATGAGTTTCGTGTGTTTGTGTGTGTTATTTCTTCAGCTTTTGTGCCATTAGTTCCAATCTGTTGTCTTTCTTATGCAACAAGGATGCTGCTCAGGATTAATCATACCTCTCACGTTGCTGAATAACTTGGTGTCGTTATGGATGACATCGTTTCCATTAGATCGACTGATTGCGGCTGTAATAAGGAGGAAAAAAGCTGATAACCAGATAGCTAGCAGATATTACCCCTCCCAGTACTCCTTAGTCCTTAATCATTCCAGGATGGGAGCTGTTTGTATCCAGCAGCTCATGTAAGTAACTGATAAAGGTGTCAAGTTCTATCCAAATATATTTGAGTGCGTGCCTTTAAAGCAAATAAAATTTAAAGCCGTGTCAGAATGAAGCGTCCTGTATCCTGTTACCCAACCAACTGCTTTTTTTTGTGTCCTTGTGTACATTAAACCTTCTGTGCTCTCAAGGCCCTCCTTGTTTGTCTTCATTCTTGGCCGCCACGCGTGAAACCAGACATGACCTCCGACCCCGTTTTAGATACCGACGCTTTGCGTGGGGCTGAGCGTCCATTGTCATTTCTTCCCGCCTTTTCGTTAATTATGCATCGTGCATACGCCGCCGTCCCCTGTCCCTGTCCCGCGGATACATCGACCGGGTGAATAAACATCCCGCTCCGAGCTCCTCTGCTCAGTCACAGTCCTCCCAGGATGCCGTGACATTCCCAGAGGAGATTCCATTCCCCCGTAAACAATCCTGGCATTGACATGGGCACTGATTAGTCAGTTGCCAGGGTATTCCCACAATGGCCCAGCGGAGGATAATGAGATCACGTGGACCTTTCATTCAAGACTTTGCTGGCAGAACTTTGTGTGGAACTACTTGGAAATCAATGTAGACAAAGGTTCAGGTTCCTGTCCCACCGTAAGTTTCGACATTCAATAGTTGGTTTTGGAGTACTTTGAGCCGTTGTAGCTCCAAATCTTCCTCTTAATATGTCTGTCATTGCTTGAACTTTCAGAGTTATTAGAATAAGATAATATCGCAATTGTGGTTCAAGAAAATACCCCCTTCTCTTTTTTGGAGACTTATCTTCAAGGGGAAATAAAAAATATGCTTCCCTCGTTTCTCTTGCACAACTTTACAAAACCCTACAAATGGCCTATGTTTCAACCTGTAAGTAGTCTAGACTCTAAAGGTGAGTGGATCAGGTCTGGGGTTAACCTTTGAACCCGGTGTGTCCCGTGGCACATGTGTTAGAATGGAATCCCGCAGACTTAGCCGTCCTGCGTGGAGTAAACATGTAGTCTTTACCTTCTGCTACATTAAGTCGATGTTACCGACATGTTTCGGTGTATTAAACACACAAATTCGATAACGTCTCTCAGCGCCCTTGTCTTGTCGTGCACCCAATGGTTTCCGTTTAGCACTTCTTGCCTTATTAGTCAGATTTGTCTTTTTCTTGGCACAGCGTCTCAACCCTCCAAACCCCCGAGGCCCCAGACGGCGTTTAGCCTCCGCTAAAGCTGACCCAGCTAGTGGGTCACACTGAAACCCACTTTTGGACACCCCGTATATTCATTCCCCCTTTTCCCATTCCACTAATTAGGTTGATGGGTGTCATGTTGTCAGGGTGCATTAAGGTCACATTCACCTATCGTGTCACAACAAGACATCTGTCAATACTCTATTTGCACAAGTATGTGTGTGAAAGTATGTTGACCTATCTTTACACCGTTGTGCTGCAGGTGCTATTGTTCGTCTACTCCTTCTGTTCTCCTTTTCCTACAACTTGGATCGGAGTAGAATTTCATTTGTAATTCTGCACAGTTCTGTGGATTTGTTTTGAAACCAAGAGCCCTGCCCTGCCCTGTCCCCTTTCCCTGGGGAGGGGGGGTGGGCTTTCGCTGTTTGTGTCCTTCACACAACCGTGTTCATGCAAAGAATGCCGATGCATCTCTTTCTCCAGGCTCACATTGTCTTTTATTTGCTCTTAAACTGTATAGAGGTGGACGGAACAATGTTTGTTCCCTCGGACTCCTGGATGTGTCGATCCTCAGGCCGTCGTTGTACCTTTTTATTGGTTTGAAGGCACGTCTGAAGTGCTGTGTGACTAATGTTTGCACACTGTGTAGAACAGCAGCTGGTTGCATTGAATCAACAAAGCAGGACCGTCATTGGCTGCGGTCGGAAACCATTTACTTCCTTATCGTGTGGCAGACAGCATTGAACTGTCTGGTCACCAAAGCGCATCGTCTCGTTCTGTTGTATTATCAACTCAGTTTTATTTGGTCCTTTTTCAAGGAGACATGATTCTTCTCTTCGCTATACAGTGATGAGCAAATATGGGAGCAAATATTACACGGAAGAAAAAAATTTTCATAATATCGATGTGTTTTACTTGCTATTCTAATGTAAAACAACTAATATTTGAATATTAAACATGTTTAACAGAAAGAATTGTGTTAGATCATTGATAAATAAATAAACTGATGCAGTGTTTATTATCTAAATCTGATTATTGATTTTTGAAGTGAGAATGCAGTAAGGAACGCTTCTGTCTGCCTGGAAAATGAGCTGAGCTAACGCGAACTGTACCGCTGCTTGTCTCTTGGTGACTCAAGATCCAGACGGTGAACAAACCCAGAGTTGTAGAGTTTTTGATACCCAACGCTGTCCTTTGGCACCCAGAGTTTATCCATCCTACAAAGGTGTTTGGAATCAACAAGGTCACTCATATCCAGTCTTCTCACGTCTGAGCGAAGGCAGGAGATGTAGGGGATAGTGTCGAATGTCACGCATAAACGGTGTCGTAAAAGAACTGCAAAACGCTGCATAGGTAATTGATTTTGGTCTAAGGTTAGTCCTGGGACAGCTGACTGCAGACTGGTTGACTCCACGGGTGTTGGGGGTGGACATTCATTGAAGACCCTGGATTTGGATTGCCTTACAGTCCTCATTCGGGGACGGTGCCTCATTTCCCAGATGAATTAACGTCTGCCACATCGTTTCAGAGAGTAATCCACCAGATTACGATCTGCCATTTTATCCAGCGTTTTAGGGTATCTGCAGTGATTGCCTTTGCGTTTGCCAATGATTTAAAGCGCTGGGACAGAACGAGCCTTCGTCTGCATTGACATAAGGTGCTGTGTCACTCGAGGATGCTGAGCAGACTGCTGTGTCATGGCCTAATTCCCATAAAGCTTCCATTTACCTCATGAATATGCACAGCTGATAGATGTAAAGTCAGGGCCTATCCATTAAACGCCGGCTCGGGTGTCGAGATGAATAACGATGAATGCACCTGCTGCACTATATTTACCGTTTGCATGAAGATAATAATAAAGTTTCATTGAACACAAGAGTGTGTCTGATCTCTTGCTTCTTTGAAAGAAGTTGAGTGGTTGTAGATTTTCACAAGCCGCAGCGTTTTAAAAAAAGACAGCGAGTGAAAGCAACACCTGCCTGGTTTTATAGCCGTAGTTCAACTTTGACCTCAAAAGTTGCTTCCAGTGACATTCTTGACTGGACAGAGTTTTACAACCATGAGCAAATTCATGTTTTAAAGGGCTATAATTGATGCTATACAAATAAAGTTGACTTGAGCTGACTTTCTCAGACTGGGCTGGGTACAAAGGACATTTCTTGACCTCTTCATACTAAACAAGTGAATCGTCTCTCATCTTAAAAGCACTTCTTTTCTCAAAAGCCACAAAATGTTTTGTGGTTTGACAAGTGTGCTAGTGAACCGTCTACGTTAGATTTTTCTCCAAGACTGTGTTGCAGGCTCCTCTTTATCGTATTCTTGCACAATAAATCAGAACAGAAGCCAAAGTAATGAGGTCAGGACACCGAGGGAAGCATCCAATCAGTGAGTCGTGAGTTTTCGCTCGCATGTCTTTATGTTATAAATGCAATCAAAGATAATTGACAGGGGATATGCCACCGTTGGACGATAGGATTAGTTTCAGCTGAATCATCCGGCAATTTTGTCGAGATTTATGTCCAAGTATTCCTGAATAATCACTTATTTATTGGTGTTTATCGCAGTGAGTCAGCACACGGCAATGGAGACGGGCTGAATCTTACTTCCTCTCTTTCCACACGTTGACCTCAGCAAAACACTTCTTGCAATTATTTCATCGCTAGCAATTGCACAGATGGACTGCAGAGGCCCTGAATAGAGTAAATTAGAAAGTCCAGCCTCTACGAATTTAGCAATCTTTTCTCACCGCGTTATCTTCATCTTCCTGGAGTGCAAAGTAATTAAAATGTACAGCTGTTGGTGAGTCAACATGGCTATTAACATAACAGTTTCCGGTAGAAGCGTCAAGTGGATGTTAGATGAACAATTAAGAAGCTGCTCTGGCATTTTCACAAATTGATTGTGCTCATAACCGTTTCCTTGAAGGTTATCTTGGAGTTATTATGTAATTAAAGTCCTTCGTGGGTTGTGGACAACAACCTTGCGAAAGTGAATTGAAGAAGATGTTTAAAAAGCACGATTTAGTTTGACCTGACTTGAACTTTTCTTTATGAAACTTTCTCTTGATTTTATTCTTGCACCTGAGACCATGTTGTACTTACAATTTATGTTAATTTATGTTGAAACTCAATCTTCTCGCGGACACTCCGATGGCAGCCATTCCATTTTTAAATGCGCCGTTACGGTTTGTATAAAACATTCTGCTTTAGCCTGAAAGCGTAAAACTGATTTTATGTTCCCGAGTTAAGAGTGTTTTGTGCTTCCAGATGACGCCGTTTACAGTCAGCGCATTCCTCTGTTGGCGATTGCACTTGTGTCAGCTGATAAACAGATCGTCAACATATTTTGCACAGAACATTGCTCCTCGGTTTGTTGTACCTGAGATAACCAAACCACTGTGGTGTGAAACGATACTGGACCCACTCCTAGTTTTGTCTATTTTTGTGTGTGTGTCCAACACTAAAACTGTGTTCTTCAGGCTGTCTGAGCAAACGCAACATAAATTTAAAACAACAGTATGACTGAATAGAGACAAAGAATTGAAAATAACGGAAATGTTTAATCTGGGAAGGAATACGGCGCAACCTTTGAGGTTCAGGGATCCCAGGGATCCACGTTATCAGAAAATGAAGGAGACTTGGAATAATGGTGAACCTTCCTCGAAGTGGACAACCTGCCAAAAGTCCATCCGATATACGCCTTGATAGATGTCAGTATATAAAGAGTGTATAAAGTAAATAAAGGATGGATGGACCTGGAAAGAACCCATTAAAGTTTGATTCTATATACTGGCTTCAATTGTAGTCGAATGTTTCGTACTCCTAGATTGATGACATAGACATTGTAAAGTACATTGACACACAGGAAGTGGGTTCATTTCTGTCCATCCGGGGAGATGTTGAATGAACGAACCGCTAATGCATCAGACAGTTCTCCTTCTCCAGTCAGCTCATTTGTCATCGTGTTAATTAAGATCCCAATCTCACCTGCTATTGCATTATCTCCTCCTGTGATTGTCTAATTGTACCCACCCCCCTCCCATCCTTATGAAATGGGGGGGGACCTTATCTGATTATCTGCTCTTTATCAAGTTAGGTTTTATCCAAACCCAGTTCTTCTCAGGAGCCTCCAACAACAGCTTCAAGATCATTGATCTCCTCCTTTGGAAACATTTTTGTACAAGACAAAGTGACTCATGATGATTGTCTTTGGATTGTGTCTCTTGGCAGTCTTACATTCACCGTAGCCAAAATAAACAATTAAGACAGCACACAAAATTGTTTTTTAATGAGCTGATCCCGGTGATGATTCCTGCTTTTGTCTCATAGTAACTGTTGCCATCGTTCAGACGAGGTTAACTTCAGGCGTTTTCCTAAGGACCGGTAATTTACTTAATGTGTCAAGACATTTAGACAAATCCAATCAGGAGATGCCAACTTCAACTTGACTGAAAGTAAGAAAACATCAAACATGCTCAAAATTTACCAAGTAGTTCAATTTGTTAGATGTCAGAATCCATCTCGATGTGAGTTTGTGAGTTCTGGGCCCAGTTTGGATGAAACCAATCTGTTTCCACATTGATTCTGCATGTTTTCAGTTTTTTGGGCTCAGTTGTTGGGGACAAAATAATTCAGGCTCCAACTTACACACCAGTTTCGACACGCCGCAGTACAGTGGGATTGCTCCATCGTCTTTGGCAGCGTCATCTATGGCGACGCCTGTGAGATTAGCCGTCCTGATGCTAACCCAAATGTGGGCTGGTTGTCAAATCCTCCGCGTTGTCTCCCGAGACCCAGACCATGCCAGCGAATTAAAGAGGCTTTCACAGCTAACGAGGCCTTCATTCCAAACACACGAGCAAGCTTTGCACTGAGGAAACAATAAGTGTGTCTGAATAATTTCCTCCCTTGTGCTCAAAGTTTACTGAAAACAACTTTTTGCTCATGCAAGTGGTGTGAAAGTGGAGTAGGAATGCAGGATTGGCCGGCAGAAGCATGACATGATGGATAGGCGTTAAGATAAGGATCCTGTCTCCACAAAAGTACATGGAAGATTCATATTGACTAAAGTGCAGAGTTGCGAAACTGGTTCTAGACTAAAAAAAATTGCCCTTTTGATTTTGAAGTAACGTCTTTTCAGACAAGAGGAATAAGTTTGCTGCTGATGACTAAACAGGTTGCTGCATGAACTCATTACTCCCAAAGGCAATCGTCCCATTGTAGTTTGAACTCCACAAAAACTGGAGTGAAACTGGTTTCATTCATGAGTATAGCAGCTCTTTAAGTAAAAAAAAACAACTTTTTTTGCTTATTACTTTTTCATATGGGATGTAGCTCTGAGTATTTACACCTGATTGAGTCAGCATGTTCTGGCTGAGGCCAGTTCTACCTTATTTTAAACAAAAAGCTGGCGACCTTTTCTCTGTGGGGAGATTTTTATCTTTAAGTAACATCGACTGCTGCAGCAGATAAATAACATTTACTACAGCAAGGAATGGAACCGCTTGAACGTGGAGAGGAATAAGCCACTGGGAAGTGTGGAGGGTTGCTGGCACTCTGTAAATTCACCTCTTTTATTTAAATAGTATTTCCCAACTTAATCTAAATGGAAGCAGTTGCAGCAGAACATCCCGAGAAGATAAACCACAACATGTTTTGTCTTCTCTGTGTGTGTGTGTGTGTGGGGGGGGGGGGGGGGGGCAGTCGTTCGTTATTGGCCAGAATAGAAATGAATAACTGACAAAAATTGCAAATGACAACTTTGATCAGTTTCACGCTGCAGGAGGATCACTGGTAGTGACAACTTGTCCGTTTCCATTGTGAGGCCAAACATTAAAACTGATGGAGCGACAGCAGGAATTAAGGAAAGTTGCTGATTTTCATCACACACCATCTGTTGTGTTTTTTGTCGTCTCAATCTCAAACTGTTTTTCGCACCATTTGTTAAACAACTGATCCAAAGCAAGCGTTCGACTGCGAGGCAATTAATTCGCCCATGAAAAGACGAATTAATCGATAAGTTAATGTAAAGAAAATGAATGTCCAGCTACGGCATTCCAGAATAATACTAACAATTGTTATTGGCTGACCCGATTGCATGCATTAGTCTCTGCGTTATTATTTTCATCACAGCTTCGACTTCAACATCCGAAGAGGTCGTCGTGTAAATGAGCTTTGCCTCCTTAGTATCGATTTCAGGCGGGCGGCTCGATGTGCTTCTGATCCGATCCCTCGGGGTTTAGCGCGAGGTTTAATCTGTCGGGAGAGTGGATGTGCTTAGTGGAAGGATGTGAAACACAAACTTGGAGCAAACGCTCAGACTTCGTAGGATATAGACCCGTCCTTCGCGTCGATGTTTTTTCATTTCACGGCCTCAATTCCGGCGCCTTTTCAAAGGTTTTATCCGTTTCGGTCGAATCCGAGTCATTGGAAGGTTTGACAAAAAGTAGAGACACTCTCATTTCAATCTGAGGATTTATCATTGAGGCTACAGATGTTGCCATCTTTGTGTATGGTTACTATGGTTACAGGCGATGTTGGCTTCCACTGGGAAAAGCTTCTTTTTTTTTTTTTTTTTATGTGTCATTACCAGATTGGAAGGTTTGTGCACACGTTGGTCAGGTGTGCTAATTCCTAGTGACATTAGAGATTAAATTCACAGATAAATCTTCTTTTTTATTCCCTCTCTGGCTTACTTTAGCTAACCGATATACAAGAAGTCAGCTCAAACAAGAAGTTTTTCCGGTCTGGAGGATATAATGATTCAGATCCACCCTAGAGGTTTAGGGAAAACACAAGCTGTAATTGTTTAATTTGTGTAATTGTTTCATTCCTGTATTCCACCTCCCCGATGGGAACGGGGGATGTTTTCCACGCAGAGCCGGCTGGATTTTTAATCTCCTCGGAGCCGCCGAGGCTCCGTCCTATCACAAGGTCGACTTGCTTTACGGCTTTTCTGCTGCATCAGGTATCCCACCGCCCACCCGCCCGCCTGCCTGTCACGCTCAAAATTGCTTTGTCATTTACCTAATGCACACACTCGACACCTTCTGCACACAAAACAAGTGTGTTTTCACACCCGCACGACATGCATGCCTGCGCCGCCACAGACGGGTTGAGCCGATGTCCTTCCTGTCATTTAAGATGAGTTTGGGTGTGCAGCACACCTCCGCGCTCGCGTCACGCCATCTTACCTGCAGCGATTCATGCACTTCAGTTGTGTGTGTTCACACACACGGAAACAGCGGTGTGGATGTGGTTTTTCGCCTCTTGAGATATCCGCATTAACCACCACCACACCCAGCGTTCCTCTGGTTAATCCCACACAGACGTGGATACGCTCGCTAATCCCAGATGCAGCCGTTGAGCCGGCGGGCCATGCATCGTTTGGCTGGCACCACGTCGGACGAGCTAAAATATACTCTGGAAACAGGAAGTATAAAACACAGTCGAGTTTTGATAGAACTTTCTGCAATAACAAGAAAGGAATTGCGAATAAATGATCCGTCGATGCACAAAATTTATATCGTTCTGGAGAAACGGAATCATATTTTCTGTTTTCAAGTGGACCTTATATTCTTTAAAATGAATTCCTTCAGGTATCAAAAAAGGTGGGACTGTGTTGGGTGTTCGTTCACATGGGGGGGGGGGTTATTATTTTGTACGTTCTCTGTTTATTTCCTACACCGAGCTGCTCGCCACAGAAATCCTTGGAGGTTATGTATGCCCGGCACGTCTCCCTCAGATGTACAACCAGCTGCTTAGATTCGGCCTGCAAGGATCTTCTCCTCCCACACTTTCTCCTCCACCCCCCCCCCCACACACACACACACACACACTCCCTCCATCGTCATCCTCCTAGGATTAAAGCACATAGCTTCTGACTGCCACAGAAAAACACGTTCGTCTCTCCTCTCTTTTATTGGGTCATTCCTGCTGCGGCCCCCGTCATCTATTTTCATCACATTTGGATTCGCGCCGGTGGTGGTGGTGGTGGTGTTGGGGGGGGGGGGTGTTATCACGTGGCTGGTAATATATAGCATTAATACCCAAAAGGGTGTTCCCTGCTGTGATGATGGGTGGACTGTGGCGCAGTGGATGGGAGATAACCATTGCTGGTAATCCCACAGGAACATTAGTTATATAAACGACGTTTTAAATAACAATTAGCGATGCATTTAACATCCTGGAAGTAACGTGACGTTGTGTGACGTGTGTAAATTTTTTGCTTTAGTCCTTTAAATGTCGCAGCCTTTATAGCTGAAACGACGTAAACGGTAACTGAGTCGCTTTCGTTATTTTGCAAGAAGGAAATCTTCGTCGGCTCTAGCTGATGCAACCACTCCTCATTCTCATCATCTAGTTGTCCCAGATGTAACCCGCCCACACTGCCTCAAAAAAGAGGAAGCTGATGAAGACCTGGGAGCAGGTGGAGGAAATGATTCACCCTCCCCGGCAGCAGGGGGCAGAAATGAGTCATCTCGGACACGCTGGCTTCTCTTTTGATGTGTTGTTTTTGTTGTTGGTGTAAATAGCATCTACATATCGATGTGACGATGTGATGGGTTTCATCTATACTAAAAAGAAAGTGTTAGCTTTGCTAAGTAGCGTGTTGGTAAATAACTTCTGCTGAAGGTTAATGCTAGAAAAATGCTAAACCTGCTAAAGGTTATCCAGTACAGCGAGGAAAAAAAATGCCCAACTAGCTCCAACTGGCTAATGATAGCACAGATAAGTTTGCAAGAATAAACTTTCAAACTTTGTGACTTTGTAGTGAGAACATGATTTTACAGGCAGGATTTAGTGATCCATTTGTTTTTGATGATGCAATTCTCTCTTTTTTTTTGGGCAGGGTTATGTCCCGAGTGAAATTTCATCAGATAGCCTTCTTGGGCAAATGAATCATATTTTTGTCTTCGTCCTTCCACCAATAGCGTCTGCGCTAATTCTCTGTGGTGACCGATAAATAGGCTTAATGCTAACCAGACTTTTCTTACATATTCGTCATGGAAAATGAGAATCATATGAGTTTTCTTTTTTTTTCGTGTGTGTGTGTGTCAAAAATGCAGCCGAACATGTTTGCCTTCGTTTGCCTGACTCGGATCTTTTTCACCTCCTGTCATGTGGATTTTGCAAATTGGGGTATTGTGATGTCAATGCTGAATCAGCAGCCTTTAGTCGAGTCAATGAAAACCGTTGCCTCTTTAACATCTAATACGATTATTTGTTAGTTCAGAAAAAAAAAACAAACAAACCACGATTGGATGGTTGATGATATGTTTGGAGAGCGCTCGCCGCTGCAGCGCCCCTCGTTTGCCTGCTGATTCACATCAGAACGTGCGAGCCAGAATCTCCATGTGGTAACACACCCGAGTGAAATCCTGCTCCGACAGCGTGACTTATTAGATCTGCAGACTACACACAATTAATGCATTTCTTTTTCTCCCCCCCAACCCCTGTTCTCCCACCTCCTCTCCCTTCTTTTCCCTTCCCTTCGCACGTCTCCCTTTCAATCCCTTCCCTCGTTCTCCTCTCCTTCTGTTTTCCTCCCAGTCATCCTCCCTCTTGCCTCTACATGTGATTTCTTTTATCTCGTTTGTCTTTCTCCCTCGCGATCTACCTCTCCCCCCTCCCTCCCTTCTCCCTCTCCCCCCCTCCCGTCCCTTTCCGACTCCTCTGGCAGGCTGCACATTGCGGTGAGTCAGTATCATGGAGACAGGCGGCGGGGCTGCCGCAGCGGTGGGGAGTGCAGCGCTAGGACTGCTGGGAGCCACAGCCTCGTCCGGCCATGACATCCTGGACAGGTAAGGAACCCCTCGCGTCCCCCCCTCCCACCCTCATCCATCACGGAAAAAAGTGTGTGAGTGTGTAACTGTGTGAAGACCACACCTCGGGTTTTGCTAGTTTGTTTAGAAGGAGAACGCGGCCGATGGAACGTCTGCGTTTTTGCGCTACGTTGAGTTTTTGACTGCTGGAAAAACTGGTTTGCTCTCGCATCGGCGCCGGCGTGGGGGTGTGTGTGTACACCTGCATGTGGGAGTGTGTGTGTGTGTGTGTGTGTTCATGACGGATAGGGGGGGTGTTTCTTGGCTTCCTTTAGACCTCAAGGAGAAATGACAGCGGGCTTTGTGCATGCAGGGGGGGGCGAGGAAGAGAAGGGGAGATGTGCTGTAGCTGAGCTGATAGGGTGAGTTTGCACAGTCACCACCCCACCCCCCCCTATTTAAGCCCCCCCCCCCCACACTCAACCGGTCATCCACATAGCAAATGGGCATTGCCACCACAGGAAAGCCCTCATTTTGGGGGGGGTGGGTGTTCCTTGGGACCCACTGGGGGGGGTCGAGGGTGTCGACTTACAGTCAGTTACGTCACTGCTCCAGCTGCACGCCCACATGCCTGTGCACTGTTATCACACACACACACACACACACACACACACACACACACGCCCCGAACCTAACAGAGATTTTTAAAGCTGCTGTCGCACGTGGCGACAACAAACACACCCTCATTCATTGTCAGTGAGGGTCTTCTTCCCGTGTCCCCTCATGCATAGAGGTGGTGGTGGGGGGAGGTGGGGGTCTCTTGGTGTTGTTCAGGTGCTGCTGGGATATCTACTGTTGTTACACCCTCCACCAATGAGGGACGACACTCCAACGCCTTCCGGGGATCTCCTTTGATATGTTGTATAATCAGGAGGAAATTAAGGCGGTGACTCATCCGGCTCTGATTTCCTCACTCTTTCCGTTAGTCAGCGCTCACACCTGCCCGCTCTGAAACACACTGAATCACACTGGATGTGCCCGTACAACCGCTTCCAGCGTCACTTAACCAGGAGACTCAATTATTCACCTGCCCCGCTGTGTCCGCGGCGCCGCTTTTATTCCGGCGTACATCCTGTCGCTGTTTTCATCAATACGCACCACTCCATGTTGTGTGTGTGTGTGTGTGTGTGTGTGTGTGTTTTATTTTAGTTTTATAGAGGATGATACAGTTGAGGCTGCTCAGCTCCATCCACCTGCCCCTCCAGTCCTGAACTGGGTCTAAATCCTGCACCAGGGTTACCATGGCAGCAGCAGCTTAGCATACATTAGACAGCGGTCCAGCGTTACTTCTGAGTGAGTGAAAGGAAGAGAGAGGCTGAACGGACACCCCCGTGTGTCTCTGCTGAATCGCTCGTGGACGACATCGTGTACAGTTTGCGGGGCGTGTGCTCAGATTTTTAATCGGGGACCACTGGGGGGGGGGCGTTTGGACCACTGGAGCGTTATGTAAGCCGGTGGATCCTGGTGGACAGCTGTGGACCGGGGGGGTGGTGGGAGTCGGGACACTATTTTAAGGAGGCGATGCAGAGGAAGACTAAACGCCGTAACTTCATTCCGTCGGTGAGATCAAATCCGAAGCAGTTAAGGATGACGAACTCGCCCGAATCCGTGACTCAACTGATTGCATGGCTTCTAATTTAAGTTACACACCGGCTGTGGGTGGGGGGAGCATGTGCTTATGTGGGCAGTTGATTGAACACGAGGGGCTTGTCGGTTATAGTACAATAAACAGTAGTACGCTAACGTACAAACAGATGAATGATGATGTTGTTTTGTCATCTGATTACAGCCTTACTATAAGGCGCACCTTTAATGAATGGCCTATTTTAAACCTTTTTCCATATACAGTATAAGGCACACTGGATTTGAAGGTGCTTTGTTGGATTTTTAGAAAACTAAAAAGCTTTTCGGTGCGCCTTATAGTGCGGAAAATACTGTATTTGTTGTTGTTGTTGTTGTTGTTGTGAGGTGCGCTTCACGTTTGTCGCCGCTCAGCATCCCAGACGGGTCACATCTCGTAATCTATTCTGGGTTCTGACGGGCCGGTCTGATAAAATAATCCCGTTGACATCACAGTGATTTCTTCTTCCAGATGAAAGTAGGACATCCCATTTTTACAGAAGAATTTAGGGAAACGTCTAAATTGGAATTTCTGTGCAGTTGAAATTTAAATTCTCATGCTTTGCTCCACAAGATATAAAGAATATAGTATATTGTAGTTGAGGACATCCCATTTTTATTTAAGTCAGTCAGTTTTAGTCAATAGCATAAAATATTCTGTGTAAACACTCCTTGTGGAGCAATTAAACAGTTTATTTCACCTTTATTCATGTATTACATTAGTGGCAGAGTGGAAATTGCTTTGTGTAATTAAACCATAAATCAGGTCATTCACAGCGCCGACAAAATTGGCCAGTTATTTTAAGCTGGCGTGTAAATAAATCACCGGTGACGGTGTTGACGTGGAGCTCACTAATGCCAGGTAACGGAGCTGGGCGGGGCGGGGGGGGGATAATGATCCGGAGACCTCGGCTCACCATCAATTATTGGGTGAGGGCATCAACGCGTGATGTAAAGTTTAACCAGCACTTTCTAACACACATGTTCACCCATGATTTAAGTTGGTTTTAAAAATAGACTTGACTTTGCTGTTTTCCAACAATCGGATTCCTACTTCCTGAAACTGATCTGAACTGGATTGGACGGATCTGTTTTTGGGTTGTGGTTGAGGATTCAAGACGCTGATTGAAAGTTGAATCTAATTGTGGTATTTTTCCTCTGATTTTTAGTGAGGTGTACCGAAGCTGTCTTTTTCCCTAATCGCTTTTGCTTTCATGGAGCGATTCTGTTTTTATTCTCTGACTATCAATTTGACGTGACTCTGACTGGCAAACCTTTTCATCTGAATAAAAAAAAGAAAATCCACGATTCATTCTTTCCAAATAAAAGATGTCAAGTCACTCAGTGAAAATTCCAGCATTTTTTTTTTCTAAACTGCAATATTTATGACAATCTCTTCACTGGCGTGTACCCCCACTAGGCAGTATTAAAAATGTCATGATAATAAAGAGTTCCAGGCCATATTGTCCCTGCAGGATTTCCATCATACTGTGGATTGTTGTTTTTAAAAAGGTCTTAAAAGTCGTTTGTTAATTCTATTTCCAATTTTGGCACATATAATCCTTGGTGACACAAAAACCAAGCTTGAATCTCATTCTTAGGAATAAAAGTAGCTCCAGCCAAAATCAGTGAGTAGATATGATCCTGCAGGAACTTTACTTTCTTACAGAACTTATGAAATCAACCCAAAATCCCATTAAATTCTTCTAAATTCGAACGTATGGCACTCCACTGTGTTTGGCCTTTAAGTCACAACTCATTGGACATCAGCCGGGCATTGCATTATTATTCTCTGGACAGTGTTATTGGCAATTCTAAAAGTGGCATTCATCCATGTCTTCAGACCACTAAAGAAAACATGCCCTTTAAAAAACTCAGCCGCCCAAACTGGCAAAAAAAAAAAAAATTTGCTCAAGTTTCTCTTGTTCTAAATTTGTTTTCTCCTAGATTTAAACTGGTAAAATCTTAACAGACAGGTTTTATCCATGTTGTGCCTCTTGGTATTTCTTTCCTCCTTCGCTTTTAGCACACAGAAACAGCACTGCGGGGGAGGGGGGGTAAAACTCCAAAACACAGCGGGAACTCTTGTTAGTGACGAGTTTGTGCAGGTTGTGCTGTTTCAATATGTTTTATACATCCTGTTGGTCCTGTTGATGCTAATTCAATATGTGGTGGTGCTACATTTTCATTTATGCACTCAGTGGGAGTGGCTACCTCATGGTATAATTTGGTAATCCAATCAAGTGATCTCAAATCAAACAGGTTTGCATATTTGTATGCTGGCCTCACCCTTTTCTCAACAGCTTTCTTAACATCGTCCTTCCTGATTGTTGAAATATTGGGTAAAACAGTCGTTGCTCTCCTGGAGGTTGAGTATGTTGAACAAGGCGCTCTGCGGTGAAGCATGCTAATACCGAACAAGTAAATTTGTGGCAGGAAAATGAATGCAGAGAGAGATTAACGGCTTTTACGTGTGACAGCTCGTTGATTTAAAACGTTCTAAGTGGACGTTTATCTCCGTTTTTCGGAGCCGAAGGGAGAAAAGTCTGAGAAGGTGAGGAGCTGTGGAAGCCCGGTGGGAGTCCTGCTTCTTCCTCTTTATATCTGGCTCGTAATGTTTAGAGGTTAGACGGCGACGTCACATCAGGTTAAAGCAGCGTTTTGTGCCCTGCTGCGTTTTCAGGAGTGTCTGCAGCAGGTGCAGCCGTTCATTTCCCCTTTCATGCCTCCTTACCAAGGAATGCTGGGAATGTCGGGAGTGTACAGCACTTGTGAACACCGAAGGTGATACTCGAGGGGGAGAAATGCAGCGTTGCTTTCATCCCTGGCCTCTAGAAGCACTTCACGCTGTGTGAGTGGTTCTCAAACTTTCACCGCTAAGTGGTGGTCGCCGTGGCGTTGGGATGTCGACCGGTCGACCAGAAACTCACTGAGGCTTCTCAAAGGTTGCTCTCCACTTAACCCCACGTGATTCAAATAGTGCCTCACGACGGCAACCACAGTTTCACACTCGGATTGAAATACATTACAAGAAAGTATTGGGCCCCGTACTGGAAACCCAATCCCAACGTAAGGCAGAGGGAATCTGAGTAACACAAAAAGTTTTATAGGTGCTTTTACTTAACAAGGCAAACGGTTGTCTGTTTTATCACACGAATAAACAACCAAACTGAATCAGTAACTGTTGGCAGCTGGACTGGACACACTTAGGCCTGTCCAACCTCATAATCACTTAAATAGACTATTCTCAGAAGCATGAAGTTGGCCAGTAGGTCTCACCAGTAGGACGACTTGGCAAAATGAAAGGAAATTTATGAAAGGAAAATCTGCTTTGGTGGTCAAAACACTTTGAAAACTACAGTTTGGCTGCGGGAGATGAAAGAATTAAATATCTATATGCTGGTGTTTTTTTTGCATATTCATGCATTAACACAAAACAGGACCTCATGACTCAACTGTATCCATATTTTATGACACCTCTATGAAAAGCATGACAAATGCAGAATCTGTGTGTGTGGATGTTTCAACACAGTAGTTGTGCAATAACGACAGAATTTTTACCCCTCGTGCAAAAGGTTTGGAGGATTCAAACGTTGTTTCTGTGACATTAGACTCAACTGTTAGCGACCGACTGCTTTTTAAACTCCTGCAAATGAACTCATCTTTAGGCAATGAACTGCAAATGTTTAAAAGACACAGTTTGCAAGGATCAGTGAAGACGGGTTAGAGATCAGATTTTGAATACACAGATTTTACTGACAGTTTGAAGAACAATTTTTTTGCTCGCCTCTGACCTTCTGACGGATTATTTAATTAACTTCTTGGGTTTCAAAGCTGAAGTGCCTTAGCAATTAAAGATGAATTATTTTATCTTGTGGCTTCATCTGTGGAAACATGGTTCAGAACTAATGTGGTTTCACTTCTTAAAACTGAATCAAAAGTAGAACTGCCCACGAGCCCCCCTGTTTGTAGGGTTTATGAGCTCCCAGTCCTTTGAGTCTGGGGTAAAACCTCCTTTCTGAATGTTAAAGTCCTGTTTTTTGTTGGGTTTGGTCTAATTTGCATGAAGCACTGAAGATCTGTGAGTTGTTAGCGTCGGAAGCACAACAGAGAATTGTGTGTCGGTAAACTACATCACAGCAGCGTTGCCTGGAGTTCCAGGCCCCCGGTGGTCTGATCCGGGTTTGGTGGAAGCCGTCGACATGCAGCTGCTACAGAGTCGTCTCCTTTATAGATTTAGAGGTTCCCGTGTTCTAAAAGGTGGATAACAGTCTTTGAAATACTGGCTGGCGTGCAATTCTGTTTCATCACCGCCGCTCGGCTCAAACCAGGACATCCTTAAACGTTGACTAGAAATCTGTAGAGACGTCTCAAGTTGCTCCAAGGAGGCGATTCAGACTCATTCGTCAAGTTGTCCTTTGCCTTTGTTGGTCCCTGGGTGCTGACCACGGCGTATTTAAAGCACACGGAAGTAGGCCATTGTTCAGTCAAGAGATTTCCAAACTATTAAATAGATTTTAAAGTTGGACTTGTGCTTTAATTACATCAGATATGCTATTTATTTATTATTTATAGCCAGTTTTATGTAGCCTTATCCGTTTGGACCCATATCCTCGACACTCTCCTGTTGATGGGTCTTTGATCTCTAGGTTTACTTAAATAGTCCAAAAGTAAAAGAAATACCCAAAAAGAAGTCAAAGGTGGGCACAGATTCTTACTTTTGCTCTGACCTGCTTGCTGTAGCGCCGTTTAGCGTCCAGCGGAATATCGTAGACGGGTTTTAATTGAATATCAATTGCTCACCATTAATGTTCTTAAGTGTTTTACAGAAATCCATAACGGTTCTCCATCAGTCTCCACACGAGCAGACGTTTTACCGATACAGCACCGCAGTAACACAGCGGTCAGCTTACAGTGTTGGCTTTACATTAACGCGTTACTCTTGTTACACAAGAGCATTGATGTCTTGAAGATTACAGTGTTTTAAATACATCATGCGTGTTATTGATGATCCGTGATCTCACATGCGTTTCTGCAGGGGTCTAAGGCCCGGACGTCACCTGGAGGACGACGACATTGTGCCTGAACTGGCTCACATCCATCCCAGAGAGAGGCCTGACTGGGAGGAGACCATTAGTGCCATGGTGAGACACACATACACACACACACACACACACACACATTCCTGTCATATCCATTGTTAACTTGATCAGTCGTTTGCTGCCGGTCACATGATCATCCGGATCAGTTTTCGTCCCGGAGGATTGATCGGTCGCCTCCCTCCTCTTATTGGCTCAACCTGTCAGCTGTCGCTGTAACTCTATCGCGCGTTCATGATTAATGCAGGCGACCGCCGGCGTCAAACGTCACCCGTCTCCAAACTCTTCCCCGTGTTTACCTCCCCTCCTGCATCCCTTTCACCAGAACCCATCATTCATTATTTCCTTCCTCTCCCATCTTTTGGTTCCAGTCTTGCCTCTCGCATCAAGAGCACAGCGGGAAAAAAAATCAGGCCGTCTCCATGGTAACGTGCCGAGCCACCCGCGGTCGGCTTGTGGTTGGAACCCCATTACAAGTGCTCCTTTCGATCGGGCAACAGAGGGAAACAGAAGCGATCGTCTCATCAGACTAATGAATATTGATCACAGAGGCGGGGTTTTAATTCTGCATGTCTGCAAGTCTTTGTTCAATATTTGATACGGAGGGACTCTTGAGCAGCATGCATTATACATGTCTCCAGTGTTTATAGGAGGCGATCAGACGCGCCAAGCAACTTTGGCGGGAGCCGTCGCATCGACGCCACGTCGCATAAACTCCATCAGATCCGTAACGGATCACTCGGAGTCCGACGGCGACCACCGAATGACAAGTCGTTAGAAAAGCGTTAAACTTTGCGCGGCGGGAAACAAATTCTAAATGATTCACACCTCCCTGTAGATTCATGGTGAAACGCAACAGGTTTTTTATTTCCCTTGTAAAAGCTGTCATTTTGTCACCGCTCTACCAAAACGTCTGATCGTCTGACGAGCGTCTCATCCGACGACATTAAGCAGCTGTTCCAGCACGCCGCTTCCACGACAGTAAACATGTCATCCAAGTGTTCAGTAGGCACTAAAAGAATAACGGGCTACTGCTTTGTCACCCGTGGAGAAAGGCTCCAGATTTTTTTTGCGAAGAGAATCGTCAGAGAGACTTCATCTTTATGAACATGACTGACGCTGTTTATCTGCTTCCCCCGGTGATTCGCTCACAGATCTGAACTTCTTTCCGTTCCAGAGATGTGTTTGTGTCTGTTTTCTTTATCACCATGTCAACTCATTTGTCTCGCAGCATCTCCTCCAATGACCTGGACCCTCCCCGGGGCTCAGCAGATGTTTACTTGACCAAAAGCTCGCTTTTCATTTGTAATTTAAGCCAAATGAAGCACATGACTGGCTTTAAGAAATATCTGGAGAAAGAAGGGTGGTGGCAGATGTTGAAGAGGCCCTTTGGTCTAATTCTGCTGCATAACTTCTTCGTATTGAGAAAAAATAAAAGAATGTAGCATTACTGACACATCTTCAGCAGAACAGCACCTTAATTCACTCTTTTGCACCCACATCTATAAATAAGTCCCTCTTTTTTGCCAATCTCTGAGCATTATTCACTTCATTGCATCATGTGATCGTCCCTGCATCACGCCGCTTGTTACTGATGCAGGTTGTGATCGCTGGAGGTAAACGCAACCAGTCACTTAAATAATTCTGGGAGTGGTGGCGTTTTTACGCACAAGAATGCTTCTGTTTTCCACAAATGATGGAAACTGGTGGAACTTTTTCAAAGATGCACGAAGCCCTAAAGCGAACGGTTTCTGCAGCGTTTGGCCGCCGTGATGTCTGGAGATGTTGTTCAGAGCCATCCTGCTATCGTTCCCGATGCTCAGACTCCTCCGTGTAATTAGTGAGAGCCTTCTAATCTCATGGAGGATATACCCCGAAATGAACAAGGTCAATCCCGACATGATACCGATGAGCAAACAGGATGGCGCCGTGTTCTCCAATGGAGGAGGAGGATGAACCGACTGTTTGTGCGATCTGTAGGACACACAGACCGGTGAATGACGCTGTTTGGTTGTAGATGTTCAAAAAACTCGGAAAAGGCGAGTTTGAACATCGGCTACTTATCTTCTTGTCTTTAATTGAATATTTATTAAGGATGTAAAAATGCATCGCAAGACAGGAATTAATAAAAATGTTCCACCATTGAAATATTAAGTGTGATGCCCTTTTTTAAACAGCAGGGGGCGTTTTATCACGTGTTTGTCATACGTTGCATTCGGTTAACGGCTTAGCCCGAACAAGATGGCTTAGTTTGCTCATTTGAATTCATTAAAATTTGTGTTTTTCATCACTTGCTCTCAAAATAGATTTTTTTTGTTGTTTTTTGTTTTTTAGATTGAGCAAATCTAATGAATACTTCTGCTATCCGTCTTGTATTGAGCATCACTGATTTCCACAACCGTCTCGTTTGTGTCTATTTCCAGGCGGAACCCTGTTGGCCAACTGAATGTTGTTGTGAACCAAAAGCTAAAAATTTATCCAGCCATGTAACAGTGGCAGGGATTTATTCGTGCGCTACCAGATGGCTGACGATGGTGTGTGTGTGTTTGTGTGTTGCCGATGCAGGCGAGGAGCGCCGAGATTCCCGAGCTGAGGTCGGAGCCCCTCATGCGCTCCAGCAGCAGCAGCACGGCCAGCATGAAGGTCAAGAATGTCAAGAAGTGAGTTGGAAGCGGGGGCGACACCTGCCTCCGTCTGTCACCTCCACCTCCCTCACGGACCCCCTTCCCTCTTTTTTAATCTGTTTGTCGCTCCCGATCTGGCTGTTTAGCACCTCCAGTCTATTGCATGAGTCTATTTCCGTGTCTTCCTTCTCCTTTCGCTGCCTCCGTCACTCAGGATGGTGTCAGGTGCAGATGATGAAGTGCCAACCTAACTGTGTGTGTGTGTGTGTGTGTGTGCGCGCATTTTTATTATTTCAGACTCAACTTCACCAAGGGACACTTCCCCAAGCTGGCAGAGTGCGCTCACTTCCACTATGAGAACGTGGACTTTGGCACCATTCAGGTAAAACTTTTCCACCTTTCCTCCTGACGTTCCCGTTAATAAAGTCTCCCGTCCCACATAAGGACCGATCACCCTCAGAGGTGCATCTCTGCTCGACTCAGACTTCATCCTATGACATCATAGACGTCAGTCATGGTGCAGATGAAACGTTAAACCTCTGGTCATGGCTGCCGCAGAGTTGTTAAATAGGAAATGTAGGATCTGGTAGCGAACATCACCTCAACCCAACAAAAAAAGTTCAGTTACAAAGTGCATGGGTAGATTTTTACCTGCTATAAATACATTTACAGATGCTAATTATTTCTATATAATGTCATTTTATCGAAGTCACTACTTCCTGTTTGTGAGTTAACTCCTGGAGACAACACAGCGACCAGCCGCTATCGGGTTTGACTGTTATCAGCATGGATTTGATCCGTTTACGCCATAATTTTTTCTTTAACGTCCTACGTGAGTGTAAATGAAAGCATCGCAACTAGGTTGGCATTGTATTTCTTAAATACCTGTAATTATAGATGCATTTAATGAACAGACGTCTTTGTTGTTACACACACCCACCAGCAGGGGTCAGCAGTGAACTGAAGTCTAATGCTTTCAGCTTGCATGTTCTTCACCTGCGCATTATCTACTGATTTAAATCAGGTCACACCTCCAGGTCCCCCCCCCCCAATCCTGTTGTCCCAGCTGTGTCCACATCCCAGCATGCAACAGTTTTGATGTTGCTTTCAGGTCTCCTTGTGTTTTTTGTTATGCTTGGGTGTTTGCGCCGCTTTGTGGTTTTTTATTATTCAGCTCAGCGAACGTAACCCCGGGCCAAAACTGCAGACTTCTTTGTTTGTTGAGGGATTAATTAATCTGCCTTTTGTTTCTGGTGACGATCATTCTGCTTTGTGTATAATCTTCCCTCAACCGAAGGCGTTTGCTTGCCGAGCGAGTCGCTCACGAGTCTCTTCAGCTCATCGATATCTGAAACGGACTCGGATCGTTTCTCGTCTCAGAAACTGGACAGAGTAGTTTCAGAATCTGTTTCGTATCGGTTGTGATGGAGGTTTTGGTCGATTCATGTCAGTGCAAACCTCAATCCAGTGTCCAGGCTGTTTGTCCTGGAATAATACGATTAACACAGTCTTTGTTTGACTTTTGGGAGGACGATTGAGCCGGAAACCCCGTTTGTTTGTGCGTTGAGCGTCCCGGACCGAGGAGCAGAGCTGAAGCTGGCGTTAGGCCTTCTCTCGTTGCCATGATTACAAACGCTGCCAAGGGAGCGTTTGAGTCACGCAAGGATTTGTTGTTGAAATACGAAGATGTCACAGAAGGCCAGAGAGGTGTGCGTCAGGATAGGGATCACCACCGGGGCTTCATTTCCTCACCGCGCTGGAATTTTTAGATCTTAGCTCGATAACCTTCCAGTGTTTTCAGCAAAAGGGTGATTCAAGTGTGATTTCACGCCGCTGCCCGTGTCGTCTGTGAGATGTTTCTCTCCCACATCTGGCCTCGTCTCGTCAGACTCAACTTCACCTGACTGAGTTCTGGCCGCTGAAGACTCCCATGTTTTATGAATTTGTCCTCTCTAATGCATAAAAATGGCCGGACGCCACTAAAGAAACGGACTCTCTGGGTCGGGGCGGTCTAACAGTCAGACTTACGCATTCTGATATGTGCTTGAGGAGTAAAGAGACTTGTTGGCCTTGTCTGAACGCTGTTTATCCTGAGCCGCAGCCAGCCGGGTCCTCGTTGACAGGAAATGGATGTTTGCCTCCACAAACATGTGCATCCAATATAGACGCCGCTCCGTCCTACAGAACACGAAATCCTCCAAACCAGGGCGGGCCGAGGCGGGTCGTCGATTTTAGCTTTGAGTTTCCCATGGCGACGCGCGATCGTTGAGCTAAAATGATTTTTTATGTCACGTTCACGCCGCTCCTCGCAGACTGATCGGTTTTTGACCGATCAATCGACGCCGATCGGAACTCCTTCCTGTGTCTTCTGCTTGTTTTTATTCAGACAACATGAAGAGTCTGAGTTGACATCTGTGAAGCACCCCCCCCCACCCACACACACACACACACACACACACACACACACACACACACACACACACATAAACACACCCTCCCCTAGCAGTGTGATTTTTTTTTTGTATGTGCTACAATGAGTGCAGGAGGCAGTGTGTATGCGTGCGGTCATGCATGTGTTAAAGATAGCCACGCCCCTCAGCCTTTCTTCAGGTCAGCTGACCCCCCCCCCCCCCTCGCTGCAGCCTCTCAGCTGCTTTACTATCAGACCGTGACGCAACAGGAACCCATCCCTCCTCTGTTCCCTCAATCCATGCCTGAGAGAGAAGAAGCCCCGCCCTCATGGAGGACCAATCCATCAACAGCGTCGCTACGGCGATGGACAGAACACACCCAGGCGGGCTGTCCTTTAAAGGCAAGGGGGGGGGTGACTTTAACACCATGTTCACACAGTAATTCTCCTTGCTGGAGGACAACCAGAGGTTGGATGCGTGGTTTGTGTGATTAACGCGTCGTCACCAGGTGCTAAAACCCGGCTCTAATGAACACGTCGTGTTTTCATTTACAACTCCCGATCTGATCTGATCCTGTGATCTTTTATACGGCCTGTAGACGATCCCTTACCCACATCTGACTCCTCCGCCAGAGCGTCCTCGACCAGGTCCAGCCGGCGTTCCCATGGCGATACTCAAGCGTTCCTTCCCTGTTTGTGGTCTGTCTTAAATCGTCACTGAGGAACACCTCGACTGATTTACTTCTGTTTCCTCTCCTCCTTCACGCCCGACAAACACTGGAGATGTGGGAGCCGTCTATGTTCTGTGTTCTGGCCGGTGTGTGTGGTTCTGTTGGGCCCACAGCTCCGGCGGGAGGGGAGGGGGGTGAGTTAGTGGCTGGTGTGTATCGACAACACGCCATCAGCAGGAAGGTGGAAATCCGTTTTAGCACCACTCAGTGGCTTTTTCATCTCAGGGTTATTCACTGCCCATCAACTCGTTCTCCCCTGTGTGTGTGTGTGTGTGTGTGTGTGTGTGTGTGTGTGTGTGTGTGCGTGTGTGCGTGTGTGTGTCTAGTGTGCGACCGCATGCGCTCTACACTAAACAAATCTTCTTCATAATGGGATTTGCTCGCAAACTTGTTCCAAGTCATGATCTCACCCCCTCTGCATTTGTTACCCCCCCCCCCCGATCAATTTTTATAGCTGGATCAATGATTTTAGACGTAGCTCCTTCACACGTCCTCATTGGCTCTGAAGCCCCGCTCTGCAATCCCAACATTAGTTTTTTAGTATTTCTCACCTGTTTCCTGCAAGTATCTCACCTTTTTTTTTTTTTTTTTAACAATGAGACATTTTGGTCGTGAAGCGTCTTTCAGGTGAGCGACAGCAACAATCTGAACGTCTGATATTTTGTAGACGACGAGAGGAAAGAGAGGTAGGAAAAAAAAAAAATTGCAGAAGTAATGAAAGTAACAGGTAAAAGAATACAGCGTGAATCACGTTTATCCCTCTGAATCACTGACAGGCACTTTATCAAAGTAGTAAATGAATGGATAGAAGTGAGAATAAAATTAATCAAAAGGACCTCTAATGGAATTTTTTGTTCTGCCCCCCCCCCCCCCCCCCCCCAATCTGGAAGCTTTTTAAAGCAAACTTCCACCACCAGCTGATCGATCCTCTCTCACCAAGGTAACGCGATCAGTTAAGCAGTTGTTGGATGATGTTTAAATTTGTGGCTAAATACCAGTCAGACAAGTGGTTTTTATGAATAAATTACCGGTTTTTTCTCCTCCTTTTTCTTCATCTTGTTCTCTTTTACGTCCCGTGGAGGGGATTTATTGTCAGTGTTTGTGTGTTTGTCCATTAGTATGTCCACCAAACATCTTCGCAACCGTTGCAGATAGAAAGATGAAACAAAAAGCTCATTACTCAGGCAGCAAAGGCGATAGAAATGAGATGATGACCTTGACCTTGAGAAAACTAGGTCGAGGTCAAATTTAAACTTTTGTACACTCAGGAACTGGATAAGATAGAAAGATGATAGAAAGACTGGAAAAGGCCAGTTTGAGTAAGACCACAGATCAAAGCTAGTGCTCTGATCTACCTATGCACTAGCTTTGACCATAGATCAAAGCTATGCACTTGTCGGGTACTACTTTCAGGGTACCCTGACCTACCCTTCGAGGGATGTTGCAGTCTCTGACTGCCGTGGTTCTTGTTCTTCTTTTTCTCGATCCGTTTTGTGTGGCGTCGCCCCCTGCTGGATGTCAGAAACAATCCCGGTTAATTTCCATTTTAGCTTCACCGTCAAAAATGTACAGTCATAAAATTTGCTAATCATTTTGTTTAATCATCACGAACGACTAAATCTTTGGCTGCGGTCGTGTTTCCTGGAAAACGTCTGACCTCCTGCTGTTTCGACCCGGCGCTGGCGTAACGGAGCAGGAACTGGGTCATCATTGGATTATCATCTGGATATTCATAATCAGTCTTATGCAAAAGAAATGATTTGATGCCCTCTCTCTCATCCCGTCCCGCCGGACGTCCCAGCTGTCGTCCACCTCTATCCAAGAACCCTGAAATCAGAATTCACAATACTTTTCCTTTTTGTAGCAGCAGAAATCATCCAGGGAGGGGTGTCCTTCGTGACACTGGCTGCTCGCTTGGATTTCCTCCTTCTCCTCTCTATAAACTTTTTTTTTTTTAAATCCATTTCATGTGTGGATGGCAAAAATGAAGTCATCCAGCTGATGCAACCTGAGAGCAGCCACTTGGTTTTTTTTAGGGTGTATTTTCGGTGGCTCTATTTGTACTTTGCAAGTGTGGTAGACCGTTAGCCACTGCTTTATGGGTATTTATTGTGGGGGGGGGGGTAGTTTTTAGATTGCCTCCAGTTGAAGTAGCGTCCCATTTTCTTTCTGCACTTTGCAAAGCATCACTTATTGACTTAATTAAATGTGTTTTGAAGCCTGGGAGTGCTTTGACTCGCTTTTCTAGCGAGAGCTGCACATTTTCTCAGTCGAGTGCTCTCAGGAAAATGTGCAAAAAAAAAAAAAGGGGGGGGGGGGCGAGACGCACATGTGGACTGCAACCCCCCCCCCTTTTTCTCTCTCTCCTTCCATCCCCTGCTCTTTGTCCTGGGAACGTACCAACCGGAGAAGAGGAAGAGGAGGAGAGACGGGGGGGGGGAGGGGTGACCCAGCATGTCAGACAAATAGAAGGGAGCATGTGGCGGAGGGACGGAGAGAAAGGCTGTTGTGAAGTCTGCAGACGCCTGAATGAAGATTGCTTTTTCTTTTTCTCCATCTACCCCCCCCCCCTTCCTGTTCTTAATCAACGTGGATGTTTGAGTTCAGTTCCTGACATTTAAGAAAGAAGGAGAAGAAGAAGAAAGGCGAGGAACACCACGTTTTGGGGGCCGTCGTGATGGGAGAGACGTCGGGACAGAGGAGATGAGGAGGAATCCGTCTGATCATCACCTCCTCTCGTCCCCCCCCCACCCTCGGATGTAGCCGCTAACGCCGTTCCCTCCCACTCCACGTCTCCAGGAGAGCTTAAACTGCCCGTGAAAGAAAGTGGACGGCTTGACATTTACGTCTGGCCGAGAGGGGAATTGTGTTGCGGTCTGGCGAGACAGGATGTCCCCCCTTTCCCCCCCCCCTCCCGCCCGCCACTGGAGACACACACTCCTGCAGAGGGAATTAGAAACTGAGGACAGGTGTTTGGGAGCGTTTTAGGAGGTGCCGGCTCTGATCCTTAAGCTGCACGGCATGAAAGGGAGGAAATTGTTGGAACTAGAAGAAGAAAGGTGAGAAAAGCCAAATGTGTCTCTCTGACTGTTGTTTGGTTCCTTTGTGGTTCCTTCCTCCTCTATTTGCCCCATCGCGCCCCGGAGGACTCATTAAAATCGCTTCTGTCCAAAATATGGCTGTTGGGCTCAGCGGATTGTCCTCTGCAGAAATCTTTTGTTAGAAGAACTTCACCTCTGTGTGACTGGCTCGCCGTGGAAAATGATCGTCGTGAATGGAATGCGTCCTAAACTGGCTCTTAGGATGTAAATGTGCAGCGTTTCTATAGATGTGGATTTATTTTTCAAGTTTTAACACATGCAGGTCAGAGAGAGCTGCAGATCCGGTCATTAGTCTGTTTCTATTATTCCATTGTTCCAGATCATGTAGGTTTTTGAACCGGCCGACCCCCACATGGCCAATTCTTTAATCGTACCTGCGTGAAGACAAAACTGATCCAACCCAGAATGCAATAGATGGCTGTCGAGCTTCGCTGTGGTTTCTGGTTCTTTGCAGGTTTGGATCGAAATCAAATTCTAAATGTAGTGAAGTTACATCCAGTGCAAAAAAAAAAAAAAAAAGGACCGGAATGGGAGCCGATCTGTCTGGCGATCCGTCTTGTGTGTACGCGATCTGGCATCGGACGTCAACACAAGTTGTAATTTGGTTAAACTTCTGGTCAGGAGCAGATGGACTTGCTGAAATATTGAAGTGGAGAGAAGACGCCGGTGTTTGTGTGTTGTGGCCTCTGTCGGCACTAGAAAGTATGTTGTACACGTCTGTTATTATGCAGCTTGTACACAAAGATGCCGTTTTTAATAAAAAATATGTATTATATTTAAGAAATTGTTAAAAATATTTGTCTGGCTGGAACTTCTGTGGGTCTCAGTATTAAATATCGCTCTGCAGTTGAGGAGCGCCTCTGACTTTAACGTTCATCATGGGTTTTTACTGATGTTTTGACATTTAAAACTTACAATCGGTTGTTGCCCAGAAAGTCACAGAAAGAAATCCACATTTTGCCGAATGGTAATAAAACGCAAAACTACAGCAAGTGAATGAAAATGGAAATAAATATAGGCGAGAACACGTCTAAGGTATTTCAAGTCTCTATTCTCTCTTTCACAGCCTATTTAGAACAAAAACAAGTAAATGACATCACTTTTATTTATTTATTTTTTATTGCTGAGCAGTAACATCGATGTCACTGCCACCGAGACAAAGGACGTTTTATTGTTCGGCCCTTCATGGGATGAGCTCATACCGGTTGGTGTCACCACTGGGGAGGGTGAACATCTGTCCTGATGGAGGCAAATGAAACCCACCACCTTCGTGCTCTTCCAGTTAATTTGACTATTTACTATTATGTTACCAGAATGGTTGTGGATTTGCCTTTTAGTGCATAAAATCGGTGAGGGAATTAAAGATAGACTCGTCATCCGGAGTTGTTTGCAGTCCTAAAGTGTCTCCGGAGGCCCGTTAAAGCTGATAGAAGAAAGAAATACATCCCCGGTGGAAGGAAAAGGCTGACTACTGTGTGACCTCGGAGAGGATCCGTCTCTCCTTCGTCTGTAGGAGACGAATCGCAACACAGGAAGGATGCATCCCTGAAAAAACTATTAGGGAGATGAGTTTACCAGACGCAGAAATATTTGTTTGAAAGCTCCGCTGTCTACAAACAACAAGCCTAAGGCCAATGCTAGCTCTCCTATGTGTGCCGTAATGCAGATAATACCAACATTAGCTGCAGGTTTTAAAGAGAATCTGAAGGTCTGTGATCCATTCCAGATAGTGAACACAGTTTAGCAACACTGCTGGTATCCCAGCATTCCACATTAAAGCGGCGGCGATCCCTGTCAATCAAAAGCATGTTGCCTCACTCGCTCCGTGGGCCGCAATCTGTTTTCTCTAAATTATACGTCCAAACCTTCGAAGCCCTCCGGCAAAATTGGAAAGAAAGCCTCGCTGCACTTAACTTTGTTTTTTTTTTTTTAAAGTTTGATTTATTGCTTTTGTTCGCCGCTCTGACAATAGAATAACTCTGGTACGGAGTTAGAAACGATTCTGGGTTCGCTAGAGACCGTCAGAGAGGTAATCTGGCGGTTTTTCTGTCGCACCGGTTTGAGACGGAACCACAGAAAGGACTCCGGTTCTCCGTGAAGGTTCTGTTTACCACTGCCCCTCCATTAACAAACCATTCAAGCCCGTTTAAATGGGGACAAAAACACTTCCATGTGTTTTCCTCCCTTCACTGGCACCATGACATTGTTCAGACAATATCTGTTTAGCGGACCTCGCTTTGTATACTCGCTGTTGTGCTACCGGCCAAAGAACATCTAGAAGAGAGGACGCCGTGTGGAGTTTCAACAGTAAAACCATTGTTTTACCTTTAAATCTCGGATTTAAAGGTAAAACGTTAAAATTTTAAAGGTAAATCTTCAGTTTCTTTATAGCCTGGAATGATTTTGGAGAAAATTAACAACAAACATCACATTCAATCCTCAAAACGATGTTTGTGGAGTCGATTGATACGAGAGAGACATCCAGTTTCCCATCACTGGAACATCCATCATTTTGATTGGTTATTGCATCTCAGAGGACGTTGTGTTAATCGATGGATTGATTTCCTGCTGTGTTCAGACTCGTTTTAATCAATCGTGACCCTTTGATGAGGCTTTTGTCTTTTAGGAATGACACATGACGGCAATAAACAAGAATGAAAAACGACCGTAGCTCATTAGAAGACACTCCAGTGCAGCTAGCGCCCCCTGTAGGACGTTGTGTTTCATTCCTTCTTGTGTTTATTTCCCTTTTGTCTAACGTTTCCTCTTCCTCTCTGTCTTCCAGCTGTCTCTCGGGGACGAACAGTGTGAAGTAACGCGGAACGGATATGAGTCTAAGGAGCTGGTGTACTTAGTTCATATCTACTGCCAGGTAATAGACGGACCCCGCTGGGTTTGATGGTGCACTCACGCAGAAACACACAGTCAAATGGCTTCACACACTCAACTCAACTGTAATTACAGACGGTTTTGTGAGGACGAGCGTTTTTCTCAGAACGTCGGAGGTGATTTGGAGGCGACGGCGTTTCTGGAGGGTTGGCTCAAACTCAGACGTTTCTCAAATAAGTTATTGTTTTACAAAAGAGGGGGGTGAAATTTGGAACTTAATTGAGAAGAGCTGTGAAGGAATGACATGAGGGTTGAGTGTTTCTGAAAGACGGAGCGAACTGAACATGTTTCTGCATATTTTATCTCACGCTGGATTTGTTTTTTGATTGCAAACAGAATAAAACCCTTAAAGGTGTCTCGTTTTGGCGCGGATCCACTTCGGGCTCCATGAAACTTCCCAGACGGAGGACAGGTCGCACATGTTTTCTGTTTAGATTCCGTCGCTCGCTCCAAAAAGTTACCGTCGTCGTTCTCCACCGAGTATCGCTTTCTGTTATCGATGGCAGCGTCCTGCAGGATCGTTCCGTTCGTTTGGCTTCACGTCGGCTCGTCGGAAAAAGTTTTCTCAAAGTCGTCTTACAAATTCCTTTTTAGGCAGAGATGTCAGATTCAAGTAATCACCAAATAATTCATGATGACATCACATTTTTAAAGTCGATCGCCTCACTCGCATGCAGATCAGCTGCTCAGAGGTCTCCTCCAGCCACATTTCTCATTCTGTTTTCCCTGCTTCTCCCTCGACGGCCTCGGATTCCGTCTTGCAAGGACCTTGGCGAGGCCGGCATGCGTGGAAATTCCAACTTCTTACGGCTTTACTAGTTTGAAAAAGGGTGGGATGGTAAAAGATTTGGCATCCAGCTCTGCAGTCGGGAGCTTTGGTGAAAGTAGCACAGCTGGTTCAGGTCCACAAACCCAGAAAGTGGAGTGGTGAGTGGAAGCACCGACTGAAAAATTGGGACAGGAAAGCAGAAAGGTTCCACAGAACCTCCCCTGCATGTCTTCAGCAGCCAGAATCAGCCCTGGCTTCAGTACAGGCTGATCTTTTTAGGCCAAATCAAAGCTGAATGCTTTCTTCACCGACAGTTTCTCTCAGTGGAGCTTTTGAGGTTTGGAGCCCGTTTTTCACTGGAGGAAAAATAAACTACAGATTAAAGAACACACGTTACGTTTAATGCAGCGGCTTGAGGGCGAACCAAAACTTGTGTTTTTTTATGTTAGTTTTCAACTTTTTTTTTTTTTTTTTTTTTGCTGTAAAGGGTCGAAGTTGGATGGTGAAGCGCAGCTATGAGGATTTCCGCGTCCTGGACAAACACCTGCACCTCTGCATCTACGACCGACGCTTCTCCCAGCTGCCCGAGCTTCCACGATTGGAGAGTCTGACCGACCAGTCGGAGGTAAGAGTGATCGTAGTTTTAAAATACACAGAAAAACTTTCTATTTAATCACCTGAATTAAACAATCGACTTCCTGTCTGCTTCTAAAAACACGACTATACGGTATCGGTTGTGTAGAAAACCCTTTATCCCCTAAGATCTCAGTAACGTTTGATATCGAACCGCTTTTTCCTGAGGAGTGTATGTAACGTGAGCTAAATGAAACCTTTTTCTTATCGGATCAAGGTTCTACTGGGAATGTACGGGTCGGGTATCAAACTGAACTGGTAGAACTGGTTTATCAGTGACGGTCTTTGTGTGCAGAGCGGCCCAATGTTCACTATTACACTGTCACCAGTAACTGTGTGACCTGCTGGAATCCTTCTTCTTCATCCTTTATGTGAATGAAACCAAACCGATTCCGTTGATTTTAACTTGTGTATTTTGTCGTGTGTCAGTCTGCTTCCCAGATGTTGTTGGCTTACCTCTCCCGGCTCTCAGCCATCGCTGACAACAAGATCAACTGTGGGCCTGCCCTCACATGGATGGAGGTAGAACTGCACCGCCAACACCAGCAATACAAACAACAACAACACAAAAATGTTTTCAGGACGATCGGAGCCGCTTTACCAGAAGTTTGAGGATGAGCCTCAGTTATTAGTTTTAGTTTACATCATTAGAGTTGCATTTGTGTAATTTAACCTAAATATAGGATTTTGAAGTGAAACACGGCTATTTGCTCTAAACTATTCTTACTAGAAGAGCAGCGTTCTGTAACAAAACTGCCCGTCTGCGATGCTATTCCATATAAAGTGTTTTTGTTCAGTGTTCATTAAAAAGCTATAAAGCTCAAAGAAGCATCTTGACTCAGATGTAATAAACCATTAAGGTTAGACAGAGTGAATTATCCGACATTAAAACTGTCTGGAGAGAAGAAATACGTTGTCAGAACTTTAGCCTCGGTTTTAAGTTGGATTGTAAGACAAAGACAAAATATCTACTGAACCAAACGTGACGGAGTGCGAGCCGTGCCAACTAGAACCAGCTCCCGAGGCCTCACAGAGCAGAACCAGTAAAAGATTAGAGACAGGAGGAACACCAGAGTCCTGCTGCAGGACGACTGGAGGAGTGAAGGGGCTGCTGGGAATTCATTCACCTCAGGATCAGGAGGACTGAACGACCTGCTGGAGGAGGAGCGGCGGGGTTCATATCACCGCACTGGAATGATGTTTTGTCTCGTGTGTGTATGTGTGTGTGTGTGTGTGTGTGTGTGTGTGTGTGAGCCAGGTCGACAATAAAGGGAATCATCTATTAGTCCACGAAGAGTCGTCCATCAACGTTCCGGCTATCGCCGCCGCCCACGTCATCAAACGCTACAACGCTCAGGCGTCAGACGAGCTGTCCTTTGAGGTGACGGCTGTTCACACAAACATTCCCTCTCTCTCTCTTTCTCCGCTCACACACAGATTTCATAACAATGAACTCCACAAATTTCGACAAGGAAAATATGAACAAGAACTTAAACAAAACAACAAAAATATAATTTTTTGATCAAGCGTTTTTAGATATTCGTTACTGGCTGTCAGCGATTGATTAGAGTTGGAAGGAGAGTCTAATCTCTTCTACTTTCCATGCTCTCTGCAGGTCGGCGACATCGTGTCGGTGATCGACATGCCTCCTAAAGAAGACACGACATGGTGGAGGGGCAAACACGGCTTCCAGGTGAGCTCAGGTTCCAGGTAGTTTCAGTGTGTAATCTTAAACCCGTCGCTACGATCCCGACACACTGAAACCCACGTCGTTCGGTTCTCTCACGTGCGGCTCACAGCTTCAGCTCGTCGGCAACAACAAACATGTTGTGTTTGGGCAGATTTAGCGTGTATTACGAAGGGGTGTCGACTTGACTGACGTTGAATAAATCTTCTCAGACGTCGCAGCGCTGATGTAACGCTCGTAAACGACAACGTTTCTGGGAAGCAGCTGTTTCTTCTTTGGTGTTTTTTAGGTTTCGTCTCGCTGAGCTGCAAACTGTTCCATTAAGGGGCGTGTCAGGAGGGCGTGTCCAGTCAGATGACATCATATATTTAATCACATGCACACATCAGCTTTGCATAAACATTTCTCACATCTATTTCAAATATTAACGTACCTCGTGTGTGAAGAGGTCAACTAACCACTGGATCAATAAAACGTCCGTTTCCAGTACAAAAATGCCATCTTACAGTCCTGGCGTGTCTGATCAGGGTGAGGCGATTGATCCGATTGATTGATCCGGCAGCTCGGTGCGGATTCTGTTGTCTGTTTCTGACTTCACTGAATCATGTAAACCTGATCCGTCGTCCATCCCTGTCCCGTCTCCAGGTTGGCTTCTTTCCCAGCGAGTGTGTGGAGCTCATAAACGATAAAGTCCCCCAGTCCATGACCAACACGGTGCCAAAACCAGGTACTCCCCTTCCTCTGTTAAAGCCTTCACAGGAAGAATATTATCCCTGAAAACCGTTAGCGACACGCTGACGCACGCGGCTGCAAGCGGTTTAATCTGTGGTGGATGTTTGGATGCTTTTGTTTGTGTGAGTTTGACATAAATCTAACATTCTAATTTGAATATAATTTTAATTTTATACACTTTTATAACTGTTATATTAAGTTTATACACTGTTATATACAGTACAGAAGCATCAGTTCAGCTCATAGCAGAGCGCTGACGCTTCACTCCAACAGATGTAAAATTATCTGATGATACCGATGACATATCACATTAGTCATAGTGAATGATTGTAGTCACGGTAACATGAAACACCCTCATCGTATCTCCAGGTTGTCACCAGAACCAGTGGAGTAAAGTTCACAATCTGTCCACTTTGCTGCTTTTAGCACTATTTCCGTGTTTGATGATATTTTTTATGTTGGTTTATTTTTGTTTGTGTGTTTGTTTGTTTGTTTTTTCGCATGTCATTTTTAAAAAAATTTTTTGCTTTACAGAGGATTTGCAGGTCAAGTTCACAGCATCATTTAAACTAATCTTCAAGTTTGATTTATTTTATTGTTTGGCGAGAAAAACTTTTAATTTTTACTTTTTACCTAACATTTTGGGTGATGCAGTCAGACCTGCTGATAATAACCAAGATGGTAGCATCATTACAAGCAAACAAATCCAAACTGTAAGTAAAATAAATAAACTGAATACCTGGGATTTCGATCAGGCCAGGAAACGCACCCATCCAGCGCCTACATATCTGACCTACATGAGTTTATCCTGCCTACTTTCTACGAAAATAAGACTTTGACTGCATGCTCGTTAAATCCAAAGTGTTTATTTTTGTGGGTTTATTTTTTAAGACCTGCAGATGCTCTGTTTTTGAGCAGGTCGTGGATCTGGAGCCAATAACTGGATTTAATCAAGTTTATTTAGAATGTTCCTGCACTGCTTGTCCTCCACTTCCATGCATCACCAATGCCGTTGTTGTCTTGCACACGTATGTACGGTTGTTTTTAAGCATGTATCTTGATTTGCTGCACCTGACTGTACCTCCTCTGCCTCAGCCTCCCCCTGCTCTGGCCTGCAGCCTGCTTCTTGGAGCCTCTTCCCCCCCTGTGCGTGCTGGTATACGTCACCCACACAACACGCATCTCAATGTTTGGTACACCAGAGTCCGGATGCAGCTGAAGTTACAACCTTTAAGATCATTTTAAGGATTATAACTTCAACGCTGGATTTAAATTGCATCATTTTTACGGAATGCGCCTCTTGGCCGTCGCGCATTCCGTTTTATTTTCTACTTTTAGCGTCTCCTCTATGCACAGATGCCCTGTTCTCTAACTTGAGGTGCTTCTCTCCCTCTGCTGGCCTCCATCCATCCATCCATCCATCCATCCTTCCGTCTGTCTGTCGGTCCGTCTGTCCATCGGGTTGCATGCAGACTTGGAGATGGAGAGTGTAATACAGGACAGTGCATGGGTGGCCGACCCGCTAAACCCCTACAGCCTGAGCTCAGGTAGACATGAACCTTTTGGTGTGTGTGTGTGTGTGTGTGTGTGTGTGTCCCCCCTCCCCCTCACCTAAGACTAACTCCACAACCCTGAGTGATGTGTTTGCACTGTGTGACCCTAACACTACCATCCTGGGGGTGTCACGGGGCTGATAGCTTCACCCTCCCCTACAAGAAAACCTCTGTCCTTTACGGTGTTTTTATCACACAACGTAATAAATGGTTCCGTCTGTGACCTTTTCAGTATTTATCCACATTACCCCCTCCCTCTGCTGGTTTTCATCCTATGAGCTTTTAGCTGCATCTGGTCGTCACGGAAACAAGTCTTTTCTTGCATGTTTCCTTTTCTTTTGGGATTGCTCTTAGCTCGTTTAGCTAAACTTGAACTTTTCTTCTGTGAAGTTTCTTACCTAAAATAATGATCTTTACAATGTTGGGGACCCCCCTCCCCACCTCTAATGGGGTTCCCTAGAAAGAAGATAAATTCTGTATGTAATTATGGGTCTTATTTTCTGAACAAAGCCCCCGGTCTCATCCCTCCAGCCCCTCCTGAAGGTGCATGCAAATAACTTCTTCGGGTGAGTCCGGTTACAGCATCGTGAATGTACCCTTGTACCCATACGGGGGGGGGGGGCACCGCTGTTTGTGTGCGTCTGAAAGGCCACGGCAGGCCTCGACCGGCCTTGATTTATTTAATCCTTTTACAATGTGTTGGGGGGGGGGGGTGAGTTGGGGGCCATGTAGACCCATCCACTGAGCGTAAAGCTTTGTCCCGCAACAGTAAGAATCTCTGTCTCCTTCTCCATGGAGACTGAAAGAGCACATTCCTGCAGGGGAGACGCACGGCGCTGGAAAAATTTCCCAGTTTAACTGTTTCCCAGTAAAACTGGAAATTGTTCTCAGGCTGCAGCGATCCGGTTTAGAGCGGAAGATGACAGACGGCGTTAGGGGGCGTCCGTCCTGCAGGAGAATCAGAATTCTCTGCCGTTGACGGATAAAACGACAGTAAGACGACTTTTCCTCAACAGACCCACCAGTGACTTACCCAGATGTACACCCCACCATCATCCCCCCCCCTCCCCTCCTCGGTGTTCCTCCTGTCTGGGGGCCGGTGATTTGGGCAGCTGTGTGCACACATGAGCCAAGACAGCTGTTTAAGTGGAGGGGAGAGACGAGGGGGGAGAATGTGTGAGACGTGGGGGGGGGGGTTTGTCCTCTCGCTCCCGAGGATCTCGCATCATTTCCTGAGAAAACTGTTCCGCGTCCCCCCCCTGTGGGGTGGGGGCTCTGCAGCTCCAATCACAAGCTGAGACCACACAACTGTTTGTCTGCTTGCTAGCAGCTCAAGCTAAATTTAAACCGGTGTCATTTTGACACCTTTCCTTCTCTTCGCTAAACGTTTCCTCGTGACTATCTGTGCAGCTGCATCAGTATTTTTAAAATGTGTTCCATTTTCCTCGGTGTTGGTGAAATGCGTGACGATGTTTCAGATTATTATTACAACTCGTACTGTTGACATTAACGCAGCAGGTAGGACGTGAGATTTACAGCCTCATTAATGTTTCAGGCGGCGTGGCGTTCTGCAGCTGTGGTCGATAGACGTCACACCCCCCTACCCCCACCCCCAGACCCGGGGTGAAACGGACTATTCACACCCACGCATAACATCAGCCGCATGACGCTCACCCTCACATGCAGGTTTCAACCGTTTGTGTGACATCATCAGGTGACTTCCTGTCTAGGGCGGCTGGTGTCCTGAAGGCAAACTCCGCCTTCTAATCACGATGACATCACTCTGTCACCGCCGTGCGACTTGCGATCTGAGCCGGGCAGAACTGTTTGAGCTTCTTTTGCTTTCTGGGGGAATTTCTTCCCCGGTCAATCTGTAGTTTTCTGTAATTTTGAGAAAAACAAAACAATCCATCATTAAATGTTGCAGAAAGTGTCCCGTTATCCACATCTGCAGTGATGAAGCTCTGCAAATAAAACGCAGGCTGCTGGATTATTGTTTAAAACATTATAAAGCAGATAATTAGAAGCATACGCTGCGTCTTAATGTTGCTGCTGGTCACAGCGGTTTGGTACGATTTGTACTTTGGATGGAATCGTAGCTTTTCATTTTTTTTTTCTTTAAAGAAATATTTACTTGCCACAAACTTGAAGTACCGATCTGAAATGAGAAAGAACCCCAACCAGAAATTGAATTTTAAGGAAAAAGACGTGTAAAGTAGCTTAAAATGCGCCTTTAAAAGGCAAACGTGAGGGTCAGTCCACATGTTTCTGTGCACAACTTGTTCAGAGATTGTCCAGATGAAGCGATCACATGCGGAGGGGAAGTCTGCCTGCAGTCTTGTGATTCTAGACCAACAACAAATGATGTTTTTTAATCTTGGCGTAGGGACTAAACAAGTTAAAAAACATGGATTTTGTATTGGGGTGTTGCTCTTCTCAACTGATACAAGAGCAGCTTAAACCTGTTGACCTTTTTGATTGTTTGATATCGCCGGCCTGGGAGGATGTTGAGACTTAAAACCAGTCATGAGCAGGTCAGGTCATGGGGAAGAAAATAATAACAGGAAGTTGTTTTTGAAGCTACATCCACTTTCATGATAACCCCGTCTCATTTCTCACCCTGATCTAGTGTATATTTGAAATGTGTGTGCTACACTAGGATTAGTCTTTTCCTCTAAGTGTGTAATGAAGCCAATTAATTCTGGAGAGATAAAAAGGAAATAAGAGCAGGGATGTTTATTGTGTGTGTGTGTGTGTGTGTGTGTGTGTGTGTGTGTGTGTGTGTGTGTGTGTGTGTGTGTGTGTGTGTGTGTGTGTGTGTGCGTGCGTGCGTGCGTGCGTTCTGCTGTGTAAACCACCAACTTGCCTTCTGGCTTCCTGGCTCCCTTGTTGCCTTTAAAACTGTCGGACAAACTTCAATCGAGCCCGTGTGTGTGTGTGGCAGCAGTGTAAACGTCTTGGGGGTGCTGGTGTGTTGTAAGCAGACATTAACGCGGAGTGTGGCTAGGATTAATTCTTTACTTTAAGTGTTATATATCCTAGATCTTATCGCAACTTTGCAGCTGAAATCGGTTCCATATTCGTTCGTCACGCATTGGCGTTTAGTTACGAAGCGCCTTTGTAAAAAAAATATCAAACGCGCTTGCTTTTATCTTTCTACTCCAAAGTTTGCGTGTCGCTCGATCGGTTTTGTAAGATTTGCTTCAGTCAAACTCGCGTCGTCATTGATATTGTGATAGACGCTGGTGTGTCCGATAGCACGCGAAGGCAGCATCGTAAAGCCGTCCTGGAAGCGGAGCTCCGTGTGACAGAGCTCGGAGGAAAGTCCTCGCGTTCAGACTGAACTTTCAGCCGTTAATGGAGCGTTATCTTTCGGTTATAGATTTAACCGAAACGTGGGGTTACATCGCTTTTTTAGTCGCGTATAAGTGAATAAGAGAAAAAAAAGAAAAGTAAATTACGTTGGACTTTTTAAAATTTTGTCACAAAGCCTGAAGTTATGGAGCAAAGGTAAGGAAATTGAATGTTAGCTAAAGCATCCTCTGTGGATTCTACTTATTAGCTTTATGTTAGCTTTATGCTACATGGGTCGGTTCTGAAGGGAATTGGAATGATGGAAGGTTTTCCAAGTACGGAAAATATTACTGCATCCTCAGGACTCCGCACAATTCTCCCGTTTCACGTATTAACCTGATTATATTTGCGTGTAAAGTAACGTAGTGTTTATTATTCCCCTCTGACGTCACTATTTAATCCAGAACGTGAAGGCAACATCTTTATAAACGTAGTTTTATTGTATTTTAACGAGCAAAAGTAGAAGTAAAACATCTTTAAAAGCTGATAAAAGTCGAGTTCTATTCAAATCCAAGTTCTACTGCTGATTTTAAGTCAATAATCTTCTGATTTCTGTGATTCGGGGTACATTTGCTCTAATTAATGGGTGAGACTTCACCCCCCTCACCCCTCCCTTCCCACTGCTGGGGTGACGTTCAAGTGTCTCCTCGCAGAGTAGGAAAACGCAACGTCGCGCACTTTGACCTTCACGTTCAAACAAAGGTTGCTGCTCTGTTTACAGCTGAAACAACATCCAGGAGATGGTCAGGCCGGGTGTGTCTACGGGTGTGTGTTTGATGGGGGTTGTAAACATTGTCGTGGTAGGATTCAAAAAGGTGAATAGATGCCTTTTTTAGCTATTCTGGAACTTTAATTGTTTGGATTTTATTGAGTTGTTTGCAGAATCTGTGCGTGGGTTTGTGTCGGTTGAGAGTTTTCAGGCCATTTCAAATTTTTTTTATTCAACAGAGACAACTTGGCGTCTTTGTAGTTGTATTTCCTTTGCAAAATTGTTGTCTTTAAATGACTTTAAGAGAGAAACTCTTAAAGTAATTTAATGATAAATTATGGTGAAAGGAATGGAGGGGGGTTTGAATTTCCCGCTCAGCTTGTTCCCGGTTGGAGTGAAAGGAGCCGAGTTGCAGCCACGCCTGCCGATGATTGTGTATTCAGGGAACAGTGACACACACACACACACAGACACACACACACAGCAGTCGTATTGAATATCCGGCTCAGTCTGCTGATTGACTCTATAGTGTCACCGCTCTACTTTAGGAGGCGCGTTAAACGTTCCCCCCCGGTCTGTCTCCCTTGAAACGCTCCTCGCCAGCTCAGTGGAATGAAGCGCTCCTCGGAGAGTGTGATGATTGCCATTACATCTGTAATTGTTCTCATGGCCTCATCATCCCATGTGCTCATCCGGGCTCTCGTTCACACACTGAACACACTGAAACCTGTGTGTTCCTCAGGCATCGCAACTGTGGGCCACTTTATTTGACTTTGTCATATCTGGATTTGATCTGTTCCATATGCAAATGCCAGGTAGGGTAGTCAGTTGTTATTTTCCTAGCTGAGAACATCCAGGCCTCCACCCACAGCCTTTCTAATGTAATTTAAATTCATGCCATGGGTCACAGAGTACATTTGACCGGGCAGACAAACCGGAAACTGAAGCTTTTCTGTTGCTTCTTGGGATTGCAGTGTTTTTTTCTAAGTGTCCTGTCACTATGAATCTCATAATCACAGGTAGAGAAGGCGTTTATCAGCTCCTCTGTCCCTAAATGAGATGCTGTTACCCTGGTGGATTTCAGCGGCGGCGTGTCGGAGGCTATTTCAGTGCTGCTGAGTCTCAGCCTGTCATCTGCCATGACGGGAAGCATCTGTCCGTTCTCTGGAGAACCCTGCTTGTCATTTGCGCTCCTCTTCCTCGTGCCTTACCCCTCCTAAAAAAAGCAACGTGTCAGTGTAAACCAACACAGTATTCAGCCCCCCCCCCATGATACTGAAGGCATCAGCAGTGAGTAAACAAAGCTGCCTCAGCTGTTTGTCGGCTGCTTTCCCTGAAGGGAGAATCGGAGAGCTGCTTGTCTCCGAGACGGACCGATGGTTTTGTTGGCACGTCGCTGACGCAGAGGCTGATTGTTGATTCAGTATCAATTTCGCCGCTTTGTTAAAATGGCTCACACCAGAGATGTAGGACGTATTTACTCAGATGAGTAAGGTAAATACAAATGCATCCTGATAGGAGTCTGTTTACTCCTAAACACCAGTGGGTGTGTTTTCACCGTCAACCAAAAGAATCAGGTGTGGGAAACACAAAATCTATTGATTATCAGCTACATCACGTTTCCGGGGTTTTTTAGGTCAAAACGAACACAGCAGAGACATGAATTTTAATATTCTGTGCAGTTTTAGCCAGGTGCCACAATCATTCATCACATTAACCACCCTCGGTAACCCCCCCATCAATGTATTCTGCTAAACAATGAGAATAATTTCATCAAATGCAGCTACAAAGTCACTTTCGGCTCCCCTCGGCTCATTATTTTTGCTCCGGTCTTGATGTTTGCATTCTAAATATACACTACGGGCCGTCAATTAATTCTGCTGCATGCAGTTTTCCCTCCACAGTGTACATTTAGCATGCAAAGCAGACAGGTGCTCATTAATTTTAGGCTTATCCTTCTATAGTGTATATTCTAACCCACTGGACGGAATTCACTAGAATTCTCCAAGTGTGTGCTGTGAGTCACGTTATTTCATTCTCCAGTCTTTATTTCCCAAAGTGGGACTACGTCAGTCCTCGGAAACAAACTTCCTTGTAAGCAGAGGCGCGTGTCACTGAAGCGATGCTTTTCTCATTAATAATTGCACCCATAAAACAGTTTGTCATTCAGAATTCTGTCTGAGTCTCTTTATATTAGAATACATTTCTGGTTTATCCAGTCATGTGTATGAGCTGGAACTGGTCTTGATTCCTCAAAGCCCGAAATAACTGCTGTTTGTCAGGTGTAGGTGGAGTGAGCTAGCAGCAGGAGGTTAGTTAATGCTAACCCTTGTATAGTTTAGCTGAGAGTACCGCTGTGGAGCTCTGACGGACGCCCACTGAGACGATTCTCATCAGTAATGAGTTGCTGAAGGAGATGATGCCCGACGTTCAATAATTAAGTATGAAGCCTCTTTTTGAGCCACTCCCGTTTGCCCTCTTAACGTTAATGCAAGATGCAGTTAATACAATCTCACTTCCTTTATCTCTTTTAAATTAAAAGGCCTGTTGTGTCTCAGTGGGAAGGAACCCTTCGTCTCCTAACAAGCTTTTGTTGGGGAAGATGATGTATGGCCTGCATCTAAATCTAGCTTCTGCAAAGGTCTTATTTGATTCATTGTTGGACGTAAACTTTAAACTGTTAGCTTGATGGTTTGCGGCGCTTTGCACCCATTTATAGCCTGGTTTACGCAGCTTCTGATATCTATGCACCATTTGGTGGTAAAATTTAGTGGTCTAGTCCAGGATAGAGTTTATGCGTCATATCTGACTGGTTGAAATTCTTACAGCATTCTAACCCTATAGGACAGATGCTTGTAAAGACACCCCCTCCATGCTTTTATTGTATTCTTGTTATCTTCGGTTTTATCTTGTTTTGCGTCTGGAGTCTGGTTCACACCGGCCTGCTTCGGCTTGTATTGCAAACACAACTCTTGTCAGACACAGTAAATAGAAACTGTCTCGTAAAGGACATTTTTGATTCCTTGAATTCCAATCTGAAGTCATTCTATGTCATTCTGAAGTCTGGAGCCGATTAAAAACACGTGTCGTCAAGGATGTGAAACAAATGAGGGGAATGTGATTTTGACTGGACCCGTAATCAGTTTAAGGCACACTTGTCCTGGAATATCCATATAAAAATAAGACTGATGCAACAGTCCAGGTCTTTGTGATGAAGTTTAGTGAAACTTCCCTCCAAGCAGGGAAAACCTCATCAGCTATCCTGGAATTAAAAAAAGACAGTAAATATGGGAAAGCAGGTTGTGTTCAAGCTTGCAGACTATGGTGATGATAATCTCTAGACCACTTCGGAATCTGTAGCATCTACCATCATGGAGAAATGGAATGTTAGATGATGGGAAACCCTTTCCTGATACTGTTTTAGATTCATTTATTCTCCTCTAGCCGCGTTGAGCAACCCACGACTTGGAAAAACACTCTGCTACTGTCATCTCACCAATGGCTGACAGCGTGCGACTCACAGTTCGAGATTTTTTGGAGTCGAACCAGCTCCATTGTTCCCCTTTCCAAAAATACAGATTGTCTGATAGCCTTCCCGCATCCCTTTTGAAGCAGAGAAAAACAACTGGAGTGTAGTTTAAGAAGCTTACGACCCTTTCCCAGACCTTGTCTGTGATTATCGCACTTTGGATTTGAGGAAGGTCTGCTCTTTTTTTTTTTTGTCTGGTTTTGGAGGGGAGCGGAGGATTCTGGTGTTGGATGTGGAGGATTCTTTTGTAGTTGCCTGGGAGGTGGTATTTAAGAATGAAGCTTTCGCCTCAAGGAAACTACACAAGCATAAAGGGACGGTTTGACTTAGAATAAAGCCAAAATGCACAAAAGGACAGCCCAGAGTAGCTTGTATGGGATTTCACTCTCCTGCACACTAGACTTGGTGTGAAAGCTAATCCTTCTGTCAGCCCACACTTTTACTTGGGCGTTAAAACCGCCGAGATCTGAGATGCATCTTCCGTTTCTTCCTCAGTGTCTAAGAAGCACGGGAAGCTGATCACGTTCTTGCGCTCCTTCATGAAGTCCAGGCCCACCAAGCAGAAGCTGAAGCAGAGAGGCATCCTCCGGGAGAGGGTATTCGGCTGCGACCTGGGGGAACACCTCCTCAACTCGGGACATGATGGTGAGAAGAAATTTTTCCTTCATCCCTTTAACAACACTTTTATTAATTGGTAGTTTTCTTCTAGTTATAAGTCTGCTCAGAACAAACGGGCAGAGTTCAAAGAAGATTCTCATGTTTTGTAGGCATAACGAAGATGTGAATCTCATTGGGTTCTTCAAATTACATATTTTTCATATTTTTAGCCACAATTCAAGACTTTTAACAGATTTTCTACCTTAAATTTCCACTTTGTTGAAAAGGAAAGCCAGTTTGATGACATCAGCTGCTGATGACTTGGATATCCAGACATCTAAGTCATTCCGTACTCTGACTTGAGCCAGTAACCCCCCTCTGAAGCTCACACCAGCCCAGTCTGCCTTTTCTGCTGGTAATTAGTTGCTGGGCCGGTCCATAGCTGCTTTATCTGGTGCAGACACATTGATTTCCTGGGGTCTCAGTAGCGCTGTGACCGACAGGTGAGCTGATGTGATATTCTTAATGACGGAGCGGGAGGATAACGGCATCCTGATTACACTCAGACATCAGCTACATCCAGCGTAATGATGCCACTCCGCCGCAGGAGCCCAATCGATGCCTTCATTTCGTTCCGCATCGACACCAACTTGAAAAAAGCTATTTGTTCATGCTGACGGACCATTTTGTCTGGTTCTCATCGTACCCACTCCCCACCCAGCTGACTAACCTCTGCTCTCAGATGTCGACCGTTCTTTATGGCGGTCACCCATTCAAGGGTGAAGAAGTCAATCTTTAGCCTCTGTAAATCCTGCATTAGCTCGACATGTAGGGATAAACCAGTCTGTCACACATTACTGGGTCAAAAGGTCAAGGTGTCCTAATTGCTGGTGGGAGCAAAAGACTTTATGATTATGATAGGTGGAGCGTTTTATGCAGCTTTGGTGGTGCTCCAGTGTTAAATCCTTCAATAGGAAGGTTTTTACTCCACTGTCGCTGTTCTAATGTCAGTTTGAGCGTTTGAAAGCGGTGATTAAAGGGATCCGACTAACGAATACAAGTTGGCGCTCCAGCACCACATCCAAACAACCAACTGTGTGTCTCTGCGATAAGAGGATCTCAAACAAATCTCCCTACATGGACGACTTGGAATTGAACTTATCTCCTCTCCGTGTCATCTGTTCCGCACCAGAAGGCCAAATAGTTTCTCAAATCTCTCCTTGTTTTCTCCGGTTATGTGTGGAATTCATCTGAACAGCTGCTTCGGCGAGCGTCTCACTCTGTCACGCACTGAATGATGTGTGAGCTGCGAGGCCTGGGAGCCTTTTTCTACACAAACACATCACGGTTATCACACACACACACACACACATACACACACACTCACACGTAGATAAATAAGATGCCGCTATGATTCATGGTTTCTGAGGGAGACCGAAGAAGCTCTTCTTTTTCTGTTCGTCTTTTCCAAACATGCCATCACTGGTTTTCTCCTTTTTAAGCCAAGTGTGATGATTGGCTGTCTCCTTCACAGACACAAACATGTTTTCTCACAATCTACTTTGTGTAAAAATAGGTTACCATTAAACCAGCAGAGCTAAATCAAGAAATAAAATGGATTTTGAGGATCTTTTGAATGCGTTTCAAGTTATTTGCAGTTCCGTGCTGCTCTTGACCTTGAAGCCCAGTAAAGAGGAGACAAATATTGACACGTTGACACACCGTCTTTACCTTTGCAGTGCCCCAGGTCCTCAAGAGCTGCACCGAGTTCATCGAGAAGCACGGAGTGGTGGACGGCATCTACCGCCTCTCGGGAATCGCCTCAAATATCCAGAAGTTAAGGTAGAAACTCAACACAGCAGACATTTTAGCTTCCAGAGATTCATTTAGTGCAAATCATTGTACTTAATCTCAAATAATAAAAGAGTTTTCTCAAAATAGACCCTTAAGGCATTCATGGTGGCACGCCCTCATCTTATTCTTGTTTCCAGAGTCTGAAAACTAATCTGCTTCTTTAGATAAGGTGTCTAGTTCATGCCTGAGACGTCTTCATTGCATACCATCATAAAATTCCTTCCCCAACAGAGGAGCACGTACTGCTACTGATTATGTCTGAAGCGACTCTCATCAATACATGTCACTTGTGACATCACCAACGCCGTTACGAGCAATTATCCCACGTAATGAGTCCGAACAAAAGAACAAACAGTTGAAAGGATGAACAAAGAAACAGACAATTCACAACGTCTAAATTTAACAAATATTTTGTTAAGCAGTGGAAACCAGAAGTGAGCTGTGTGACGGCTTCATCCGTACATTTTCTGTTCGTAACCTCACTTGATTGAAACAGAGTCATTTCAGGAGAATGAAAAATGGTGACCAGATTTCTATTTTTTGTTTTTAGTACAAATTAATCTCTAAGTTGCGATTACGTTTTAGTTATAATCAATAAGAAGGAGTCTTGTACTTTCTTTCCCGACTGGAGAACTGCTTTGCTTTTTTCCTATGTTAAACTTGACCCATCGTTTGTTGACCCCCTGCACCCGTTTATTTTCAGGCACGAGTTTGACTCGGAGCAGATCCCTGACCTGACCAAAGATGTTTACATCCAGGACATCCACTGCGTGGGTTCTCTGTGTAAGCTCTACTTCAGAGAGCTGCCCAACCCGCTGCTCACCTACCAGCTCTACGAGAAATTCTCTGTAAGCCAAAACACACCGCCCTCTACCAGATTTGCATTGAACTCTCTTGCAGCGTGAGGTCATTCTTCAAATTCGTCCTGGAATTTTTCAAAATTGATTTTCGGTTATGAGTCACAGACATTCCTCAAAATCATCACGTTACTCGACACACCCTGTCATTACAAACAGCAAACCGCCGTCTGTGTGACTTGGAATCAAACCCTCTAAACACAACAGAGCCATCCCTGAAGATGAAGTAAATGTTTTCTGGTTGTCATGGCAGCTGACAGGGAAGAAGGGTGAGGCGTGGCTTCAGACTGACCTCCCTGCTCCGTGTTGCTGCGTGAAAAGGGGGGGGGGGGGTGACAAGAGAACGAGCTTAGTATTAATGCGCTCATCTGTCACCGCATCTACATTTGTTTCCTCTCTGAAGGATGCTGTGTCAGCAGCGACGGATGAAGAGCGACTCATAAAAATCCATGATGTCATCCAGCAACTTCCTCCGCCGCATTACAGGTCGGTGTAGAGGCACACTGCCCCCCGTTGGCACACGCAGGAACTGCAGTAGTACAGATGTAAGCGCATGTCGCGCTTTCCCTTTAGTTGTGTGTTTGTTAATGTTGAATTCAGGGGATTTTGTTTTATCATTCTGCACTGAATAAAATCATTTACCAGGTCCCAGCGGATTTTTATTCTACTGATGATGAATTGGAGTTCATATCCTTTGTGAAAGCATCCGAATGCATTATCTCTAAGTGACTCTCCTCGGGAGATTTGAGCGCATAGTGAAATATTGATGCACTGAAGATGTAGCTCCATCGCGGCCATTCATTTGCACATCACTAGCAGAGAGCCAATTAAAACTGAATAAATGAATATTTGATTGACAGAACCTTGGAGTTCCTCATGAGGCACCTCTCCCGCCTCGCAGCATTCAGCTACATCACCAACATGCACACCAAGAACCTGGCTATCGTCTGGGCGCCCAACCTGCTCAGGTCAGAAGCCGCTCTGCCGCTTTAATGTTTCCTGTGTGCACATCATCATCTTCATGCTTTTAAACTATTTCTCCAGCTTGAGTCAGCTGTGATAAATCTGTGCAGCAGAAAGTAGGAGGGTGAAACATGAGACTCTGGAACATTCAGCCTAAAAATAACTTTCGTTTTTTTGTGTTCAGCCCTTTCAATTATAACCCAATCTTCCCATTTCAACCTGGCGCTGTCGGTTTATCTCTACTACATAAAAGTGAATCTTTCCTTTTCACTGTTGTTTCCCCGCGATCGACTCAGGTCCAAGCAGATAGAATCTGCCTGCTTCAGCGGCACGGCGGCGTTCATGGAAGTCCGAATCCAGTCGGTGGTGGTGGAGTTCATTCTCAACCACGTGGATGTTCTCTTCAGCACCAAGCTTAGCACGCTGATAAGAGAAGGAGCAGGTAGGTGCAGGCGTCAATCCATGCGTAGTCATCCCACTACCCACCAATCCCACTAAACAAGACCTCACATCAACAGGTCACAACTCCTTGTCGCGGCCCAAATCCTTGCTGGTCGCATCGCCTTCCACTAAACTCCTGACCCTGGAGGAGGCCCAGGCCAGGACCCAGGCTCAGATCAACTCTCCGGTCACCGAAGACAGCAAGTACATCGAGGTGGGCGAGGGTCCGGCAGCCCTGCAGGGCAAGTTTCACACCGTCATCGAGTTTCCAGCTGAGAGGTTTGTCATTTCTTCACTCTGTTTTGACGACAATAAACAAGTTAAATTTGGACTCACAGGCAGGTTTACAGGACATGTGGTTAAGTTCCAATAAACATGTACTTTATGTCACTATGTAGCTCCATCTGCTGGTTCTTAGTAAGATTGCATGTAGGTTTTGTATTTATCCTGTTCCGGACAGACAGTATTTTTATTTGCAGACTATTTCCATTTTCAGTCGTAATGACAGATGAGAGACTGATGCGACTTTTTAGTCACAATGTCCAAACATCTGCTGTTTTTATCAGATTTTGGAGTTCCGTAGTGAAACCAACTGTTCTTACTTCTTTTCCATCATCGTTTTTTAACCACAGGAAGAGGCCTCCTATTAAATCCAAGAAGTCTCCTGTGGGTAGCTGGCGTTCTTTCTTTAACCTTGGCAAGTCTTCATCCATATCCAAGCGCAAACTGCACCGCAACCCCAGCGAGCCCAATGAACTGAAGGCCATGGCTCTGGCTGGTGAGTCATTCCCCTCCCCAGCTGGGAGGAAAACCTTTTTAGGCACCTTACGACTGTGACTGAAAACCAGACTGAGTGTTAATCATTTATGATGGTCGTGTTTTAGGAGGCAGAGGCGACACGGCGACGTTGAGGTCAGCCAAAAGCGAAGAATCGCTCAGTTCCCTGCACAATGTTGAAGGTAATAATTTTGACCTAGGGTAATGAGTTCAATCAGTCGGACAGGCCTCGAAAAGAAATAAGTTTCTGATTCCGTTTCTTTAGGAGAGTCTAAGATGTACCGTCCTCGACGGCCGCGCTCCAGCAGCGACGCTCTGTCGGCCTCTTTCAACGGCGAGCTGCTGGACAACCGACAGCACTGCAACTCCTACGACAACCTGGATGCCACGGAGGACAGCGAAGGGGACGACGGGCCCATCTGTGTGCCTGCCCTCATCTCACCTCCCCGCTCCGCCGGAGAAGACGTGGACCTCAGCCCACCAGACATCGGCATGGCCTCCTTGGACTTCGACCCCATGTCTTTCCAGTGCAGCCTCCCTGACACGTCCTACGCCTTCCCCCTGGATCACTCACCAGCCGGCGCCGAGGGCTGCATGCTAAAGAGGACTCCCGGAAGCGGCTCTGGCCAGACCAGCGGCTCCGACCTCATCTCTGCCACCGTCCTCGGCAGCATGACTTCACCCTTGTTATCCTTAGACTTCAGCCAGGCAGCCGGAGAGAAGTCAGAAAGCAAGACACTGACCTATTCTCACACTGATAAACCCACTCAGGCGGTGTCTCCTATTAAATGTGGAAAGACCACTAGTTTGACACCATGTGCCACTTCAGAGCTCGTCTCCGCAGAGATGCCTGACAAGAATACAGCTGGACAGGCTGTCTCTCCACAGCCATTATCTCCTCCTTCAGCAGCCAACGACTCTCCGACCCTGATGGGCAGTGTGCTGCTGAGGACAGCTGAGCCGTCGCTGTGCGAGGCTTTCCAAATGGAGCTGTACTCCAAGCTGGCAGCCTTTGACAGCCAAGACAGTCAAGAGCTGAGGGCAGAAGACGGCGTGCAGCAGCCGCCAGCAGCCAGCAGCCACCAACACCAGCGTAAGGACCATGCATTTTTATTCAGAGTTCCTAATCTATATGATGATCATTTAAATGAAGCCATAAATAATGCATATAATTGTATTAATATTTAACTCTTTCCTGATCCTGAAGCACCAGCATGTCTGCTCTGAACTACATTTCCCTTGTGTCTTTGCGTCCCTGCTAGGTGTCACAGCGTCAAACTCGTCAAAGGACCTCACCTCTTGTTCCAGCTCTACAACCCCCGCTGCTTCCCATCCTCCGCCCCCCCCCTCCTAAAAATGCCGCCCGCATGTTGGCCTTGGCCCTGGCCGAGTCTGCCCAGCAGGTGTCCATTCAGTCCAAGTCCCAGTCCTCTGAGCCCCAAACGCCAGCGTCGCCTCGGGCGTCACAGGAAGACGCTAGCTTCCAAGACTCGCCCCATCTGCTGCAGTCGCACCCCCAGACGTCCCCTGTAGAGGGAGCTGACAGAGGAAACACCCCCCCACCTAGCAGCGCTGCTCTGACCGTTAACCCGGTCTTACCTTACTCCTCTACTTCAAGTCCACAAATCAAACCGCAGCCGTCAGAGCCGGTCGGCTCAGCTGATGCCAAATCTCCTAAAACCCCACCTGGAGTCCAGCCAGAGTCGTCTCCCCCATATACTCACCTTTACAAGGGCGCCACGCCCCCCAGCTCAGCCAATCGGACGTCCCCAACCAGGAAAAGCCCGGAAAGGCAGCCACCTGTAGCCGGGCAGATCCCAGTTCCTACCGGCCCAGCCACCCCTCCAGGGGGCAGCAAAGGCACCCGAGTCCTACTGCAGTCTGTTCCTGAGGTAGGTGTCACAAGTTTCCTTCAGCTTGTTTTCTGTCTGAAAAACTCTCACATTTATTTTATTTCCCCTCCCTCCCCTCAGGTCAAACCAGAGGAGACTGTGTCGCCCCCAGTACTCCCAAAACCATCACAACCCCCTCCTCCACCAGCTCAGAAGCCCAAACGGCAGGCCATCTCACTCCCCCAGCACCAGAATCCGAGTCATCAGCAGAGCCAAGCTCACATCCAGCCTCGTCTTCCAGCACAGCTCCAACCTCACTCCCAGCCCCAGACTCAGCCCCCCTCCAAGGCCAGCGCCAGAGTGGCCCCCACCTCTACGGAACCTGTGGAGAAGCCTTGGGAGGCCATAAAGCCAGTGGAGCCCTGCACAGAGACTGCAAAGTACCGCGACTCGTTTGGACCTCCGCCCCCTCCAGTTCGCACCATAGAGAGCAAACTGGCGACGGCAGCGCTCAGCCAGAGCGAGGCCCCCTACCACATCCTGGCTGAAGGTCCAGCTCCCGCCCACCTGGAGGAGGCTCTGCCACACCATCCTCTGTCTCCTCGGAAATCTTCCACGCACCAGCCGGCTTACCTTTACCACGCCAAAGCGGAGCCAGTCTTGATTGAGCCCTCAGGAGCAGCGTACTACCACCAGAGGCCACTTCCTGTGGGCCCGCAATCCATGCCGCATCACTATCGGCCCGAAAGCGTACCCCCACACCTCTCTTTCGTGTCCAAATCTGAGCCTCAGATACCCTACACTGCACGGATGGACAACAGATACAGCACTTTAGGCCCCAGGTCCTACCACCACTCCATCAAATCCCGAGGGAACCCCCGCAGCGTGTACGTGTCTCCAGGACCGGGCCATCAGGGTTACAGCCATGACAGGAACCACGGCTACCCCACCATTCGCAGGGTGCACTCCCTCCACGTTCCCTCCACTATCTGCTCGGTGCCGATCCAAAGGACGGAAGTTCCTCCTGATGACGAGATGTTCTTCTGCCACCGGCCGGTGTATCAGTGCAAAGCGTACCAGCAGCCCTCGCAGCAGTCGTCCCAAGCCGACTACCACGTCACGCAGCTGCAGCCTTACTTCGAGAATGGTCGGGTTCAGTACCGCTACAGCCCCTACGCGGGTTCGGCCTCTTTGGAGGCGCCGTACTACGACATCGACCCTTACGGGACCATCAGAGTCCGTCACATCCACGCCTTCGGTCGAGATCCTGGCGCCGTCGCCGGCCGTCAGGGAGGGAAAGCGAGCGGGTACCACTACCTCGCTCGCCACGTCCTCCCACCGGGGAAGGAGCACAGTTTTGTGAGCAGAGACATGCCCCCCGGTCACGGAGCGAAAGAAGCCGGTTCTTACGTCCCGTGGGACCCAGAGGAGGCAGAAAGGCTCCGCATGCACTCTATTCGGCGAGAGAGCAGGGCGAGGCAGAAAATCAAAGGGCCTGTCCTCTCTCAGTACGACAACGTCGGCTTGTTTGGGCCGGCGGACATTTCGGGGTATGAAACGTTGCACCTGCGCAGCAAATCCGACCCCGGGAAAGCTGTTCTGATCGCCGCCGAGAGCAAAGACGGGCGATACCTCCCCAGACACATGGTGTCGGACCCGGATGTCCTCATGTACATGGAGACCGACAAGCACGTCCAGGGAGGGACAGTCTCCGACAAGACGGAAGGACTCGCCAAGCAAAGCGGTTCCAGGAAATACCAATCCTCTCACTCCCTTCCAGCTACTCTGAGCCACAGTCTCTCTCATCAGCAGGAGAGCGGCCGAAACGAGGCCAAGTACGAGACCGGAGACGACAAGCAGGGCGGGGATAGGTCTAAACACTGGCAGCAGGAATACCCCAACAAGCGGAACTTCCCGCCGCACTACGACTTCCCTGAATCTGACCACCAGCAGAGCAAAGGGAAACCGTCGAGCGGTTACCACAACACAAATGAACAGACGTCCCGCTCCAAACCGGAGCGATCCCACAGTCTCCGAGAGCAGCAGCACTTCATCCCGGGTAAGCCTGAACCGGACAGAGACTACCCGTATCAGAAACTCAACGCCAAGATGTCGCAGTCCCACTACGACAACTTGGACGATTACCACCCGGTACCTCAGCCCCAGGCACCCGTTTCGAAACGCGGCAGCTCCGGTGCCTACCCTGCACCGCCATTCACGGCGGGCCAGAACAACCGGGCATACTCCACAGCACTGGGTCAAGGGGCCTACATCCAGACTGAGCTGGCCAATCAGAGGCCAGAGCCTGAGATCAGTACCGAGGGAAGCATTTAGGGGACGGGAAGGGAAACGATCTTTTAGCTGTTCGAATTAAAGACTGTTGAGCTTTGGTTGAGCAGCCTCTGCCGGACAGTGGACTGTCAAATCACCAAGATTGTTTTTTGTTTGTTTGTTTCCCTGTATTTTTAAGTAATTGTAAAGAAAAATTGTAAGACTTTTTAAGGAAAGTCCAGAATGTACCTGAAACTAATGTCCAAGAGATCATATTGTAGATGATATAAAAGAGACGGTGGTTCTACAGGAGTCACCAAAATGTAGAGTGTGTGCATATATATGTATGTGTATATATACAGTATATATGCATATATATGTATGTGTATGTATATATGCATATGTATATATGTACATATGACGGGTTAAAAGGGATTTTTAGTTTTGATTTTCTTTTCGGGCGTGGCACTGGGTATCAAGTGGGCTTCAGGTTTGCATTTTAGAAATGCATGCGGTCTCTATCTCTTACAGAACAGTTCTGCATAAGTCTATATCCATTACATTTTTTTTTTTTTTTTGTGGATGTTAACAGCACAAGATATGGGAGGCGGGACCCATCTCACCTCCCCCATGCTCGTATGTACACCAGTAGACTGACTAGTCTGTTAAGAACCAGTCGGGTGTGCGGTTTGACGGGTTCCTTTAGTAGTCCTCAGCGTTTCCGTTTCTCTGTGACTGTTCTCAGTGTAACTTTGCTATAAACAGATTTTAGTGACTTCTAATGAAACGTTTTTGTTTTTCTTCATTGGAAGTGGGACCAAACAAGTTTGGCTCGGTTGTTGCACATGTGAGGTGAAGCGGTGATGATGGACGGATGCCTGGTGTAACTTTTAGATGGTACTGAGAGGGTATTTGAGTTTCCTTTTGTTTCCCTACGTCACACTTGTGGTATTTTGAACTGGACTGACTGAATAAAGATGAAAACATCGTCCTTTCACAGTGAAGAACATGTTGCTGCTGCTTTTTGGGGGAAAAACAACTCATTGATGAGCCTTAAATTTAGTTCCTACAGAACATATTTTCTTTACTGTCCATCATCACAATGCACAAAGCGTGTAGTTCCTCGATTTAATATCATGTTTCGATTCTTGACAGTTCAGGGTTGACGGGTGACCTGCTGGGGTTGTCTAGTTTTATATCACCTCGCTGGTTCTGAATTTAAAATCAAACTTTTGGTTGGACATAATGTAAGGATTACAGTATGTTTCAAATGTCTCAATCCAGGTTGTACTCTGTAACCGTTTGACTTCTATATCGCTTGCAGGTTGTGCTCCTCTTGCCTTATCTAAAGCCTCTACCTTTAGAGATGGGGCATTAAAGTTAAGGCACCATGTACTTGAATGTGAAAACTCAAACTAGAGGTATCTAAAGTTAGATATGAAATAAAACTGTTCAGGAATAGCCATAACCCATGTCTTCTCTTGATATGTGCGTGATTTCACTGATCCTCCACAATTTGGTTTTGTAATTTCAGTCAGCTGTCAATTATTAGTCATTTCTGTATCCACTAGTTATGTTTTGAGTTTTATTTTAGTTATATAAAGCAATTTCATTTATTTTTGAGTTTATGACTAAACAATCATGATTCCAACGTCAAAGTTGGAACGCTTCAACAGTAAGTGGGGTTTTTTTGCTTCTAGGGGAGCTAAAGAGCTGCTTTATTTCACCCCTCTTCACCTTTAGAACACTGAATACTGACGAAAGAATGTCAGTGTCCCTTTGTTTCTTTCCTATGACAGATTAAGACTATGTTTTTCTGAGTTTGTTATTTAATCAAATATCAATCATGATCCTGTTTGTTGTTTTTATAATCCTGATTTAGTTCACCATTACTGCCACCATGCCGTTTCCTGTTTCAAAACAGACCAACCAGAACCACCAATCAGCCGGAGAGTTAAACGGTCGGGTGTGGTGCAGTGTATTCTGGTTCTTGAAGTTTTCTTGTGGTTCTTGTAGATTTTACCAAGGAGAAATTGCAGTCTGTCTTGTTTCCATCACAGCTGATGATGATTGATTACACATAACTGAGTGAGCGATAGGGTCAGATTTCTATTTATTGATCCATTTAAACCATCACGCATTATCAATATGTGTTTATTCAATTAGTCCTGCCCTGCCTGTGTTAAACAAATGAAAAAGTTATACCTTACCTGAAATATGTTCGTGTATCGGTTATGTTATCTCAATAGTCAATATATAGGAATAAATACAAAAAACGTGTAACAGAAAGGAGAGAAACGATCACCTGAAGGGTTTGGGTGAAACACAAAGAACAAAAGGCAGAAAGTTTAAAATATTTATTGAGTACCGTCTACAAGTGAAACCAGTGAGATCAGCAGCCAGACATGGATGCTAGCCTTTAGTCCTCATCCATCCATTCATCCGTTTGCTCATTCATTCGTTCACGACGTGCCGGATTGGGAATCTCTCGTCCCGCATCTCGTCTTTTCAGAGTCAACTTGGTTCACAGGAAACAAAAGACGCCTCGGATCGATCGAGATGTTCTCTGGCGTCTATCTCCAGTGCACAGACTAGCTCAGACCCCGTGAGCGTGCAGCAGTAATATCACTTCACATTCCTTCCAAATTCACCCACAAGAACAATTTCCAATAATCTGTTTTGGAAAAATACAAAGGAATACAAAACATTAAAAAAAAAAAAAAAAAGCTCATAACAGCACAAGTTTCTTTCTCCTCTGTGTTAAGGTCTTTGTGCTTCGCTTTCAGCACACTGGGGGTCGTTATCGGTGATGGGGAAAACAAATTTGAGGGCCTCTGAGGTGGAAATGTCTAGAGACGCTGCTTAAAGTGTGCTCAGGTAAAACAACAAAATGAATGCATGTGCAATGAAATGAAAATATACAGTATAATTTATCTGTTGGGGACGTCTCAGTCGTTCAGAACGACCCACCAGCCGAGCTTCTTCAGGTCGGACCAGGGAGGGTTAATTCAGGGATTTACTTAACAACCACCACCGAGGCGTTGTGGATGGACTCCATGACGGCAGCCAGGCGGCTACACAGATCGTGGGCCTGACTGACGTGGACTTTAGGTGGGTCTTTCAGAACGACCGCGTCTGTTGACCCGTCCAGAACTCTGGGCAGGAACTCGCCCAGTTTCACTTGCAAGGAATCTGAAAGTAAAGAAAGAAGAAACGTGGAAGTTTGTCTCACAGAATCATCTCCTTACTGCGTTTCTCACCATCCATGTCCTTTCCCAGGCAGCAGCACCAGTGGCTGCGGATGTTCTCCATGGCGTCCCTGTCTTCCTGGGATGGAGACGAATCCCGGCTCATCAGGTGGAGGCAGGGAATGACGACTTCATCCATGATGGAAACGCCTTCCTCCACGCTGGTCTCGTCGCCGCTGCAGAACAGCTGCGATGCGCTTTCATTCAAAGCCTGGATGAGGATGGAGAAAGTTCATGCGTAATCAGAAGAAATGCACGCAGGCATCCACGCCGGCCACCTTTACTCACAGTGAGGCATTTCCTCCTGTAAAGTGCAATGATGGTTTTCTCCACGCCTCGCTTCTCCCCGCTCCTCAGCAGGGAGGCGTTGGTCTCGTACGCATGAGCCAAGTAGGTCAGCGCCTCACGCAACCTGCAGCGCGTTCAGACGCATGGGTCATCACATGGACCTACAGAGAAGCCCTACGATTGGCTAACAAAAACAATTTGACACCTACTTTCCATGCTGGTAGTGCTCCAGCCCCGTCAGCAGGTAGACAAACACGGTTCTGAACAGCCTGTAGTCGTCGTGCCACTGCTGTGGGGGCAGACAGAAACTAGGGGGTCACTTCATTTTTATATATTAATTTTTTTGTGTTTTTTAGTAAGTGTTACTCACAGTTAAAAAATATGTTAAAAAGACAAGAGTTCTTAGATTAATTCATGAGGAAGCAACAGAGTCCCCCCAGACATAACCTCTTCATATCAGGCCGGAGTCTTCACAGTTAAACACATGTCACTGGGTTTACTCACGCCCCGCTGGGATTCCAACCACACACACACCCAGAAACACTCAGATGACTTGGAAAGAACCTGAAGCTTTTCCAAAGACACCAAACTGCCATGATGTGTAAGAAGTGTCGTCACATTTGAAAGCATGCAGTTGCTCTTCGTTTTCTACGACTATAACCACACATTCTCTCGGCCCAGTCGTTAGCCAGTACCAGATACTCATCCATATCCATGTCCTCTGGTTTGATAAGGCGCAGCTTGGATCGGGCCTCCCTCATGATGCTGATGGCCCTGCAGGTACAAGACAGGACACCCACCGTCAAACTGCTGTGACATCATGAGCCAGGACCTGCAGTACCCTCCTCTGGACACTAGGTGGAGTCCTAAGCGAGCTGTACGACCTGCTGAACGTGTTTTACTGGATTTATTTACATCTGCTATTTAACTTGTGCATAACTTAAACCTAGTTTTCATGTAAAATGTCCAACAAAGGATTCTTTTACAATCTTGTGTATTTTGAAAACCTGACTCAGCGTTATTTACCTCTCGTCGAAGCTCAGGTTGCGGTCGCTGAACTGCTCCAGCAGCGTCCTCTCAATGACACGTTTGGGCGCCTTGTTCTGGAAGAAGTAAACCAGGGCGTGTTGTAGACGGGCGTCCTCCTGGGGGGTCACCTCCTCCTCGGAGAGCTCGTACAGGCGGGAGTACTCCTCATGGAAGGCCTGGGGGCACGGAGGGAAAACCAGTAGTCGTAAATCTGACAGTGTGATCTTAAAAGCACCAGATTTACCAGTTGCTTGTGTGACTGACGTAAATGTGGAATATGTTTTAAATTATGAACCCTCTGCTGCAGCTGTGTGTGAGAACATGCAGGTGTTTTCCATCAGGCATCCCATGGAGAGCTTACCTTGATGAGGCCGGCCTCGGGGCCTTCTGTATCGAACGTCTGTCTGGCCTTGACGATGGCCAGAATGACGCCCTGCATCGCTGGAGTCAGCATCATCTGGGGAAGGAGAACGAGCGTAACGCCATGTGGGGGTGCGCCGACCAGGTGACCCTTCACGCGGGTCCTGATGAACCCCCCTACTCACCTCTTCGTTGTATCCGTCGGCGTCGGCTCTCACCATGATCCTGCCGACGTTTGGGATTTCCACCTCGGAGACCTCGTTCTCCGCCTGTCGCCGTCTGACTGGGACCTCCTGCTGTGGTTGCTCCTCGTCTTCCTCCTCCTCTTCCTCCTGCTTTACTTCAGGATCAGGAGCCTCTCCTGAAGCCTCAGGCTCGCTGACAGCTCCAGGGCCACTAACTTCCGCCCTGGCATCTTCCTTCTCCTCGTATGGGTCGGCTGCTTCTGGATTATTTAGCGCCGCTTCAGGACTAGGAGTCTGACAGATTGACCAGGACGCAGATTAAATCATGGCCTAGAATTTCTACAGACATGTGAAGGGATAGCAAGTCAACACAAACTCGCCTACCTGACTCTGGAGATGTTTCTCGGCTGGGGTGGAACAGCTGGACGTGAGGGGGTCGTTCACCGCTGCGCCGCTGGTGTCGACCGCCGGTGACTCTGGGTCCGGCGGCAGCGGTGGAGTCAGGTTAGATTCTTCTGGGGTAAAAATAGAGGCGAGAGTGTGAGCAGAACCAGGTTTACTGGAAGGTCGGTTTATCGCGTTTTATCTGTAATGGGGCCAGAGGACCCCCCTGCACCCCCCACGTTCACGTCTGCTTATCATTACAAGTGCTGTGACGGAACGAATCGTTCCAGAACACTCAGATTACTGTGGTCCTCTTATGGGTTAATCCGGGCGTCGCTACTGACCTTCAGGCGTCTCCCTGGGATCCAGCTCCCGGTCCTCCTTCGTGTCAGATTCCGGTTGCGGCTCCGACAAAGCTCCATGATCCGGCTCTTCGGTGGACGGTCCTGACTGAGGGGCTGGCTCCACTTGGATCTCGTGTGTGTCATCCGGTCCCGGGTTTGGGGGCTCCGCGGAGGCCGTGGACTCCCCCTGAGGGGTCGCAGTCTGGCAGAACTGCTCCTCCCATTCGCTGAGCTCCTGCTGGAACCAGCGGTTATCTTCGTGGACGTAGCGTCTGAGGATGGAGGGCAGCGAGTCCATGCCCCGCAGCACCTGACCCGTCTCCACGTCTGTGTCGTCTGGGTGGATGGGGGGGTCATTGGGGTTATTCCAGGGTTAGACAATCCCACCAGACTGCGTCCAATCACTGACGGACTCACCTGTGATAAGGTGGGGTAACCTGTCATCGATGTACATCAGGCAGTAGGCGCTGGCGTTGGTCATACCCCCGAACGAATCGCGCTCCAGCTCCTCCCAGGAGGACTCTGTGATGCTGATGTCATTGTACTTCATCCAGCGCTGGTTGGCGTGGTCGAAGATGTAGGCCCAGTAGTGACCCGCTGACGCCTGGCCTTCATGGACGAGCACAGCGTGGAGTTTGTACGGAACCTGAACACAAGGCGGAGACAGCATTCAAGTCGGAAGCAGAAAACATCGTGACCGGAGCGAATCTGGCGAGCGTCTTCCTCACCTGGCAGAGGACGTTGTCGGAGTAGATGCCCTCCAGCATCTGGGTGAGCCTGTCGATGCTCGCCTTCAGCTCTGGCACACACACGATTGTACGCACAAACAAACTATAAAGGACAGAACTAATACATTGCATTAGTGAAGCGGTATCCGGGAAAAATGTGAAACTCGCGCTCACCGTTAATGTCGTTCTCTACTTCTGTCCTCCATCGCTGGAGGCAGGTTTTTACAAAGAGCAACTCTTCTTCTGTGACGCTGTGCGGCGCCGGGTGTGGCGGACAGTCGACGGGGGGTCTGCATTGGGTGAAGGGCTTATATATGGGTGTTCGCTGGCAACTGGAGACACTGGAAACCAAGACCTCTGAAGACTCTGTCTCTGCAGGTTCACTACAGGAAGTAAGAGCAGCGGTTACAGAAACCGGTGAAATTACAGGTCCAGGAGAGATTCTACGGATCGTACGGGTACCTGGTGTCTTTGGAGATGGGTTCGCTGATGGGATGGCCTGCAGGAGTCGGGGATGAGGAAGTCAGTCTCAGATCTTCAGCTGGGGAAACACTTGTTGGCTTGGTGGTAGCAAACTCCAACACAAACTGCAGCATGTCCGCTAAAGGGTACTTGGTAGGTCCTGAGCCGTAGTTCCTGTAGCTGGGAATAAACAGCCAACACAGTTCAGATACGAGAGGTTCTCATGAGGCGAAGGTGTTTAAAGTCATCTCTTCAATGCCAAACCAACCATTCAAGTTTCTGCTGGAGGACGGCCAGTTGCTCCTTGAGTTTCTTCACCTCTCCTCTCCTCTCATGGGTCTGCTCGATGTTTTTATGAAGATACCTGTCCACAGGAAGGTCAGGCAATGCCCACAATTGATAGCTAAAGTCTTCCAACTCCCAAAATGGGAAAGCGATCTAACTTGTGTGCAATCGCGTCATATGTCAGGCTCACCTGTCCATGTGAATGACTTGTGGGAACTCCAGTTTCTTGTGTATCTTCTCTGGACGGCCCAGCTGGGTGTTGAATTCAAACCGAGATAGTTCAAACGTTAAGACTGGAGGTAACTTCTTGAACCACCTCTGCAAGGAAGCAAAAAGAAGCTTTAAACACTCCACAGACTTTTCACGAAGCAACCACCAGTCGGTCGATGATGTCGTTCACCTCGCGGCCGGAGGTGACGCTGTGTTCTGCATGCAGCGACTCGATCTCCTTCTCCACCATGGCGCCTTCCAGACACTCGTCCAGGTTGTTGAAGCCGTTGACTTGCAGGGGGTACTGGCCGAACTGCTCGATGTTATACAAAGTCTTACCTGCAGAATCGAGGTGAAAAGAGAACCAATCAATTCCCGACCATCACTGGTGACGGAGACTCACACGGAACACATTACCCTCGTGTCTCCTTTCCGTCACGAAGGTCCCGTAGAACAGCTGGACCATGGGGTTTTGCTGCTTGTCGTCCGCTTTGCTTAAAGTAAAACACAAATTTATCTTGATGCGCTTTAGCAGGCAGTGAGAAAATAATGGTCTGAGTGTGTGGATGAGATCAGCATTCTGGGAAAACTCACTTTCCAGTGGCAGCAAGCTGAAAAGCATCCTCGAGCCAGTCGAGCAGCTTGTGGGAAAACTCACTGACATCCTGAGGACGGCGTGAAGAAAAGGACAGAGGTAACGATCACAGCATCAGTCAAGATGTAGTTTAATCAATCAATCAACCAACTTTTATTTATAAAGCGCTTAATCACGTCAACAAACATTTCAAAGCGCTTTAACAGACAGAAAAACCCAACAGAACCCTCCAGAGCAAGCATTAGCGACAGCGGCGGGGAAAAACTCCCTCATTGAGGAAGAAACTCCGGGCAGGACCCAGACTCTGGTGGGTCTAACCAATCAGCATTTTTTTTACACAGTTAAAGGAGCTTCCCCAGTTGCCATGGAGATAATCATCTTAGGTGTACAACTTCCTGTCTCTATTCAAATCGAACAAAGCTTTGATGGCAAGCAGACGTCAACATCTACACGTTTTAAAGGTTTGTCCGTCGTGATGCAAGCCGCACCTGTTGGGCCTCGCTGGTCCTGAAGGCATCTCGCAGTAACTCCACGGCGGCCGATGGATCCACAAACCTGCGAGTGGAGCCCACCATCAGGGCAAACAGGCAACGCAGCTCCTGCATGAAGGCTATGTTTCTCTTGTCCTGTAAACCCAGACCCGCCATCAAACAGCGGTTCGTATTAATGGGTACATGATGAACAGACCCCGCCCACGGCGTTTACTCACAGAGTGGCTCTTACACTTCTCCAGGACTCGTTCGGACAGGTGATAGTTGAGAACCAGCCTCCTGAAAATAGGCAGGTGGAACAATGACTGCAACAAGACGATGAACAGCCGTTAATGCGAGTTCACGAGAGTCTCCAAAGAAATCAATGTTTTCCTGTATGATTTTATTTCTTTACACCCAACAGTCAAGCAACACAAACCCCGACCCTTCGTGACACCTGTGTCATGTGATACGCCGTCTTATGCGTCATATGTGTGGTAACTGGGCCTTTTAGCACTTACTGATATCTCCATACATCTTTCCATTCGTGGAGGAAATTCAATTACAGCTTATCTGAATTTTACTGTAATTCATACCACAATGGATCATAGAGGGAATATGAGCCGACAACCCAAAGATGTGGTCACTGGGCCTTGAGCCGATAGTGTAATTGCTTTTTAGGGGAGACTGGTTTATCAAGAGTAGGACTGAATCAGTTTAATTCTGAAGCAGCACAACAAACAGAAGGCTATCATTTTGAACGCATTTGTATTCAAATGGCTCTGCTTTGTTTTCTCGTTTTTGTTCCGGGATAATAACCCCCATCCCAAGGGGTGGTGGCAGAGGCGGTGGCAGGGGTTGATTCCTGAATTTGCGTGGAAGCATATCTGACTTTGACAAGAGACAAACAATCAACGTCCATTTCAGGCTGGGGGGGCTGAAGAGACTGCCACTACGCCGTCGCATCGCTCTATTTAATTACTGGCACCATTCACACATCTCAATGAGGGTTCCGGTGTCTTCCGAGCCACCCGATATGTCCGGCCGAATTCACCCCGGAATGGACCCGTAATAGAGTTAGCATCTCGACAGAAGTACGTTGGCACCTTTTGGTTTTGCCTCTGATTATCCCGATGAGTCTCATGATGGGGAGTCAAACGCACATTTGCTGACTGTTGACAGAGTTAGATGTCTGGTTGGGGAAACATTTACCGGGTCAAGTCAGAACGCTATTTAGAGATTTGGTGAGATGAAGGATGTGAAGCAGGTGGAGCCGTCAGAAAAACTAAAAACAAGGTGTTTCTTTTTATCCATCTTACACGTTGAATTTGAATACAGTAGAACATTGAGATACGAGTTGTTTGAGATACGAGCCATTGTGGTGTTCACATTTTTGTTCAACGTATAAGCAAAATCCGAGATACAAGTTTCGGGACACCAGTTGGTGGATGGATACAACATCAGTGAGACTGGATCTCATTCTCGTTGGTGGAGTAAAGACGGAGCTGGTGTGCTCCTGACTTTTGCTTTTCTTTTCATACTTAATCTTTGTTTAGGTAACATACAGTATATTGGTTGATAAAAATGTTTTTTTTTTTTTTTATAGTTTAGGTGGTTTTGGTTCTTTTTTTACAAGGATGAAATGGGTTAAAATAACTTTAGTTATTTTAAATGAGAAAAAGTGTTACTTCTGAGCTCAGTTACAGAACGTATTAAACTCGTATCTCGAGGTTCTATTGGACTGTATTTTTAGCCATGACGGTTCCTATCCCATCAGTTTCAGGTAACCAATCACCCTCCTCATCCCCACCTGGATGACGGCACTGAACCAACAGGTGTTCCCGACGTTGCGGATCCCGACGGGCCACTCATCCTGGCGGATCCAGTCTGCCGGGCTGCACATCTCATTCTGGGCTTCGCACCTCTTCCTCTTCATCCTCGCTGCGTTCTCCTCCGCGCTGACCTCCAGAGCCCTACGGCACATCAAACCAGCAAACATGGATTCATTGGGTCAGATCTGCCAGAACTGTCAGAACCCTCTCAAGACATTCAGTCGCCTAAGGTATAAATAGAAGGTTCTCTGGTACCTGTTCAGTTCCCTCTCCTCTTCCTGGGCATTGTGGGACTCCTGCAGGCTCAGCTCTATGGCGGTCTGGAGTTCATCTTTAGGAAGTCCTGAAGGAGCAGACGAAGTGTCAACCAAAATCCAAAGAGGTTTTGGTTGATAATAACCCCCATCCGAAGGGGTGGTGCCTCTGCCACCACCCCTTGGGATGGTGCGTAAAAAAACCTTTCAGAAATTTGCTTATTTTCGTCCCACTGTTTCGTACCTTTCTGGCCCTCCCAGGTCTCTGCAGAGGTTCCAGATTCCTGAGGTTCTCGAGGATCCTGAACCTCTGCGGGTTGGGTCGTCAGCAGCCCGACGGCTTGACCAATGTCACCCTGACTGGCCTTTAAAGATGGGGGGGGGCAGATATGGACAAAAACAGGAGATGCTATTAGCGCATGGAGGACATTTAACAAAGACAAACAGAACCGGTCGTGGGTTTGTCTCGTCTTACATTTAAGGCTCGGTAAAGAATCTGTGGGTCCTGGATGCCGGTGATCTCCCTCAACTGGTTGATCAGCATTTCACTCTGCTGAGAGAACCAATTGGACAAAAGGGGAACAAAGGTCAAACATCCTTTGTAACGTTGACATAATTTGGGTTAGCGACCTTGTTTTGGTTGAAGATGAACTGATCCGTCCAAGTCTGGCTTTAATGTGAACAAATGTTGGACTTTTAGTCCATCCTGGTTCGTTTGCTGTCCATGGGAAAGAGTTCTAGCCCGTGCGTCTCCTACAACAGCTCACATCGGCTCGAGCCCTGGACGCAAACCAACGCCGGGCAGGCCAATCGTATGTGATGACACAACGGCTTAAAACCTGCTCGACTTTTCCACTCGATCCGCTACGTTATCAAAGGTTTGAAGAGAGATCGATGTGAAGACCGATTGCTAGGCAACAGATGGAGATCCATTACAATCTTTCCAAAGTCCAGGTGCGGCCTTCCTATACCCACATTAAGACTGGTAAACACCGACTCCCCCCACGCCGTCCTGTGTTCTGACCTCACAGACATAGAGAACGAACATCAATCTGGTGGGCTGCTATATTAAGCTGGCCGCCCCAGCAGCAGGTGGACATGTCAGCGTGGCTGTCCTGCAGATACAGGAAGCCAATCGCCGGGCGGCCATACTTATATGGACCCTTCTGGATATCTGAGACCCTCCTGGTTAGCCTCTATTTTGGGCCCGCTGGCGCTGGCCGCCGCCGCAGGCGTCTGTTTATCATTCCACTCACCATGCCACCATGACTGACAAAGACTCCGGGTGTCTCTCTGTCTCTCTCTCTCTCGCCTCCTGAGGCGAATGACCAGTATGAATAATCTCACATTTCATTTTTTATATCAAACTTAAAATTCCAAATCAAAATTAGATTTTTATTAAAGCCTGTCTGTCTATATCTGGTTAGTGGGTTACAGCAGACCTACTGGTTAGATAGATATATGTGTTCTAATAAACTAGTAGATTCAAATGTGAAACGTGATTTTTTTTATTTTATTTGTCATGTTTTTATTAAAACCAGCCAAGTGTGTTTAAAATATTTTTTCTGAAATTGACTGATTTCTTTCTTTTTTCTTTTGTTAAATAAATCCCGTTATTATTCTGTTTTGGGAGTCGAACAGAGGGGTTAGTGTTCACGTTAGTTGCCCGGGCATTCCGATGTAAACATGTCACCGGTTACGGTCATACCGGTCCGGTCATCCCTCGCTCACCGGGTTCGTCGGCTTTTCTCCGGGTTCGGTCGCGTTTCCTTTCATCGCTGAACGAAAAACAACGAATTTCTTCCTGTTTTCCACCGTAAATAAAAATAAGAAACTTCCTGATTTCTGATTCCGAGTCAAACCAACTCCATCTGTCCAGCGCCGGGAGCGGACAACCAGCTGCGGGGACGCGCCCACCTGTCAAGACCCGTACGTGCACGAGGACGTTTACGTGCGCGCTCCCCCGACGCGATCGGACCGTTACGCGTTAGGGAACTCAGATTTAAACTTTTTACCTTTAATTCAACTGCTTTTTGTTCGTTTTCAGCGTCGAATGAAAGTCAACAAATTTCCTTCAGTAAAAAAAAAAGTCTTTTTAAAATTTTTTAAAAATTAATTCTTTATTCAAGCTTCAATAATTTTAAATTTTTGCCATTGCGTCACTGGATATATTTAATTCCAATTCTTAAAATAAATTGTACTTTCCTTAAATTCCTTTTTTTAAATTTACAGATGTCAATTTTAAAGTAATTTCACCCTCATTTAGCTCTTATTGGATTTTATTTCAAATAACATCGAACTTTCAAAAAGAGAAAAATATTTTTCATTCGAGTCTACAGAAAAAAACAAAAAATGTACTAGTTAATTAGAAATTGCAGTAATAATTCTCCCTTTTTCTTGTTTTTAGATGGATTTCATTGCTGGTGAAGCGTTCACACCAATGAGGAGTTTCTCTTCAGTGTTCCATTATTAGTAGTATCACATTACCCTGGGAGTGGAAAATCAATGCTGTGCAACCAAAATGTCTGAACGACCCTGTTCTTTGTTGCACTTCACAGAGGACCGCTTCAGCCCATAGGGTCCAAACTGTGGACATTTCTGTGTCACCAGGAACATTCTGAGGCGACATCCGGATAATATGTGGATTCTGGAAGGTTAATATTCAGCATGAAGTCTCTCCTGTGGCTGATCTTATTCTCCTCAGGTAAGAAGCTGTGGAAGGAAAAAAAGAAACTATATACCCTAAATGTGTAAAGTATTCCTAATGGGGTGGAAATCAGCTGTTTGTTTTTTAAATTTATATATTTTAATAGAGTGACTTGAGTTTGTCAGACATTTTCAGAACATGACAGCTTTATGATTTGTTTTTTCCACTTCTTATCAGATTTTCTTGCCGTAGGAATGACGCCTTCATACTTAATGTGACACGTATTTTTAAAAATGAATGTGTTATTTTACCGTGCACAAAAATTGAAGAGATACTAAAAAATTTTCATGACACAAACCAAACTTTCAAAAGCATAAAATTGATGTTTATTGAGCTTATAAAGTTCACCGACCCTCCCCCCCCCCACCGACCCTCCCTCAGTATTGTATAGTTTTCAGTGTCTTTATTTCCATTCCTTCCTTTAAGCAGAGCTGCAGATTTATTTATTTTTTATCCTCAAACTTAATGCTCTACAGTGAACCCTAGAGGTCACCTGAAGGTCATCCACCTGGTAACCGGACTTTTCCTTTCAGCTCGTCTGCTGGAGTGTGTGCCGGAGAAGCCAAAGCGCTCGGCCCTGAACCAGCTGACCCGGGCGCTCCTCAGGAAGTACGACTGCGGCGTCCGGCCCGTTCACAACTGGACCAGCCTCACCACCGTCTACATCGACCTTTTGCTACAGTCCGTCCTGGATGTGGTGGGTCCATCCAGCTTTAACTCCACAGGTGAACGTTATGGTTGTCCTGACAACAACATCATTCAGTCACTCTCCTTTTCACAGGATGGAAACACCCAAAGTATAACCACCAGCATCTGGTACAGACAGGTCGGTTCTTGTTTTATATTTCTAGTAAAATTCAGTTTTAACACATGAATGATTCTAAAGCTTCTCTTCTTGTTTCCAGATCTGGACCGATGAGTTCCTGGTTTGGGACCCGGAGGATTTTGACGGCATCAATGAGATCTCGCTGTCATCTGACGCCATCTGGATTCCTGACGTGATAATTTCTGAATTGTAAGGAATAACTGAAAGAAAAAATATTTTCATCCGTGTCGTTGCTCCTTCTTGTCAAGCTCTAAATCAGGGTCTTGGATATTTATTTATTTCAGTGAAACTCATTTCAAATTTTGTTGAAATCATGTTGAAACCAGAAAGAATATTAAATCTAAAAATCTCTAAAGTCTCCTGTGAATCTGGACATGTTTTCTTTTGCTGCTGCAACATCCCCCTTTAAACATCCATGGGGAGAGCTTGTGCTCCCCCCCCCCCCATGAACCCTCATTACATTTGGATCCCCCAGCGCTCGCTATTAATGTAAGAAGGTCAAATTGACATAAATCTGAGCCAGAAAGGTCTCACATTCTGCCCTGTTGCTTACAGCTCCTATTTCGTCCCCTCTCCTTCACGTGTCTCCCCCCCCAGTGTGGACGAAGGGAAGTCCCCCCCCATCCCTTACATCTACGTCAACTCGTCCGGCTCGGTGAAGAACAACCGGCCCATGCAGGTGGTGCTGGCCTGCAGCCTGGAGATGTACGCCTTCCCGTTTGACAAGCAGAACTGCAGCCTGACCTTCCGCAGCTGGTTGCATTCAGGTGCGTCTGGAAAAACCAGCTGCACATCAACGCTGTAAATTCCCAAGGGGATTTTTGCTGATATTTGAAGCGGTTTAAGTAGAATTAGATGTTGATCAGATAATAATTATTTCAGTTTTAATTTGAAAACACACTGTGAATAAATAAAAGATGATTATTTGTGTTTCCTGCACCTCTAAAGTGATTTAACATCTCCGGATGAAATGAATGATTTCTACAGGAGCCCACAGAGGACAAATCAAACTTAGATCCTAAATGGCTTCATTAAATTCCCCCTGATTTCCACTCGGACCACCATCTAACATCAGAACACTCTTCCTCCTCCTCTTCCTCTCAGTGAAGGAGATCGACCTGGCTCTGTGGAGGAGCGCCGACGCCATCGCCAACGACACCAAGGGGTTCATGAACGACGGAGAATGGGAGCTGCTGTCCATCCCCTCCCGCTACGCGCTGACCCACCAGGACGACACCGACTACGCCCACATCCAGTTCAACGTACGCACCTCACACACACACACACACACACACACACATACACGTTCGACTGTGATCATCTATCGATGGTGACCTTTGACCCCCTCCCCTCCTCTGATTTTAAAGCGTCAAGCGATCCCCCTCCTAATAGAGGGCAGCGAGCTGATGCTAGAGGATGAGACTGAGGCTGAGGGGCAGATGGGGGGGGGGGCAGTCATAATGAGATCAATGGACTTCTTGTTAGCGGCGGCGCCATCGTCCAGTGCAGGTGGACAGAAGGGGGAGTGGAGAGGGGGCTGCTATTTATTCGGGTCAGAGGAGGAAGGCTAAAAAGAAGCCTTTTAAAATCCCACCGCCGCCTGTGAAGAACTGCAGGTCACGTGTTTAACTTGATCTGATTGGACGATCACTTAGATCTATACAGCTAGAAAGACGTTGTTTAAAAAAAAAAAAAAAAAATCTCTCTCTGCCAGATGAAGTTTTCTCCTGTTAGAAAATACATAAAAATTTTGCAACAAATATTTCAAAATTCAAATTTTCAAAATCTTTAAAAAAGCACAATTTTACTCCTTCACGTGCGTAAAAATGGTTTGTTTCACGTTTATACACAGAACAATAATTCTCATCCCTCCTCATCCTCCCTTGACTCCATCAGGTGCTGATCCGACGGCGCCCCCTGCTGTACGTGGTGGGTCTCCTCATCCCCAGCGGCTTCCTCATGCTGGTGGACGTGATGAGTTTCTACCTGCCTCTGAACAGCGGAGCGCGCATCGCTTTCAAGATCAGCATCCTGCTGGGATACACCGTCTTCAGGGTCAACATCACAGAGGAGCTGCCCTCCACGGCCGTCAGGACCCCCCTCATAGGTGGGGACACACCGGTTAATTTATTAAAAAAAAAAAATAGAACTCCACTCCCTCCATGTGCATGAAAATTACGAGAATAAAGACAGATCTAATCCCAGTTTTGGCTGATCGGTTCTGGTCCCCCCTCCATCTCCACCCAGGGGTGTTCTTCGTGGTGTGCATGGCGCTGCTGATGCTCAGCCTGATCAAGTCCATCCTGGTGGTGAAGCTTCTCCATCACAGCGAGAAGGAGGTCCGGCAGATGTCGGTGTCCGCCTGCCTGCTGGATAAATACGGATCAGCCGCGCACGACTTTACGCAGAGCGCCTTGACCTCCATCCGGACCCTGGACTACATCAACGCGCCCGGAGGTGAGCTGCGCCACGCACACACGTTGTTATACAGTTTATATATGTTGATATTTATATGTTGATCCGCACTCCTTGACCTCATCACAGATTACGAACCGGATCCGTCCCTAGAGGAGGACGACCTCCTGTCCCTCACTGAGATCCAGAGCCCCCCCACTGGACTGGAGTGGCTCCACCGGGAGCTGGCCTCCCTCCGCCTGGCCCTGGCCCAGGAGGACTCGGAGGGTTCGGCTCAGGCCGAGTGGTTGGCTCTCTGCTCCAAACTCGACCGTTTCCTGTTCCGCTTTTACCTGCTGGTTCTGGTTCTGTACGCCGGGACGCTGACGCTGCTCTGGGCCAGCTGGAGCTTCGCCTGATCCCAGACCAGCTTCATGTGTCTCTGTTTGATGCTGTACCTGAAGTATTTGTGTTGAAATGTAACAGAAGCTCATTTATGCAACAGAAAAATAAAAATATCCATCAAATCTAAGTGTTTTTTTTATGCGTAATAATCCATCATTACGCACAGACTCCACGTCGCGCACACATTTTTACTGCAATCACCAAACCATAACTCATAATTCAAATCCACAGTGCGCACCTCCAGGGTAGCAGAAATATTATGGTCTGGTCTGGGTCGCTCCGGCGACAGTGAAGATAAACAGACTAAAATAATGAAGCGTCTCAATCCTCCAGCCGGTGTGATGTGATGATATTGGATTCAAACTTTAATCTCCAACCCGCTGCCGCAAAACGGATCAATATAAAGCCATCAGGAGCGCAGCTGTAAGTGTTTCTGCTCCCCGGTGGGTTTTCCTAACAGCAATGATGAAAATATGAAACGCGCGTCACGGAGGAGTTGAGAGGAAAGATCCATTATAATAAAGTTTCCACGCGTAACGGTGAACCTGTTTTTCCAGCGGATCCGGTTGCATATCGTTTCACCCGAACAAAACCGGAGATAAAGGTTCAGGCAGAGGGTTTGATCCCGTCAGGAATGATTAATGACTCCACCTCTGGAAAAAAAAAAAAAAAAGTACTTCTTTTTATTTAACAATTATTATACTAAGTCTTTGCAAAACCACCACAGCAGCCAGAAGCTGGAACATCTCCAGAACCGGAACCATCTCACGGGACGGGGTTTAAGGGTCGGTTGTGAAAAGATTATTCATTTTCATTTTTAAAAGCACGCTTATTCACACAAAACCCCCCCCAACAAATTACAAAATAATCAAATTCACGTTAAATTCAAATTCAAAAACAATTAATAGTAGGGAAATATAAACAAACTAAACAGGGTATAATTGGAATCACACAATGTGGTTTGTTTTCTTTTGCTTTTGTGACGTATGAATCAATCCACATTTGGTTTGTTGATAAAAAAAAAAAAATCAATCCGACTCCTCCAGCCGGGAGGACCCGGACTAGAAATCAAACGCCTTCACAGCGCGTCAAGACATGTTTGATTCCTTTTTTAATTCTGAACTTATTGATTTTAATATGAAGCAAGTCATGATTCAAAACGGAAATGAGTGACGTCATACTCCTACGTCACTCCATGATTTAATGAAGTGATTGCTCACACATGACATCCGATCCAGTCTCTAGTTTGTATTCCTGCAGTCGTTCGGCTCCCTTTATCTGCGTTTATCGACCAGGGGAGGAGCAGATGTCTGCCACCCTCCCTCACCCTCTCACCCCCCCCCCCCACCAGAGGAGTGACACTAACGAGGTTTTCATAGCAGATGAAGTGATGGACACGGAGGATATGGGGTCGGGCATCCGGGGGCCCTTCATCAGAGCGTCAAGGCCGGAGGAGAAGCGACACCATGAGGGTCTCTGCAGCGCTCCTCTTCCTCCTCATCCACGGAGCTTCTGGAAGCTGCACAGGTACGAGTTCTGACCCCCCCCCCCATCCCCGAAACGGCTCCAGAACAAACTCCGGATTCAGTAGGTCTAGTAAGATTTACTGGAATAATTAACAATCCTATTTGAGCTGTTGACGCGTGGAAATTATAAATTACGTGTCTTGTAGCACAACTTTATGTTATGTAATTATAGCACTATTAGAATAATGTTATAATAATGTTACTTATTTTCAAAAGTTTGTTTTCATGCATTTGGTGCTTTTTTTTTTTTTTCTTTTTTTTTTAAATCAATTTCCTTTTAAAATAATAAAATTTCAAAATGAAAAATAGGAAACAATAATTATTGTTATTGGTGGTGACATGTGGGTAATTTAGTTATTCAGATTCAGTAAAGTTATAAAATGATTGAATTTACTGATTGTAATATTTAAACATTTATTGTCTTAGGTTGTTTTTTTTAAAAAGTTTGTATCGTGTTTTATTAATTGTATCTGGGGGGAGATGAATGTTTTATTTCTAACATCAGATTTTCTACATTCGCAGTGAAGAAGCTGGGCGGTGGCACGGGGGGTCGCTTCGCCAACGCCACGCTGGTCCGTCTGTCTGAGTTCCTGAGCGGGGGCTACAAGAAGGGGGTGAGACCCGTGAAGGACTGGAGGACGTCCACCATCGTGGCCATAGACCTGATGGTGTATTCCAT